>OX465246.1:9271666-9493210 GCA_949987775.1 Aproaerema taeniolella
CTCAACTTACAGGTTCCTATTTAAAATTCAATCCGTTTTCCTCCTTTTTCAGTTCCTTACGAAGCTTTAACCCTTATTCCAGATGTCCGTCTTAATATGGGGGTCTCTAAAGGTGATTCTGAAGCTTCCCATACACTTAATTTCTTAAAAGACTCTTTATTCCATGGTTGGCACTACATATTCAGTGATGCGTCCAAGCATTCTCCAAATAGTAATGTTGGAGTCGGAGGTGTACACTTGCAATATCACATTGTACAGAAAATTCAACTACCTGTAGAATGCTGCGTGTTTACAGGGGAATGTTTTGGTTTGTTCAAGGCTGTTGAGTACGTTATGATAGCCAAATTGCCAAAAACTGTTGTGTTTTCCGATTCTATGAGCGCTCTTCAGGCGCTATCTAGATTCCCCTTGAAATCAAATTCTGTGCCGCCTGTTATTTTAGACATCCGAAACCTTTTGCTGAAATGTTTTTTAAAACAATATGATGTAGTCTTCGCCTGGGTACCGGGCCACTCTGGTATTTCGGGCAATGAGCGAGCTGACCGACTTGCAAATGAGGCAATAACCTGCGGGGATTTAGCTCATTACAAAGTTTATGCCAATGATTGGTTGCTTTACCTGGTGTTCAACTCAGGGACTCCTGGGCTGAGCTCTGGTCTACCAGCGCCCAAATTAAAGGTAAAAATTACTATAATATACAACCGACAGTTCCGAACAAAGCATGGTTCTGTAAGATCAGGTTGGGTCGGAGGGCGACTCTGTCATTAGTCGCATGCGATTGGGGCATGTTTGCACTCCGGTGCACCTGTCGAGGCTCGGAATTGTGCAAAATGATTTATGTGACTGTGGAGCGGTGGGTGATTTGGACCATATATTTTTTATTTGTCCTCAAAATGATAGTTCCTCACTTTTCCAGAATCTTGTTTCAATCGGCACTCCTCTTCCTAATAATAATAATAATAATTTCTTTATTTGCATAAAACATGGTAGGTATAAAAGATCTTAAAAATAACTTAAAGTACTGTGACATGTTTTGCCAACCTTTAAAATTAGCATGCAAAAACATAAGTTTAATTTACAGTCATCTGGCTACTATTATAATATAAGAAAAAAAAAAGTAAGTCAGTATTAAAAAAAAATTGATTAAACATTTGTAAATTAGTAATAAAATAACTGTATAAATTAAATGTCAAAAATATTGAATTTGGTAAAACCATGTCAGAATTAAGATAAAATTAGAATGTACATCTATTAACGTCCTCTTGTCCACTAACAATCCTTGTATATATAAATGTATTTCTGTTTTTATTGAACTTAACAATATTAGAATATAAGTATTATTGTAGTATGTATGTATGTATGTAAACACTTTATTGCACATAATAAAAATTACAAAACAAAAGAGATGGATACAAAGAAAACTATGTACAAAGGCGAGCTTATCCCTTAGAGAGATTTCTTCCAGCTAACCCTCGAGAGAAACGAAAGGAGACTAATCGCAGGATCGGCGTACTTGCGCAATAAGGAATTTTAACTAATAATATCTACTTTAACGCTACACTAATTATACTGATAATACATATATATATATATATATATAAAATATATAAATAAATATAATATATACAATATACAAGTATTATTGTAGTATATATTGTTCTGTATTATATTTCGTTTTCCATATAATATTCCTTTCCTGATCCTTATTGTTTTTTCCAAATTCCGTTTCTTATCTTATTTTTTCCGTGTATTATAAGTTTCCTCGTTTTTGTAAATAATCTAACATTTGTCATGGCCTAACGCTAACCGCGAAGTGCCAAAATAAAAAAATAAAAAAGTTGGCTTTAACATTGTATCACCATGGCTACGAACAAATCTTCTCTCCCTTAATACTGAAAAGACGAAATACATCGTCTTTAGTATCCGCTCTATGACACCCGACACCTACTCTCTCACAGCTCACACGCATCAGGATAACGTCTGTTCATGTAACTGTCCAAAACTGGAAAGAATCGAACATACAAAATACCTTGGCGTTATAATCGATAGCAAGCTCACATTCACACCCCAATATAGAATCGATTATTTGAGAAATCTCACATGTCCATGAGACCCTATTTTACAGGAGGAACAAAAAACATTGCCTAATTTTTTATTTAAAGAATGATTTGATATTAAGATGATTACAATAAAGTGTTACTAGGACCATTCTACTTCTAAGTAACATAACACAAAATTCAAAACCCTACATCTTCTATTTAAAAAAAAGGATTAAAGTCAATGGACTTGTGGGGTTTCTCAAATACTTAAATAAAACCACTATCTATTTAGCTATAATCAAAGTTTCTAATTAGATAATTAAAGAAAATATACTTAATTTAATGCAGAACTTAACATTCTTCACATTTCTTATCAGTAACTGGCCATTTAAAAATGGTTGAATAGTATTTTTGAACTCTGCTTGTTTGTGGCAGGTACGTTTTCAATTTTTGAAGATCAATCATCTTCTTGTTTATTGGTCGCTTTTGCATGTTTGCAGGTTCTGTGGGAAACTCTAAAAGTGCCTTAGATGTGTTTTTTAGCGAAAATGTGTCATTAGAGAGACCTCCAATGTATGTCCGGGCTTGAACGATGCCATCAAAATTTTCATTGTGGTGGAAGAAATTATACTGGCTAATGTTGAAAGAAACTTTTTTATCTCTGGCCACATTTCGCCCAAATGATTCAAGAGAGAGCATTTTCTTGTAATATTTCGGCCACCAGTTCTTATAATTCAGTATGTCTTTGTGAGTAGCCAAAAGTACCAAAAAATTCTTTTTAACTCCAGCAGATAAAATCAATTCAGCCACCTCTTTCACAGTATAAAACCGGTCACTCCTCCGAATTTTTCTTTTCAAAATGGCAAAGTCTCTATCACATGGTAAGAAGGAGTGACCTCTTAATGGGAAGTATTGTTTTATATCCTTAAAAACTTTCATGGAGACTAGTGAGGACATGAGTCTGACTATTGTGTGGTTCTTGTTTTGGCCACCACAGCACAGCCATCACTAAAAACATGAAGGTATTCTACATTTCCCATATTTTGCTTAAAATATTCATGTAAAAAGGTGCTGACCTCATTGGGACCTTTTCCAGCAATGCCCTCATGGTATACCACAAATTGAGCAGAATTATCTCTGAGATTATGTATGCAGAATACATTGACAGTAAGCTGTCTTAGATAGAAAGTTTCTTGAAATATGAAATATTCTTTATTGCACACCAGGGACAGACTAAGTAAATGGACATAAATAATCAGGTAAGTATAATGTACAAAAAGGCGGCCTTATTGCTTAGGTAGCAATCTCTTCCAGTTTCTTGTACATCAATATTCTGCATGTAATCTATACAGATCAATCCAATTTTACCAGATTCATCTTTTTTCATTATTTCTGCAACAGTTTTCAATTTGTCATAGAATTTTCTTGCCCTTCTCAAGTGTACCATTTTTTCTGCTACAGCAACTCTCTTCGCATTGTCATTCAGGAATTTACTTTTAATCTTTACATCAAGTTCTTCACATGTGCAACATGTGTCGACCTGAGGCCGTCCAAACTTTAAATCAAACTGTTCTTTAAAAACCTTTAAATAAAAGTGATAGCTTACATTCAAAGCGGGGTGCTTGACTTTAAACAAAGAATGCATAATTTTAATATTCAGGTCAGCAGATAAATATTTATACTCTTTGCTTCCATAATGTGTAATTTTCTGGGGAAATGACTCGATATGCTCCCTGATAGTTTGAATGACATGACCTGCTTTAGTATTTCCTGGTGTACATTTACCTCTATTATCCACAGGTGCCTTTCCTTGAGATACTAAGTTGCACAATCGTCTAATACGGTAAGGTTTTATACCGTGGAAGCTTTCAAATGCTTTTTTACATACTGTGTACTTTCCTAGAGGAGTGGAAACCTGATAATCAGAAGATGCGCCATCAGGCTTTGACTTTGAGCCTTCTGCAGTATTTCGTGGCCTGTGACGCTTAATATTAGACACAGAAATTAAACTGTGTAAATAGGCATCCTGTTCATTTTATGTGTTAAACGACAAAAATCGATTGAAAATGTTTATTCTCTCTTCTTCACTAATACGACCATAGCAGTTTAAAATAAAGTAACCAACATTAAAATAAAGTAACTATTTATTTAAGTAGGTATTGACACAGACATTCACGCTATTAATTTATAAAAAACTCACAAGCAGTTATCTCCAGGTTTTGCAGCTGGGACAGATTGACCTTTCCAGTTTGTATAAGCTTTGCCTTTGATCCTCGCTAATTTAATAGTTTCCGACTTGTATTCCGATTTGTTTCTTACACCTCTCTTCTTCTTACGAGGTGGACTAACACCAGAGCTGCTATTATCACTATTTTCTTCCATGCTAATTATTTTTCGAAAAATTTTTCGATTACAAAAGGTAAATTAACAACGGTCAACGCGTGAAAAATAATCCTCAACTTGACGGTAAGCAGCTGACGTTGACAAGACACTATACTGACAGTACTGGTGAGTGTTGCCAGTAGAGGTATTAGAAAAACCCCACATGTCCTGGACTTGTGGTGTTTGTCAACTAAACGTAAAATTAGACCGGCTATAAATCGTACGTATGAACCAGGACTTGTGGTGTTTTTTCGCGACTTGTATATTTACCCCTAATGAATTAATTGCCATACTTAACTCAATTTTGCAAAAATTAGGACTTGTGGGGTTTCTCAAATAATCGATAATAATCAAATAATCGATAAATTTTGTGTTAAAAAATCTCCGCCACATTGCCGACCTGAATTTTTTTATAAAAGTATACTATGCTCTACGTCAATCCCTGATCAATTATTGTATAACATCCTGGGGAGGTGTATCCGCATCACACCTCATATAAATAGAAAGAGCCCAACGGGCATTGCTCAAAGTTGCCACATTCAAGCCTCGCCTTTTTCCTACGTATCATACTTTATCAGTACTGTGAGGTTTTAACTGTTCGTCAACTATTTATCCTGACTTCTATCCTAAAACAACTTCAGTCATCCTCATACGACCAGTACTCGAGTGCAATTAAAAGAAACTGAATAGTATTACAAACCTCTTCTTTTCGAACTGCTTTTATTAATCGTTTCTTCTGCTTCCTAGGTCCTTACTTATATAGTTCTCTACACAAAATTCTCAAAATATTCCTCCATAATTCATGAATCGGTAAAAAAGTTGTAAACCCGCACCTACTTACTCTAACATATACTCAAACTGAAAACCTACTTCAACCAGTCAGCTAAATCTGAAATTAATATTTAACAATATATACAGGGCTTTAGTTATCTCTCTTTCAACCTCTCGGATGGTTAATCAGTCCATAAAACTGAACAACTTTCCCAAGGAACATAGGTCAAAATACGAAAAAAAATTTTTAATTCCCATACAAACTTCATCAGCATATAGCGCATTTTGTATGGGAGATCAAAATTTTTTTTCCGTATTTGACCTATGTTCCTTGGGAAAGTTGTTCAAACACACACACACACGCACACATATACAAACACACAGCGAGTAATAAAATATATATTTTTTGAATTTGGTTAAAAATAACATCACAACACAAGCCAGTAACTTGTAAATTTATCATTAAGTAACTTTAAATCATGTCTGTACTGCACCATGTGTTCTAATATATTATTCTGCTGACTCTTATAGCACAGGTTTGACCTATTTTAAGTGTCAGCTGTCTTCTCTTTGTTTTATTTCTTATTTCTTAAGACACTTGTATAATCTGGCTTTTTTTAAATAAATTAACATTATTGTTATTGTTTGTCTTATTATGACCCATAATCTCGGGCAATTAAGTCCCGGACTTTTGGAAGGCATGCGTGGGGCCGAAGCCAACACGTAGAGGCCCGTTCAATAGACAATTTAATTAAGCAATGTGACACCAACTGGCAGTTATCTCTGTATGCATTATTATTATTTGTAACCTGTTCTATTACCGATTAGATACTGTAATAGTGACCATCACATTTATTGGTCTGTTGGTCTGTCAATCTTGTTCCTGAATTATTTAGAGTGCTCTTGTCTCAGGTTAGTCAGGTACAGGTTAGTTGCACTCTTTGCAGAAATAAGTGAATTTCTTAGGACATACCCTCACAGATAAAGGCATTCAGCCTAACGAAAACAAAATGAAAGCAGTAAAGAAATTTCCATTAACTAAACCACAAAAAGAAATTAAGTCATTCTTGGGTGTGGTGGGATACTACATAAAATTTATACAGGATTTCGCAAAATTAACCAAACCTCTATTAAGTGAGTGTATAAAGAAAGGTAGTAAAATTAACTTCTCTCAGGAATACTCCCAAGCATTCGAGAAATGCAAGGAAGTATTAATTAATGCACCAATATTGCAAAACCCGGACTTTAAGAAACCGTTTATCTTAACCACAGACGCCTCAGCCGTAGCGATAGGAGCAGTTCTAACATTTACTTTATTTATTTTAATTCAATTTTTTGTATATGCTTTAATTTTAATTTTTAAATCAATTATTTAATATAATGTAGTAATGTAAGTTTTTTTTTTGTGTGCAGAAATAAACAATTCATTCATTCATTCATTCAATTCGAGGAGAACTAGGCGAAGACAAACCTGTAGTATACGCTTCACGTACACTTTCAGACACGGAACAAAGGTATTCCACCATAGAGAAAGAACTATTAAGCATTTGGGCTATTAAGTACTTTCGCCCTATCTGTTTTATTTTTTTATTATAAGATGGGTTAACTCTTGACCTCAATCTTGACCATAAGGTCAAAGATGAGGTCGACGATGGAGCGAGTTAACCCAGAAAATGCCTATAAAGGCACTGGTACTCCCACGCACCGACGGAACACAGCAAGCTGTTTGGCGTCGGACTTCGGTAGGAGGGTGGTCGCGAACCAGACGGCCCTGTACAGAGCCTACCACACCGCATGAGACCATAGGACGACACCTCAGATTCAGAAAAAAATGTAGTGTCGTTGCCTGGGATGGATTACTAGGAGGCAGGTTGTAGTATTCTTCTCTTCCTGTATTTTAGTTAGTTTCTATTTCTTGTTTTATTTGTTTACATTGTATTTTGCATTGTCACAGCGGTCATGTCATTAGTCTGTCATATAGCCGTTGACATTGAATTCTATGTCTTTGGTTACTCTCTGCCTTTGGTTGATGGCATCATTCCTTGTCGTTGGCGTCTAAACCATTGACATAGAATGATGGTTCAACCGTGATTCATATTGTCTTTGGTATTTGCCACCTATTCTTGTCAATCTTGACTTCTATTTGAATTTGAAATCAAAATTGGAAATCGTGAGTTTCGCGAACGATTTTCTGTTTACCTTTTGACGGCTGAATTTTAAAAGGTCAGTCTTCCTTCATCTCTCACGTGGGATAGAAGGACAGGACAGCTACCTTACTGTCTCAAGGCCTCCCTGGGCCGCAGCACGGCCCAGGGACTTTGCCCAGGCGCGAACCCTACGCTAGAACAGTACTCGACATCTAGTATATTTCCCTAAAGTGGTAGGCGCGTGTGAACTCACTCCACAGACCCCCCTTCTGCCACCGCACCTCGCGTGGGGGCTCTCAATAACTCCAGCCTCCTTGTACCTCCGGCTGGAAGCCGTGAGGGTAACTCCAGCCTCCTCGTACCTCCGGCTGGAAGCCGTGAGGGCAGTCTTATCCTGCCTCCGGCGAGGAGCCGTGAGGGCAGCCTTCTCTTGCCTCCGGCGTGGGCCGTGAAATCTGCTGCAGTCACCACCTCGAGCGCCGAGTAACCGGCGTAGCACCATCAAGACCTCGTTCTCCTGACTTCAGCTACGTCGTGCCTACTTAAGTCGAACTCTTGTTTCCCTCAGCTACCTATAACTTGTAAGTGACGTTAGGGAGGCAGGACCCAAACTTGTACCGTTAGGCCTTATATAAAATACATCTGTTCTCTTGTATCTACTCTCTTTCTCTTACTACCACTAACCTTTCACTCGACCTTACCCTACCTACATCTAGGGTCTTATATCTATAGGACCCTCGACGTAGCCTACCTCGACTACTGTTCACTAGGTCCTTACGGCTCCGCTGTAAGGCTTAGTGCAACATTACAAGGTCTCATTTGTGTTTCCTTAGTCGCCTCTTACGACACCCACGGAAAGAGATAGGGGTGATCACCACACGGTTAAACACGATCACTGTACGGTAAACGCTTCACTATATACACAGATCATAGACCGTTGACATGGAAAATGTCAATAAAAGATCCCAACTCCGAACTCACCCGTTGGCGCTTGAGACTACTTTTATGTCAAGTATAAAAAAGGGAAAATCAACACCAATGCGGATGCACTTTCTAGAATACAAATACTACACCATAACATAATACAATAGACAGAGCTGAGCCACAACCAAGTACGTCACATCAGGATCAGGATCTTGCTGATATCGATATCCGTACATTGTTAAACATACCTATCACGCCTATTTAGTTGAATCTTTAGGTTGTGGACTCTAAATCTTTCAAATACTTGTTTGCACTTTCCTAAGTATTCCTGTAGTGATGTGGAAAATATTTAATTATATCGTCCAGGTACTATCACGTTCATATATGGAGGCATAGTCAATACAAAACGCAGAAAACAAATCGCTTGCGGCTGCTCGTATACTCACACATGGACACAAATCAGTATACCGCATACCCCACTACGCTTGTTGCGCTGATAACAAGCATAATTTCACGACTCAAAGTAAAAGCCTTGGTGGCGCAGCGGTAACACCGTCTGCCTGCTGTAGCGAGGCGCAGGTTCGAGCCCAACTGTCGCCTAATAGCTATGACGTTTTGTTAGTTATATTTTGGTTTTCAAACATTTTTATAGTCATAGACCATACCATACAAAAATTGAATGCAATGAAGTTAGTTTAGATTCGTTCGGTTCGGTGTTCATGAGCAACCTGTTTGTCATTGCTAGATCATTAGCGAAGGTGCTCGTGTATTCTCACCGTATCGGCAGTTTACTGTGATTTCTTTTTTCGAAATGCATACAAATAAATATAAGTTTGCAGGAGAGGCAGCGTATTGTTGCGCTGCACAATATAGGATATAATATATCCCAAATTGCTAATGAGACTGATCTTACTGTGAGTATCATAATGTTTACTTAATATTAACACTGTTTTTAAATTTATAATTTATTTTGAGAACGTAAACATGTCATCTGAATGGTTAGCTTAACTATTTTAATGCAATTTATTAGTGGTGCATAGTTTTTGTTCCTTATTAGGTAGGTATATTAATCTTGTTATTTTGTTTTTAGTGAAGGACCGTGCAATGTTTGGTGAATCGTTACGGAATGAGGGTAATGTGTAAATTGTGTAATCTCGGCCGCGCAGTGGTCGCTCGCGACTTATCAATGAATCACAGCGTATGGTGCAAAAGTATAAAAACAATGGATTCATACGGAAGATAAATGGAGTTCATCGATTCTAAGGCTTAACAAGTTTAATTAAATATATGTGAAATTGTGATATTTATCTATAACGTATTCTTTAGTTATGATAAACTATGTGTCTACTGACTTTGTAGTGCAAGTTGACTTTAAATTTTTGTTGAGGTTAAGCTTCAATAATCTTTTCTTCAAGAAAACGAATCCTTAAGCTACAACCTTAATAAAACTGTAAGTGATCAAGTTGCAGAAAAAAAATTGATTTTGTTAATAGGAAATAAAATTACCTAGTTGAATTTTATGTTTGTTTTATTCAAATACTTTATCACTGATACAATAATGTAACATTATTATTATTAATGTAATATTATGTGTAAAAATTGTTGTTAATGCTTTAATAAACAAAAATAAAATACAAAAAGAAACTACTCGGGTGGGAATAGAACCGTAAACCGTTCACCCTGCTAGGACAGTGCTTATCCGCTGGACCATACTTAACGCTAGTAAGATCGACAAAATAAAGATACACTATATCATGCTTACATTACCGATTGTTTGATATGACTCAACAGCAGCGGTGAGTGGAGGACAGTGCAATGTTGGATGAATGCGTCCTACAAAAACTTCACCGAGGAGCCAAGAGATGTCGCTTAGTAAAATATGTTCTTAGAGGAGGCTACAAGCTTGTGTGCGTGAGAAATCGTTTGAACTATGTTCAGAGAAACATAGTCCCTATTGCAACGCGCTAAGTGGTTTAACTATGACTCCATTATTGAACGACACTGTACGTTAAAACATTAATACCCTATGCAGTACTACATCCATCGATCTTTGAAACGTACGTGGTGCGTTTTTGAGACCGAAGGGCATGCTTAGGAATTCATAATGTCCTCGATCTATAGAAAATGCTGTTTTTCTATATCATTGGGATGCATTTCCACTTGATGGTAACCTGACGCCAAATAGAGTGTAGTAAAGTAGTGTGCTCGACCCAATTTGTCCAGTATATCATCTATATTTGGAAGTGGGTATTTATCTTCTATTGTTTTCTCGTTTAACTTTCTATAGTCAATCACGAGTCTATATTTCTGTTCTGAAGTATCGATTTTCTTTGGAACTATGTGTACCGGATATGACCATGGAGAGTTACTTTCCCTAATTATATTCTGCTCTAGCAGTTTTTGTATTTGTTTTTTAATCTCTTCCTTTTGCTTGTGCTTGTCTAAAATTTCTCACAAAAATTGGTTTGCTGTCAGTTAGTCTGAGTTGATGTTTAATTTTATGTGTGAATGTCGGGTATAACTTCGCAATGGAAAACATCCCCATAATTATAGCCCAGCTTCTCGATTTCACGTTTTTCCTCGAGATTCATATGATTTGTCCAAAGTCTGTTTAGGTTTTCTTTTTGTAATTTATCGAAATGTTTGTTATTTTTTGTGAAATTTAACGGATACTTTTTCGGATTTTTCTCTACTAATTTTTGGTAATGGCAAATTAAATTTGTTTTTAATTAAAATTTCGTTATTGCTTTTGTTAATTACGGTTGTTAACATGTTTCCATTTTTACAGATACCAATGCTGCTGGTACCATGCCGTTTTTTGCAGTTTTTTCCTTTCAATAGTAGTCACCCTCTTCCATATTGCATAGGTGGTTGATCACCTGTTCGCATCCGGGCCCAAGTCTAGTTTTATTTTTGATATCATTTCTTATAGGAATGCAAGTTACTCCTGTTTGTAATATTATGTTTTTCATATCTATTTTGCAATCCAATAACGTTACTAAATCCAACCCTATTAGACCTTCAAAATCCAGATCAAAATAAAAAGTGATGTCTTTCTTAAAAAAATTGTTTGCTAGGGTAATATAAGCTACTTGTTTGTTTATGCTTTGAGGTAGCATGTGCTGTTTTAATGAAATGTATTTCTTTTTTAATCACGCACTTCGCTTTTTTAGTTTTGGTGATATTCGGACTTATCAATGACTGAGAAGCTCCTGTGTCTATCAAAAATCTGCCACCCAGTTCGCCTTTGTATATGTATGGGAGGCTATTGTAACTTTGTATATTATTTATGTGAATTATGTTATCATTAGACTTTCGAAGCCCGTGTTAAAATTTTCGTCATTCGTGTCCCCGGATGAACTTTCCTCGCTCTCACTTTCGCAATCGCCCCCGTCCTCATTTCCTTCGTATTGAAAATGTAACTTTTTTTTATTTGACTCTAAATTATTGCTGTTATTTTTATTCTGATTTTTGTCAAATGAATCCTTTTTTTGTAAACGTGCCTAAACCTTGTGGTTTAGGCTTTACTTGTGTTTTATTGTTGTTATTATTATTTGTTTTATTTTGCACTGCGCGCCTAGCTCTCAGTTTTACCTCTTCCTGTTTGGCAAAGGTTAATGCTTGGTCTAGGTTTCCGCGTTTTTGAGCCTGATGGCTATCGCTGTAATTGGATTTAGTTTATCCAAGAATGTTTCAAGGGTCAATTGCTCGTAAAATTTTTTAGGCTTTTTTGATGTAAGAGCACTCATTAGTCCCCCAACTTTTTCCCCGAAAACTTCTATTGAACTATTTTCTCTAGTAACCGACATCAGTCCCTGCATTAATTGAACTTGTGTTCTGAATTTACTTTTTTTTTCTAAGACGGTTTTCATTAAATTCCCACTAATAGCGTTGGGCCTATCTGAGAGGGCTTCAAGAGCTTTTCCCGACAGTTTACTTTTTATTACACAAAAGACACTTGGGTGATCTTTAGCTGCAACTATCCTCAACGCACTCTCCACTCCTTGGATGTAGAAAGCTAGTGTTCATTTATTACCATCGTAAGACGGCAGTATTTTGGTCAATTAATTATAATCTATCGCAATAGGTTTCTCTTCCTGTTCACCACCCATTTTAGATAATTTCTGAGAACAGGGCCTATTTTACAACGAACGACAACGTAAACACCACAGATACCGTAGTTGCACTATAGGTGTTAGTAAGGAAGTATACACTGGAAATCTTGGGAAAAATAGAGTTTTATATTTACCCCACAAGCATTTCCGGTGTTGGCTTCCTGGCGATGGGTGAGTCTGCTTTGCTGCTGTCCTGGTGCCTGCCTACTGTAGTTTCTTGATTCACGATGTGTAGATGATCTTCATATGCACTGAAGCTCTCTATTTATTTATCGAGAACTAACTGCGCCAGTTAAGTAGCGGGCGAGGACAAAAAGAAGCAGGCGAGTGTTCCGCTTAGAAGGCGGTGCAAGACTGCCTTTATTTGCTATGTTATCTTAATATAAAGAATGATAATGAAAACATGAAAGTGTATTGCGTTACAATAACAAAGGGATATTATAACGTCCTTAATGCTAAACTTAACTATTAAAGATATTAGACACGATATCTTAATGGCCCATTGACAATGAGGCCTCTCAAATAGGGTTACAATGACATAACTCTCGGCTAATGTGTCTTTTTTAGACTGAAAATTTGGTACGAATTCATCCTCTAGTTCATTGGCAAAAATTTTCTCAAATATTTTTTGTATTTCTTACAGACCGCTTTTTTGCATTTATCAATTACTACGTCGATTCTTTTTTTGGTAGAATTCGATTTGCATGTGTGCTCCGCTGGACGCAGAATTCTATTTTGGTCTTTATTTATTGTAATAGTAGCGCTGCAATCTTCCCGATAGGAACATCTCCATCGTGAAGACCCACCTTTATTTACGATGATTCGGTTGTACCTGAATCCGTTAACCAACAAGACTAGCCTTTTTTTGACTTTCTATGAAGATCAGCTTCGGTTCCGTGCTATTATTTTCCATTTTAAATAATCCAATTTACAGTGTACAATTTCATGAGAATTTCACGACATAATGACTCGATAATGATTTAAGTTTTCTTTGTCATAATCTGTCATAATCATGCATTTTCAAAATAATATTCTAAAGAGGTTAAAACACAAGTGGAAAATACAATAGACACGATGTGATATTCAATCAAAGAGTTCAATATGCATTAAAGTAATTTTGATTTAATAACATTTTTGTTTGAAGCCCACCTGTACTAAAGACTTTTTGAAATGAGGACGATATGCTGCTCGGTCATTTTCCCGTACTGGTCAAATTGGTTCAATAGTCATTATGATTACAGGACTAATTCACTTGGAAACATTTAGCTTTCAAGACCCCCTAATCCGAAATGCATTAAACTTAGCATCCTTTATAATAACTTTGTCCTTTTCAATTTCAATGGGTTGGGTTGGAGATTAAGAAATGATTTATGTTTTTTTAGAATGGACTTCTACATCACGGTCACTATTATAGTTTTCTTCTCCTCTCACCAAAATGCTGTTATTGTCCGTCCTCAGCAAATAGTAACATTTGCATGTTGCAAATTGAAAATGCCAGTTTCCAGGTGGTTTGATTACGTCACTAAGGGCAGCTTTCCAGTCCAAATTTGTATTGAACTTTGTCAAAGATCCGCGATTCACAAATACTTCTTCATACTGGTTTGGTGTAGGGACTACTTCCATTTGCTTTAGTTCTTTCTTTATAACACCAAATTCCCTATCTGCCGGTAAAAATCAATGTCCAGGGATGGGGAACACCAATTCTATGCATTTCACATGTCTTGGAGCATTGATTTTTTATTATTATTATGAGATGGGTTAACTCTTGACCTCAATCGTGACCAAGATCATAGATGAGGTCGACGATGGAGCAAGTTAAACCAAAAAAATGCCAATTAAGGTACTGGTACTTAGCTGTTCGGCTTTGGACTTCGGTAAAAACCAGGCGGCCCTTTACAGAGCCTACCACACCGCATGAGACTATATGACGCCACCTCAGATTCAAAACAAACTGAGATTCCGTTGCTTAAGACACGATGCTGTTTTTATTTTTTGCCCCACCACATCCATCGGCAACCAATCTTATTGTATTGATATCCCTGGGTATGTCAGTAGCGTTCAGTCTATGAAAAACTGCCGACGCAATCTCATTTGCTCCTTTTTACCCGACTGCGCGACGCAAAGGAGGATAATGTGATCATCAGCCTATGTATGTATGTATATGGGTTTGTACTTTTGTGGCACTATTTAGACCAAACGCGTGGGTCGATTTTGATAAATGATACGTCGTTGGATTCGTCATGACGGCGCTAATGTCATAGAAAGTATAAAAATTTGGAAAAATCAAAATGGCCCTTTTTGGGACGCCATATTATAATGTGAAAAAGAAAAAAAATGAAAATCGATAAACTATGTCAAGTGGGGTATCGTTGAATAGGTATTTAAAAAACATTTATAGGTTTCTCATATCGTTTTTTAATCAGAATTAGCGTTTAGGATCTATAACGATTTAAAAATGGTTACTAATGATTTTCAATAAAAAATATAGGCTTTTAATGCGGAAATTATTAAATTTTTATGCAAGTGAGATATATTATATACGACTAATAAGAAAATAAATAAACAAATATAAATGTCAGACCCTAAATTAAAAGTGTAAAATAAATTAATTTAAAAAATAAAAAACCCGACTGCGTACCACTATTATTAGGACGCCGGATATTTGATGGGTCCCGACTGTTAAAATCTTTATGTAATTCAATAATATTCAATAACAAAAGTCTCGACTACTGAACTTACTTGTTTTTTTCTTTTCAGTTTTTATCACGCAGTCGGGTTTTTTTTAAAATCTATATTGATCTTCTGTCTTAGAATACAAAAAACCTTTATCTTTGTTTAATTGTCCAGATGAAACTGATTTCACTGTTGCGAAATTATAAATATACTAGCATTCAGCTCGGGACTTCGTTCCCGTGGGAATTCGGAAAAATTATGGTATTATAGTCCAGAATTATAGTTTACACGAGTTGATAATTAAGACAAGTTCACAATTTAGACCAATCTAGTAGTAGACAAAAAAACGCTTTAGAATAGTTGCGAAATAGACGAAATAATATTTTAGACCAGTTGCAGGCTAGACGAGTTGCTAAAACACCGAGTTGCGAATTGCGTTTTAGAAGAGTTGCTACATAGACCACATACGTTCGCGGCCATCTGATACTAACTCAAATTATAACAAAGTGTTAATAAAACAAAGTGTTAGCTTTGTTCACATCTAAGTGAATCATTATTTTAATGATTTATTTTATACTAGCTTCCCGCGCGGGACTTCGTTTCCGTGGGAATTCGGAAAAATCATGTTCCCTATTTCCATCCCGGATAATGTAGGATTCTAATTGTTTTAATAGAATAAAACTTAATATTTTATTAGAACCAAAAAGATTTGGCCTATTCCTTCCCCAGACTATGTGCAGTTACACGGATGAGATTTATGTTAAAAATCCTTTGATAATTAATGATTATTAGCATGATTAGTTAAATCACTGTTAAAGCAGCAGAAACAAAGTGAACAAAAATAGGATATTGTATTCATTATCGACGGGAAACTATTTGAAAATGGCGAGAACTACTACTTTTTTCTATCATTCACCATGGAGTTCACACTGACATAAAATGTACGTGGTGCGAGTGTAAACCAGGTCCATGAAGGTTGGATCGGTATATTTTTTAGGTCATCTCTTTAGGTGGCCATAGTTTATGCCGATTCTGTGTCTGTCATTTTGACTTACTCGTATGCAGTCATTGTTATTGTTATGCTATTTCGTTACAAGAATAAAATAATCACTTATATAGTTACCCATTGAGAAAGTAAACAGTAGCGCTGCGTTCCCGTTTAGCGAGCCCTCGACTGCTTTGCATGAAATAGATCCAGCTCCAGGATATATGTCGACTCATTTACGCATGAAAACTTGCAAAACTTGTAATGATTGCAGATTTTGTGGTGATGTAAAAATAGCAAATTACTTTTAAACCTCTGCTTTATAAATTAAATAGTATATACATGTTTAAAATACATGCTTTCCCCTTTCGTATGTTGCTTACATTATTGCTGTAACTTGTTGGGGCACAGAACTATGGCAAAATTGGCTATCTCATTTATTAGAAACACTTTTACATGACAGTGAAAACTTAACCATAGAGCACTAATCAAAAACTAGATAAATTTACATTTTTTTTAAATTTGATAGCTTGGCTATAAATCACCTTCCCCTTAACTATTAATACTACTTGTGACTCAAAATTCTATCAAGTATCTTAAAAATAAAAAACAAAAACAAACTTCTAAAACTTATCATTATAAAACTTACATTTATGTAATTAACTATTACAAGTCGAGAATCTGTCTGGGTTTTCTAATGCGAGTACTCCTACGGAGAGGTTGTTCATCGCTTGGTTGACAATTTTGTATATCTGCGTCCTCTACCACATTATAATCCAAACTCTCATCCAAATGATAATTACCCGTCCTACAAGTAGAACTATCACTAAATGATCTTTTTATGTTTACATTATTTCTTCTTATTAAATTACCTTTCTGTTCACCTTTAATCAGATATGATCTCGGTTCCTTACTATAATTCGCCTTTTTCCAATCCTTATTTTTGTTTGTATTATACACAACTTTCTCCCCCATCTTAAAATCCATCTCATTTCTTAAAATAAAACGATCATGCTTAGACTTGTTCAATGATTGCCTCAACAATAACATTGTATAAATGTTTGTTTCAACCCTAGGTTGTAACAATTTTGAGTTTGTTGGAATAAGGGTACGAACCCTTCTGCTATTTAAAATTTGAGATGGAGATACATCTACACCAGATAAAGGAGTATTATTATAAGACATCAAGTAGTCCCTATAATCAACCTTATCTTCATGAGTTTTTTTTTTAAATATTTTTGCTAATAGAACTGCTTTTTCAGCCATACCATTGCTTTTTGAGTAGTGTGGGCTACTTGTTGTTAATATAATAAAGAATTAAATGGATTGTTATCTGATACAATCTTTTCTGGATAACCAAATCTGGTAAAGATTTCCTGAAATGCATCAATTACGGATTTTGAAGTTTTGTCTCATATTGATCTAACTTCTAACTAGTGAGAAAAATAGTCCACAACAACCAGAAAATATCGACCAGAAAATTGAAGGATGTCAGTAGCAACTTTGGAGAACCTAAGACTAGGTATTTTATGTGGTATCAAAGTTTCTCTAGGCTTTGCCGGGCGAAATTTCTCACAAGTACGACATTCCAGTACATGAGTTTGAATGTCACTTGACATTTTTGGCCAATAAAATAATTGCCTTGCTTTATTAATTGATTTTGAAATTCCAAAATGTCCCTGATGGACCAAGTTCATAACATATCATTTCAAAGATGTAGGTACTATAACTTTATTCTCAAAAAATGCTATATCAGACTCAAAGTAAATATTATCTTTTAATTTGTAATACTGTTAACATTCCTTTGAAACCCTATTCTGTTCCGGCCATCCATTGAAATAATATTCTTTCAATAAACTCAAACAGGGATCAGATTTAGTTTCTTTTACTTGTTTTCCTTTCAGGAGACATAGACAAATGTGAAGAAACAGTATTCTTTGTCATTTTCTGTAATACTTAAACTATTTCTAGACAACATATCAGCAAAATGCAGTAACTTGCCTGGGACATAATGCACATTTAAATTGTACGTTGATAATTTCAACCTAAGTCTTTTCAAATGTGGTGAACCAATTTTGCTAATAGGTTTTGACATGATTGACACAATAGGCTTATGATCTGTTTGAACATCAACATCAGTACCATAAATGTATCTGTGTAATTTTTTAACTGCAAAACATATAGACAATAATTCTTTTTCTGTTTGACTATAATTAACTTCTGCATCATTCATAGTTCTTCACGCACAAGCTACCAATCTCAGTATATTATTATCATCTTTCTGAAACAGACAACACCCTAGTCCATTTTTGGAGGCACCGCATTGAAGTACAATCTTTTTTTTAGAATCAAAAGGAGTTAGCGCAGGTGCTAAGCATATTTGTCGCTTCAGCTCTGCAAAAGCTAACCTATGAGCTGGTAACCACTTTCATGCGTCCATCGAGAATGGGAACCCGTCCAAAGTCTGGAAATTTTTTCGTTCTCTCGGCATTGGCAAAGTTCGTCAGGATGCACCGTCAAATGTAGACTTAAATTCTTTGAACTCCCACTTTACTATGTCGAACGTTGCCTTTAGCTGTTCTAGTCAGAAGGCTGATGCCCTGGGAGAAATTTATAGCAACTCCTCTCCATCTTCCTTCTTCTCCTTTACCCCTGTCTCTGATGCTGATGTCAGGAAGCATATCCTTTCTATTACTTCAAGCGCCGTGGGCAGTGATGAGATCAGCCGTGCTATGATCATCCCTGTCCTCGATGTTGTACTTCCTGTCATCACGCATATCCTAAATTATTCCCTAATAACACAAGTCTTTCCCAAGGCGTGGAAGGACGCCGTTGTGATTCCACTGGCCAAGAATAGTAACCCAACTTCTTTCTCCCATTATCGCCCAATTTCAATCCTTCCTTTTCTATCCAAAGTTCTAGAACGGCTTGTTTATCACCAATTATCGACCTTTCTTAATCAAAACAACCTGTTGAATGCGATGCAATCTGGTTTCCGCCCGGGACACAGCACAGTTACGGCTCTGGTCAAAGTGACGGATGACATCCGTCTCGGTATGGAACAACAAAAAGTCACCTTGCTAACTTTGTTGGACTTCAGCAACGCATTCAACATGGTTGATTTTGATATCCTACTCGCTATGATGAGATCTCTTGGGGCATCGCCTTCTGTTTTGCAGTGGTTCCGTACATACTTGGTGGGTCGTCGTCAGCGTGTACGTGTGGATGATCAACAATCTGATTGGGCCTGTACTTCATCAGGTGTCCCACAAGGTGGTGTATTATCGCCGCTGCTCTTTTCCATTTTTATTAATGGCATCACTTCTTCAATCTCTTCCTCTTTCCACTTATACGCTGACGACCTCCAATTATACACTCTTGAGCCAGTGCACAATATCGTTACTGCCATTAACCGCATGAATGCCGACTTGTCGCGCATTGCGCAGTGGTCAGATTCTCACGGACTGAGTGTCAATCCTACCAAGTCCCAGACCATTGTGATTGGCGGTAGTCGGCAGATAAGCAAACTCGACGTGACATCTCTTCCACCTGTTAAGTACAAAGATGTTAGCATTAGTTACTGTGACACTGTCAAGAACTTAGGCGTTTTTTTCGATACGACGCTGTCTTGGTCGAAGCAGGTGGGCGAAGTGAGTCGCAAAGTGTTTTCATCATTTATGTCATTGCGAAGGTTAGGAAACTTCCTTCCAATTCCTACTAAAATTGCGCTCGCTCAGGCTCTCCTTCTCCCGTTGCTCGACTATGCAGATGTTGCGTATCTCGACTTGACAGAGGAACGTCTCAGTAAAATGGAACGACTGCAAAACATGGCAATACGGTTCATTTATGGAGTCAGAAAGTTCGACCATATATCCGAATTTAGGAGGAAACTCAAATGGTTACCCATTCGGCTGCGCCGTGACACTCATATTCTGTGCTTACTTTTTAAAACACTGCGTGATCCACATGCTCCGGCTTATCTCAGGGAACGCTTTGCGTTTTGCTCGGATGGCCGCGGGCGGGAACCGCGCAGTAACACAAGATACCTCATCGACCTGCCTGTTCATGAGACCAATTACTACACTAAATCCTTCACAGTGCACGGCGCACGCCTTTGGAATTCCTTGCCCAGTAGTATACGATCCGCGCAAACCTTGCTCACTTTCAAAACAATGCTGAGGAGGCACTTTGAATCAATATGCAATTATTAGTTTATTTATGGCTGTGTGTTTTTGTCTTCTTTCAATTTTCCATAGAATGTCCTTTTTTTTTTCTCTCTGTAATGTTATGTTCAATGATGTTCATTGTATAATTTGGTATATATTTATATAGGTATGTCGGAACGGTTATTTTATGGGTACTACAAAACGCAAGTAATACGTATAGCTACAGATACGTGTTGCTTCGGCAGAGTCTCGGTGCGACGGCGCGGGGTGGTATAGTTAAAAGCTTTAGTGGAAATTAAGGGCGAGCTTTGGTTAGACGCGTGCGCGTACTGAGGAACTGTCTCACGTCTTGTAGAGTTCCATAAAACCTATAATTATGAATAACGAACAAGATCGGCCCCCCTGATCCGACATCAGAAGTGGGATTCGACCAGGCAAACGAAACTGAATAAAAGACAGTAATAAGTGTCTTATGAAAATTTGAAAAGTTAAAAAAAAATGAAGATAAGAAACAGAACTTAATGTGTGTGAACCTTGTCTTTACAAAAGTTTGTAATAAAGTGAAATGTTTCATTGGTGAATGGAAGGACTAAAGCAAGAAAAAATATTGACATCGCGGAAAATAGGAAGATGTGAAGACATCAAAGCACATTGATGCAGCAAAACGGTCAAAGATTCAAAGGATGACTTCGTGCCTACGATAGTGTGAGAGCCGGACACTGTTCCAGTCACCGTCGTGGTGGAAAAGCGGTTAGAAGGGTAACGTAACGGCGAGTTGAGTATCAACTCGTTAGCATTGGAGACATAAAGGTCAGTGTTTTCCATTAAGGAGCTGAATGCTTTTGATGACAACGAGAAAGACGATAGATAGTATTGGTAAAATGTTAACCAGACTACCGTATAAGCAAATAGTCCCAGTTTTTATTCCCGGTCGGAATGAACGTTTAAATAAAAAGCAGTTTTTCAACCTAAATCAGAGTGTATTTAAGTCGGTGTTGATGTGTCCTAGGGGACGCACAACTCAAGGAACACGCGTGTGAGTGTCTTAGAGGTGGTCTTATTCTTTTACGTTACAAGATTAGTCAAGTGCAATCAGTACCGCAGTTTTCTTGTCGATATTATAAATGAGGAAATGATAGTGGTAATAAGTAGCAATTGAAATGCTATTTATTGCTTGATTCATTTAAGGTGGTAAATAGAGGTCTTATAAAGATATAGTTCAATAAAACTTGAATGTCTGTGAGGTTGTTATCTCTGCCTATCACACAAGTTATTTAGCGTGATGCCAGTTAAAAAAAAGTATTGCTCCCTAACTTCTAGGAATGCATTTTGAAATCGTGGAAGCCAAGTGCTTGGCTCAACAAACGGAAACACTTCAGTTGTCAACACGGGTCTTTTGATTAAAAAAAAAGGGTTTTGATTATTTGACCTGTCGAACTGTGTTTTTATTTATGGTAAGTTTACAATTTGAGTTGCCTACCGCAGCATGCAGTTAACTTAAAGAATTATGACTTTAAAAAAAAAAAAGTTTAGTGATTGGTTTGAATTATGGTGAACTTAATATAGTTGACAAAGAAGGTAATTTCTATTTGAAGAATTCGTAAAAGGAAAAATGTTAATTTCGCTATCATGAATTAATTGAGAAGAGTGTTAACGATTTACGATTTACTAGTTTAAATAAAACGAAGAAATTGTGGTAAGTAGGCCTAAGAAAGAATGAGGCTAAATTTAATAGCTTTACTTGGGCTTTGTTTTGAAGTTACGTTGGAAATAGAATTTAACTGAACTACGTTCTAATAAGAAACCAAAGATGTACTCGTAGAGTTTTCACAAATAAAGGTCTGATAAGGAAATCAGAAATAATAATATGAATAGAGATGATTTGTTGGAATGCTACTGATCATCAAGTTTCAGTTAAAATACTAATTTTAAAAAATAATAATCTGTAGACACCTACTTAGTATAGGTAATGAAAGTGTAACGATATCACGACTCACTATGAAATGAAATTAAATGAAATATAGACATGACTGACTCGATTGAGTTGTGTTGGCCAGGTGTGGCAACAGATAGACTGATGGTACTGATGTACTGGAGATTTGAGTTCATGTAACTGGCGATGGTCTGGTTACTTGAGGAACTGATGGACTGTGGTGTGGTCATCGAACCTGAGAATATCCGATGGACTGGAATATTGAAGGTTGATGTGACTGGTAGACTAATGTGACTTGTGAGCTTAACGAGAATGAATTGACTTTGTATTTAATATTGTGTTTCGTGAATCGTGGTTAAGTATGCGCCCAAATTGTTTATAGTATGGAGGAAACTTGATGATCTAAAACAAAAACAAAAGCGCATTGATCTAACGGAGCTTTCTTCGAATTGGCTGCAGGCCAAACAACAACGCGATAAAGAGATTACAGGCTTAATTGTAAAATTAAATGACGGTCAAATGGATAATGATGTTGCAAATAGTTATGAATTAAGATCGGGTATTCTTTACCGAAAAATACAAAGAAATGGTCGCACTAAATGTTTACCCATAGTACCGCGAGGTCTAAGGTAGTCAGTTATTAATAATATTCACAATTCTATTATCCATCTCGGTTACGATAAGACTTTAGAGAAGGTTTATGACCACTACTGGTTCGAGGGCATGTCACGTTATGTGAAAAATGTTGTAGAAAACTGTGTGACTTGCAAAGTAGCCAAATCTCGTTCCGGAAAAATACGGAAAAATCAGTTACATCCAATACCTAAAGTATCTTCTCCGTGGCACACAATTCATGTAGACGTTACCAATAAACTTAGTGGCAAGAAAGATTCAAAAGAAAACGTATTTGTTTTGATTGACGCATTTGCTAAGTACGTATTATTAAAGCACTCTACTCAAATCGATACTAATAATAGTATTTATTAGGGCTGTTAAAGAGAGTATAGCATTGTTTGGTACTCCTTCAAGGATAATAGCAGATCAAGGCAGTTGTTTTGCCAGTACGTAGTTTAAAAACTTTTGTGAAAGCTCAAACATCAACTTGCATTTAGTAGCTACCGGTTCCCCACGTGCAAATGGACAAGTTGAACGTGTTATGAGTGTTTTAAAATCTATGCTTACTGCAGTGGAAACATCTGAGGACAAATCGTGGCAAGATACCTTAAGCGACATACAGCTGTCAATAAACTGCACGCATAACCGAACTACATGAGCAAGTCCACTTGAGTTGTTAATCGGTAAGGTAGCCCGACCATTGACTTTAATGACTTGCGATGACGAAGGAAGTGCAGTTGATTTACAATCTATCCGGAATAACGCTGAGCGTAATATTGAAAAAGTGGCTATTTATAATAAGCAGATGTTTGATAGAAATTAGGAAAGGCTGAATAAATTCTCTGTAGGTGATTTTGTTTTAATTGAAAATGAGGAACGAAATCAAACAAAGTTGGATCCTAAATTTCGAGGTCCTTTTAAAATAATTGATATTTTAGATGGAGATCGATATACTTTACAGGCTTTGAATTCGAGACGCACTTACAAGTATGCCCATGATAAACTTAGAATGATGCCAAGTAATGAGGGAAACTTTGACGAGTCTAGTTTAGAACAGAGTTCAAATGGTGAGGGACAATCAGGGTCCCAAGTGGCTGAATAGCTTGCATTCAGTTGACGTCTGCCAATGGTAGTCCGTAGTCCGTGAGTAGGCGGTAATGCGGATGCCTTGGCGTGGTTTTGCGGAAACCGTCTGTGGTGTCGCGATTCCAGTTGGGAATGCGCGTGGTTTCGTGGAAACCGTCTCTGTCGCGATTCCAGGTGGGAATGCGCGTGGTTCCGTAGAAACCGTCTATGGAAACAGGGATTTCCTGGGCCAGGTGTGCCGGTTAAGTTGAATGCAGAGCTATTAGCTATGTCATTATATTTAATTTGAATGTGATGTATATTAAAACTGTGTCAAAGCTTTCTTAAAGAAAATGAGAATTATATTATTTGGAAAAGTTGTGATATGGGTGTATTTGAAGTGGTTGTCTTTAGTTCATACTGGATGTGTTTTGTAATGTAACTATGTACAATATGAATCTAATGTCTCTGGAAAATGACTGTTTTAAAAACTGATTAGAGTCAGAGTTGGCCGAGCGAGCGGATAATACTTTCCTATTTTATTTATTTTTGTCTTACAGGATGAACACACGAGGTCGTGTGTCTCGCAGGATGGCCGTGTCGGAACGGTTATTTTATGGGTACTACAAAACGCAAGTAATACGTATAGCTACAGATACGTGTTGCTTCGGCAGAGTCTCGGTGCGACGGCGCGGGGTGGTATAGTTAAAAGCTTTAGTGGAAATTAAGGGCGAGCTTTGGTTAGACGCGTGCGCGTACTGAGGAACTGTCTCACGTCTTGTAGAGTTCCATAAAACCTATAATTATGAATAACGAACAAGATCGGCCCCCCTGATCCGACAGGTATATATCATATAATGTATTATATGTTTTGTATGTATGTTAGGTTAGGTTAGGTTAGGTAGATATGTTTTATTGTTCTATATGTGTAATTTATTCTATGTAAGTAGCATGTATTATATTTGCAACCACATTTAAACGGTTTGTTACTTCTTCTCCACACCCAAAGGTTGCCGATAAGATATTGCTTCTTAGCAATGGGGCCGCCTTTTGTACCCTGACATAACTTTTTTGTATAAAATGTAACTGTACCTTATGTTGGAGTGCAATAAAGTATATTGTATTGTATTGTAACCATATAAACTCAGTGTCCTTTTTCAACAATTTACATAAAGGTGACATCAAAGTAGCCATATTCGGTACATACCTTCTTACATAATTAAATGAACCCAATATTTGCCTCAGATCATCCCTATTTTGGGGGTTCCTTTAAACTTAACAATGACTCAATCCTATCTTTGTCTAGAGACATTCCGTTTTCATTAAATATTTGTCCTACAAACTTTACTTCTTTTTCTTTATACTGAAACTTCTTTTTGTTAAATACTATTCCTAGTTCTTTTGCCTTCTCAATCACTCTAGATAATGCCAAATCATGTTCTTCAACAGAACAACCCATGATTAAAATATCATCAGCCCAAATTACCACATTATCAAGCTCACAAAAATGCTTTTCGAGCGTATCCTGGAAAACTTCCGGTGCATTCATTAGGCCAAATGGTAACACAAGGTATCTGTACACTCCAAATGGAGTTGCAAAACAACATTTCCAAGATGCATCATCAGTTAGCAACAAATGATGAAAACCTTCAGTTAAATCCAATACGGAGAAAATTTTTTTTTCCTTTTAGTCTCAAACTTAAATCTTCCAAGGTAGGCAACACTTTAGGTTTTTTTCAATATATTTATTTAAATCAGATGGATCTAGGCACAACCTTACTCTGCCATCTGGCTTTTCAACAATCAACAATCACAAGCTTTTTGATTAATATTATCAACTTTTACTATTGCTTTTCTCTGCTCCAACCTATTTAATTCAGACTTTAGTGGTTCAAGCAAACAAGTAGGCAATCTTGATGAAGGATTACAAATTTGTTCCTCTATAGACTTAGTAGGAAGGTCAACCATACTTATTTATTTATTTGTAAAAGTATACATGACAGATTACAGTCGTTACATATTACATTGTATAAATCTAAATTTTGATTCTGGACTACAATCCACTGAGAATGTACACTAGTAAACAACATTTAGGCGAATACAAACGAATAAATACTTGTTATTTTGACAAAAGAGATATGAAATTACTTTTAAGGCCTGTTTTGTAAATACAAAAATGATTTTAACTTAGGAGAACTAGGTTTGAGCAGCAAATAAGTGATATTTTTTTTAAATTAAAAACTTTTAAAATTTAATAGAAAATAGATTACTAAGGTACTTACTGAAACTATTATTGAACACATCTACATTCGGGTATGTTTCCACTACGTCGTTATACAGTGGGCACATTCGAGTCAAGGGGTTATAATAAGAAGTGTTGTTAATATATACTGAAAGCCTAAAAGGTTTAGGGTCGCGAAGGCGATAATTAGTATTAATGCCAATTTCAGATAGAAGCATTGGAGAACTTTGCTGTGAAGGAATTTATATACCTGGCAATTTACCCAATTTACCCAAGCCCTCAAAAACATCAATGTTTTGTTTAATAAAACTTTCCTTGTCATATTTGGTTTCAACACTGTGAACCCGTCGCACTAAATTTAAAGCTACACAGCCTGGTAAACCTAACAACATTGTATCACAATTTACAATCACAAAATTTTCAAAAGACTCATTATTTTTATACTTGCATAGCAAATTTACCATTCCTATGAGCTCTTTTTTGTGTCCTGCAAAAGATTCAATTTTTATATTTAGGAAACAAATATCTTACACTTTGAATTTATATTTATTTTCTCAAAAATTTGTTTTGGCATAATACTTATATCCGCACCAGTGTCCAATTTACATTTTACACTTACATTTTCAATATTTATAGTTTCCATCCACTCATTAGTAGTGTCCGATTTCACCGCACCACAAAATAAACTTTCTTCTGAGTCAGAGTCAGATGCATTGACTTCATTTACCCTTGGGTTGCTTTTTACCTTGCAACTTACTGCAAAATGGTTAAGAATACCACACTTGCCACATTTCTTACCGAAAGCAGGGCACTCCCTTGGGCCATGATAGGTTCCACATCGTCTGCAATCAAATTTTTCTACTCTCTTCTTACTCTTTAGGGGATTACTCCTTTTACTTTTCGCGGCATCAACCTCTAATGACGGATTCATTTCTTTTATTTGCGTCTTGCTGATTTCACTTGCTCGACAAATGTCAGCTACTTTATTTAATGTCAGGTTATCACGCCTCAACAGACTCTCTTGAAGATTTTTATCCGCAATACCCTGGATGATTTTATCCCTTAATAGTTGATCTTCCAAACTTTCTTCAGATTGACCAGAATAATTACATGTACTGAGCAAATGTCTTAGACTTGTGAAAAAATTTTCAAATGTTTCATCTGGTAACTGCTTCCTGTCATTAAATTTAAATCTCTCAAATGGCTCGTTACATTTCGGTTGAATATATTTATCCACTTCTTCAATGACCTTGCTAAAACATTCAGTTTCAGATTTTGACAATTTTAAGGTTAAAATTGTTTTGGTGCTTTCTGGCCCCATCATGTTTCGCAACAGTGAAAGTTTTACCTTGTCGGGAGCTTCATCCTGACCAGTTCCCACAAGGTAATCACTAATAAGTGTGCATGTGATACTACACTTGTCAAACGTGTAGCGTTGTCTGAGGGATTGTCCTCAGGCTGGGGGATGCAGGTCAGTGCTCCACTTCCAACGTCGGCTAAACATTTAGGAAGCTCAAAATCTCTTGGTACGGCAATTCTTTGTTCTGCGCGTCTACCAGAGACTGAAGCGTAGACGTGGTCTATACGTGCCTTCATCATGTAGCGGCATACATTTATAAATGCGCTTTCTGAAATAAGCGTGCTGTGACCGAGACGTCCATCAGGATACGTCGCGTTAAGGATCCATATTCTTATTCTTAAACCAAGCTCCACACAAAGCAGTATCAATCTTAATATAATCTACTGGTGATATGGGATGTGGGGACGAGTATCTATTCGCCATCAAAGCTAGTATTCCTCGTGGAGAGACTGAGTAGTGAGTTTGATTCCAGGCTTTACTGCACACTCTGCAGTTTTGTTAAAGAAAAATGACTAAAAATGCATAGGTACATTCTTGAATCAAAGACTGGCGTTTTTCTGTAACTCTTTGTGTAGATAGTTCAGTCATTTTTGTTAAAAATGTTTTTTTATTTTTTTATTATGAAATGGGTTAACTCTTGACCCCAATCTTGACCAAGGTCGACGATGGAGCGAGTTAACCCGGAAAATGCCAATTAAGGCACTGGTACTCCTACACACCGACGGAACATAGCAAGCTGTTTGGCGTCGGACTTCGGTAGGAGGGTGGTCGCGAACCAGACGGCCCTTTACAGAGCCCACCACACCAAATGAGACCATGGGACGCCACCTCAAATTCAAAACAAACAGGTGTCGTTGCCTTAGATGGATTACTAGGAGGCAGGTCTCATTTGTGTTTCCTTAGTCGCCTCTTACGACACCCACGGAAAGAGATGGGTTGTTGTTATTCTCAACCCATCACCACAGGGCGAATTTTTTTCTTTAAGCATTACGCCTTCTCTGTGTTTCAGCCCTCAGTCTGTCAAGGTCAAGGACGACCAAAAAGTTGTTTACTCTAAAATAATCTCTGGAGCCGGAGGGTATTTCAGGTTCTTCATTCGATGTTTTCTTTTAGGTTGCCTCTTTATTTCACCTTGATATTGCTTAAGCGCGCTCAGCTCAATTGCTTGTTCTTCGAAATAGTCAAAGTCTTCTCGCTCTGCTATTGTAAAATCTCTGTGTTTCAGCCCTCAGTCTGTCAAGGTCAAGGATGACCAAAAAGGTGTTTACTCTGAAATAATCTCTGGAGCCGGAGGGTATTTCAGGTTCTTCATTCGATGTTTTCTTTTAGGTTGCCTCTTTATTTCACCTTGATATTGCTTAAGCGCGCTCAGCTCAATTGCTTGTTCTTCGAAATAGTCAAAGTCTTCTCGCTCTGCTATTGTAAAATCTACTGCAGATCCATAGAGATCAGATACCGTCAATACATCTACAGATGAGCTCTGAATAGCATCTAAATATACGAACATAACGCAGTTTTAAGTTTTTCTAATTTGATGCAAATTCCCTTTGCCTCATTTCGCAGGACGGTTTTCTCTGTAGTGTCATTTTTAATCATTTTTAAAACAAATTACGTCATCCCAGGAATGTCTTAAATTTTACAGGCATCTGCTCTAGCCGACCAACGAGTGAGGTTCACTCTCTTAAGTGTCTTTCCTCTTTCTATCTCATTCGTAATTTTTTTCCATAATGACGAGGGACATCCAATTCTTTTTAAATGGTAGCTAATATTTCCATAAGTATCTACCAGAAATATTTTTTAAAAATAATCTTAAAAATAAAAATCGATGCTGGGTGGAAAATTTTGAAAAAATCATTAAATGTGTAGTAACTTCTAAACTACAAAAAATCGCCGAACATACATGGAGGTGATCTGGATGCCCCCTGGCACGGAGCATCCAAATTTTTCTTTTGGATGCTGGGCCACCCTGTACATATATTGTGGAGGCAATAATGGTAGATGGGCTGTAAGTCATGCTACTTTTCTTCCTCCAGTTGTAGTCTTTAATTTTAAGACCTTATTGGAAATGCTGGTAGCATCTGGTTAACTTACATTGAGGGTAAACCACTTTCACAGTATTCATCACTGCCGCCTCATAGTCACACTTGAAATTTTGAATTTTAACGTTAAGTTTATCTTTTGAAATTGTTAAATAAGAATTCGTAGGTACTTTGATTTTTGTTTGGCAGTAAATCATAAATCCCTGGTTTGACATTGACTGAGTCCATATCGAGATGGATGGTGTAAAATTGGTAAAACGGAACAGGCACACATCGGAATGTTCCGTCTCCATAATAATTACCATTGGGTTTTTTCTTCATGTATTTTTGTGCCAAATACAAAACAAAAAAAATCTCTTCATCGCCATTCTCACACACCAGTATAGGGACGGGAGCTCGAGTTATGGAAACACATGTGTATAGAACGAAGTACTATTTATTAGTGAATCATAGTGTTTGATACATCTCTTAAAGTAGTCCAATAATTAGGTCAACTTATATCTAAGTACTATATATACTATACGCCATACCAAAAAAAAAAGGTATACGCTAATTTTTTTTTTGATACACGGAGGATTATAATCAATACATTAACTTATTATAGCTTACTTAACATACAATTTTGATCTATTCTTATGTACTATTTTCTCTTTATTATTCTTATCTAATATTACAACATTGGGTTCCTCATCTCTAATCACCTTATACGGCCCTATGTATATTGGGTCTAGTTTGTTTTTACTTCCTTCATTTTTTATCATTACATAATCATCTTTCTTATAAGTAATAGGATTAATATAACTATCATACCGTTCCTTACGTAATTTTTTACTTAACTCTAAATTTTTCTTAGCCTCCTGTTGCGATATTTGTAACCTGTATTTTAACTGTAATGGGTAATCGTAATCATTGTACAGCAGTTCTATATAGTTTGTTAAGTTATTTGGTATATTACACTGTTTCCCGAATACAAGTTCATACGGGGAATATTTAGTTTTTGTATGGACAGTAGTGTTGAAGGAAAAACACCAGTATGGTAACCATGTGCTCCAATTCTGTGCTTGATTTTCCGTTTGTATCCTAAGGAAAGCACCCAAATGTTTATGGGTGTTTTCTAATGACCCTATAGTTTGATGGTGATAAGCTGTTGAAGACAACTGATTTATTTTCAATAGTTTACACACATTTTGCATTGTTTTGGATATGAATTCTGTGCCACGATCGGTGATTATGTCACGCGGTATACCGTAGCGAAGTATAAAATTGTTTGCAAAAGCTGAGGCCACTGACTCCGTGTCCTTATTGGTAAGGGGATATGCCTCGACATACTTAGTAAGATCACATTGAAGCGTTAGTACATATTGATAATTATTATAATACTTAACCAATGGGCCCACTATATCTAAATTAACTCTATCGAAAGCTGCTTTTCCACAATTAGTAATTACCAATGGTTGTTTAGTATACTTAACAAATTTTTGCCTTTGGCACTGGTCACATTTTTTACCGTATTCTGTTACGTCCTTTTCAAGCCCTGGCCAAAAGTATTTTCTCCTTATATTGCTCAACATGCGTCTTATGCCGGCATGACCACTTGTTGGTAGCATATGGTAGTCGTTCAAAATAATTCGCTTTATATTATTTTCTGTTATTTTACGTACCCCTTTTACGATGCATATGCGTGGACCGGACCATTGTTCCAACTTATTTATAGTTCTAGTTATGTATCTAACAAAACTTTCGTTGTCATCGTTTTTAATTAAATATAAACAAGGGATACTTAACTTTTTACAAAACAAACTCATCTCCCTCACGAAGTCAACTCGTGCGCATCGCGATCGGGCGGTGGGTTTGATACATACCATTGCCTTAGATGGTAAATAAATGAAGTTGTCTTCTTCTCCTGATGTGTCTTTGCTGTACTTGTTCCATTCGGCTTCGTTTGTCATAACCAACTCCGTGTACACCTGCGGAGCATCACTATCCTCCTCCATACGCTCATTCATTCTTCTCTTTTGTCCTCTAGTTAGTACAGATATTAGGCGTTCATTCATGCACTTTAACTCGTCACTTGTAATTTTTATTCGTGATAGAGCATCTGCTGTCACGTTGTCTTTACCTTGTACATATTGGATGGTAAAGTCATATTCCTCTAGTAATAATCTTAATTTAAGTAACCTACTCGACGGGTTTGCCATGTTAAACAAATATACTAATGGCTTGTGGTCTGTTTGTATCATAAAATTTCTGCCGAACATATATGGTCTAAAATATTTTACGGACCAAACAATTGAGAGTAATTCCTTTTCAATCGTGGGGTAATTCCTCTCCGCCTTATTAAGGGTACGGCTAGCATACGCGACCGGTCGATGATCTTTATTACAGAGGACGGATCCTATTGCAAAGCCTGACGCATCTGTTTTTATTATGAATGTGTTGCTGTTATCTAAATCGGGATATTGCAATATTGGTGGTTTAATTAATGAGTTTTTTAATGTTTGGAATGCTTTTTCACATACGTCATCCCATACGAATGAAATATTTTTTCTACATAAGTGATTTAAAGGTATAGTTATCTGAGCGAAATTCGGAATTGCAGCACGGTGTCGTCGGGCAGGAGGTGAGGAAAACGACGATTCTCGGGAAACGAAGATTTATTGGAGTACGTTTACAAAGATTGAACGCTTAGTATAGGGGTTTGACCCTGAGTAATAAGGTTGGCGTTTCGAAAGAGACACCGTACCGATACTATCCAGGTATAGTCGCCTGTGTAATAGGATAGCGAGTCATCCTATAGCTTGAAAGCAACTCACTGAAGCCTATATACTAGCTCCGATACCAATCGACTACAAGGTATCTTACGATGACTCTTAACTGGTAGCCGGAACACTTCAATACCGCGTTTTAGAATACGTGTAGCGCCATCTAGCGGTTCGAAAGTGAACTAATGATGTAAATGATGATGCGAGTGGTCATTAAATAATGTTTTGTTGTTACATCCCCCTCCATCAGACTCGAGGTTGTCCCAACGAGAGTTAATTCTTACGGGGTCTTCCTCGTTGTCGTGGGGCGGCGGGTGGCTCGGGTTGCCCAGTAGTTTTGCGAGGCCGTCCCCTTTTATTTAATCGTTGAGCGGGTGTCGGTAAGTCATTTGAGGATCCAACATATGGGGTTAATGCTGATGCGTGGTATATTCCTAGACTAATATCAGGTCTGTTAGGATCAGCAATTTCATACGATACGAGGTGGGCCCGTGTATCTTCTTTATTTGGTAGAGTCCATCACGCCGGGGTGCAAATTTGGCACTTATACCTTTGCTGCTTTGGCTAAGTGGATGTAACGTAACCATGACCATATCACCTTCTTTATAGTTTGGTCTAGGTGTTCGTCGTTTATCGACCAATTCCTTTCTTCGTTCTTCTCCCATTTCGTGTACCTCCCTTGCTCGTTCGAATATTGTCACTAATTGTAACAGTTTTGGAGTTATCTCTGGGATAAAGTTCTCTGACACGAGGATCTGTCGATAATCATGGTAATTGTCATCCAGGGTTCTTAGTTCCCTACCGTAGGTTAAGTAAGCAGGGGTGGGTGTACGACGTGGAGCTACATACAGCGGTGTTCATAGAGAAACGTATACTGAGAAGCTGTTCTGGCCAGTTGCGGTGGTTCTAGCGTGAATTCTCATTTTTAACCCCCGACGCAAAAAAAGAGGGGTGTTATAAGTTTGACCGCTATGTGTGTGTGTGTGTGTCTGTGTGTCTGTCTGTGGCACCGTAGCTCTCAAACGGGTGAACCGATTTGGATGCGTTTTTTTTTATTTACAAGCAGGTTTTTTGGCGATGGTTCTTAGATACGTTTTATCAAAATCGGTTCAGCCGTTTCAAGGTCATCAGCTCTTTTGTTAGCTGCGGTAGGGTTCTTAGACTCTTAATGTGTATTTACTTTACTTTCAAACATACATGTGACCTAAAACTTGAAACACTCATGTATGCTTAATAACTATGCAGGATTATGGAACTCTTGGTCTAATGCTGCAGCCAGGATATCCAGAACACTAGCACACTCTTAATAAAAAAATAATAGCAGATATGTCGTGTTTGGACTCGTTTTGTTCAGTATTTGATTCTGCATACAATGCAATGGTGGCAACACGGTGAGCTGATGCTGCGGCCAGGATATCCAGAACACTAGCACATCCTTGAAAAAATAATAGCAGATATGTCGTGTTTGGACTCGTTTTGATCAGTATTTGATTCTGCATACAATGCAATGGTGGCAACACGGTGAGCTGATGTTGTTAAAATCCGTTAAATTTTTGACATACGGTACATGAAACTATGACTAACTGTAAACTAAATATTATTGAGATAAACCTTCGCTTTGATTTCTTATTCTTTGCAATTCTTCCAATGCTGATTTATCATGTGGACAATTGAATAGTTTTCTTTGATCCAATTCACAAATTGCAATACCTTGTAAACTTTTCACTCGACTCAAAGCCACATAAGCCTGGCCTTTTGCAAAAGTTTTTTTGCCTAAATATACAACGGCCTTTTCCACTGTTGTTCCCTGTAACTTGTAAACGGTAACAGCCCAACTTAAAATGATAGGGAACATTATTCTTTCAATATTGCCATATCCCTTGAGTCCCTGAAAAGTTAAACTTTGTGGCTGTATTGGAACCCATCCATTTTCATCTTTGAAGCTTCTACTAATCGAATTATCATCAAACTCGATAAATATAAGTCTCGGAAGTTCCCCCTCTTCCAATTGGTCTCTTCGAAGTCCATTCCATTCCAGTTTCTTAATTAAGCCCATACTTCCATTTACTAAACCCTCCGAGACTTTTAAATTCATCCGCAACATTACTCGAGCGCCTATTGCGATTTTAATAGAACTGACTAATCCTCCCGTGCAGTTCAGATCTTGAGGAATAGAAGAAAGGTTTGGCTTTTGACCATAAGTAGCGGGATCCCTGGATTCATCGTGAGCATGTAACGTATAAATTTTGACTGTTCTGGCCATTAGTTCCACCATTTTCTCATTATAATCATTAACAAGTTTGACTGTAGGGAAAATACGCACAGCTTCCTCGTCAGCAAAATCACCAATCAAAGGCACACGACTCCTTTCAAGTAAGATTTCATATTGCTCCATACTTAACTCACCTACTCGAAGGTGATTTAAAATATCAATAAATTGGCAATCATTTTGCTGTCGCACGTTGGTTTTCAACTCGCAAAGCCCAGTAAAAAGTAAGTCCAAGTTGTTGAATTCCCTAGGTGTTGCTTTGCACACATTACACGCCTGGGATGACGAAGTGTTTGTGAGTACATTACATGTCTTTCCGTCAATCATTGTATGTACACACAGAATGATGCTTAAATATGTAAGATTTATCCCCAAGAGTGACCTCAGTAGGCTGCAAACCTAATATTTGTTTATTTGTTCCTCTATAGCTTCGTAATGGAGTTTTACGGATTCCTTTGTCTCCTTCTCAATTTGCATGCAATGATGCGGTTATATTTCGACGAAGACGGACTTGGGTTTTGCCACAAAATCTGTTTTCCATTTGTTGAGACCTCTGACATTTGCAATGGAACTATGTATATTATTATAGAATTATGTTAGTGTCTCCATACAATAAATTGTTGACAAAGCATTGTTTGTAAATAAAATGTCCACCACTCCCGTCAAGACCCCACTTGTAACGACTTCGATCGCCAAGTTTTTCTCATGATCGTGGTGTAACAGAAGTACATCCTGCTGCACGTGAGCAAGTCTTCGTATATTACGGTCCAAAATATCTAGTCTCTGTGATTGTTATGTTATAGATAACATTGCTTTTTTGTCGTTGTAAGCTGGATAGATGTTAGCGCCTCGCGATTTCGCCCCTTTTCGGCAATGAATGTGATCTTCTTTTCCCATGTCTGAGTCAATTATAAGCACTAAAGTTTCTTTGGGAGAGTAAGGTTTCATAGCCGAATACGATGGCGTATCGTGATTCTGTTTCATGCGTTTGTTGTGTCTGCGAGAGCTTGTCGTTAGGGCTAAGTTTACTACTTGAGCAGCTGTCCTTTTTTTGCTCTTATTAAGGCTGGCTTGAGCAGCAGAACACAATAGCTCTGCGCTTGTCTTGGAAGGGTTTGATACTGCATATCAACAGTCATAATATCGACAATTAAAACATCAACATCATAAGACCAACGATTCAAAATCTCAACGTTTCGGAATGTCAGCAGCTTAGTAGGTCAACAGTTTACAAGATCAAAGTTGAAAATCTTAACATGGAAAAATTTGGTTGCTATTTAGTGGAAGTGGTACATATATACATATGTTACTATAGGTAATAATACATTGTTCGTTTGCAATATCCTCGAAAGACTACTTCGTAGTCAATTTGTACATTATTGTTTTTAAAACACCAAGTACATAGTAATCTAAGTGCTTTCCACAGCTGCAATTGTATGACGTTGGTCCAGGTGTTCGTTTTGCATTTCCGTCTTTTATTATATAAACTTCTTGGAGCTTTTTTTTCGTGTCTACGGTAATAATAAGTTTCTGGTTTTATTTGACTCCATGTAACTTTACACAAAAAATAAAAATTTTAGAGTCTTTCTGTCCACTGTTTTCGGTATCACTTTCAGTTACAGACGGTGGTGATGCAAGTTTAGGTAATATATTCTGGACTTCATTTATAGAGGAGTGTGGTGCTTTGGTTTCCTTGGGTTCATTCACTTTGGGTAATAGTTCTTCAAAAAAGAAGTTAAATTTTTTTTTTACGCTCATATGTATTGCCTTTTGACTCATTTTATAATTCAACTGTGATTGTATTTTGTTAAAAACTGGGTGACTACATGGTGAAAGACCATTAGCAAATTCATGCACGAATTTGATGTAAACAGACTTTTGATCTTCTAAAGAAACACTTCGTTTCGGACCTCTCTTCATTATGTGACACGAGTTAAAATTAATCAAGAAACATACAATAACAAGTAATACAATTTTACGCATTACCAACATTGCGATATATCAAAAGCATTTCTTCAATTTTGTGTTTAAGACATCAACATGATAAGTAATTTTTATAAAAATACATGTATATGAATATTATGTATACAATAAAGTTTTTTTATGTAGTTATGTACATTCAATCATGTGTTATTTTTTAGCATATTTACTTAATATCATTACGTATAAAAAATTCATATACTTCTAGCTTGTATTGTCTCACTGCTGGGCAAAAGCCTCACTCCCTCATTTTACCAAAACAATTAAATGCGTATTTTACATATAAATCAACGTATTTTACATATAAACCAAATAATTGTAATCTGTCCCTTTAATTAACAAATACCTACTACCTAGTTTGATGCCTAATGCTGATACAAGCAGTGGCCAATTATGACATATTATATATGTCGTGGCCAAATCGCTGAATTGATCATTTCATGAAATGGTTGACCATTTCGTGAAGTGTTCACGTTTCATGAAGTGGCCAACTAATGGTAACCAAATCATTAAACGACAAACGTTTAGCGATTTGGTCACCCACGTTTGACCATATCGTGAAAATAGGGTAACCATAAAATATTTAATGAAAACTCAGAACAATTTTGTTACGTACTTGTTTATTTTTAGTTGTTTAAATTTACTATGGAATATTAAAATAATTTTAAAATAAGTATAACAAACTTACTTAATCTAAAAAGGCACATGGACGGGCGCGCTCACACGCACTGAACCACACGTGACATCTTTGGCGCGCACTAGAGTTTTATAGGTATCTCAAGTTTTTGGTAGGAATGTTTCTTTACCTGAGTCTTAATCGCATACTTACTAATTAGGTAACTCTTATATTATTTATAAAAAATATAGGTAACATAACATTAACTAATGTTGAACAAAAAGGTACCTAAGTAAAATAATAGAAAAAAATATTTAAAAATAAGTAAGAACTTTGGCACATCACATACTTAACAATGTTTATGACTAAAAAAAATATCTAGCATAGTTCCACCCTGCTTCGCTTCGACGAAAACGCAATACTTATAGGAACTTTGAAAAATAAGAGTATAAAGAGCCATAACACACAACGTAGTTTCTTAATCTATAATGGCACATTATATCACTTTTCACGTACAAGTTATGTAGGTATTTGATGCGTAATAATACCTAAAAATACTATTTAAAATAAAAAGGAACATTTAGTGAAAATGCAAGTATTTTAGTACAAGCATATAAAAGTCACGTAAACAATAAAACATTAAAAAAGAGGGTTAGCATCAGTTGGTCTAAAACGCAACTGATGTAAGTAGCAATTGGTCTAAAATGCAACTAAAACGCAAATGGTCTAAGTAGCAGCTGGTCTAAAACGCAACTGGTCGAAGTAGCAATTGGTCTAAAACGCAACTGATCTAAGTAGCAACTGGTCTAAAATAACTTCCAAAGAAAAATTATTATTGCCCTTTTAATTATTTTTTTCTTTTTCTTGGGTATGGAAAGGACTCTTGCGTCAGATTACGCTTTCGTCAGACTAAAATGTAGGCTATTTTTTCTGACGAAAACGGAATTCCTCTTTCATTTGTTTTTCATTAAAAAAATGAAAGAGGAATTTCTTTCGTTTTGACGTGAATACGGAATATACAGACAGACACACTAACACATTTTCGCATTATAATATTAGTAGGGATTTCTGACAAAAGCGGAATCTGATCAAAATTCCGTATTCGTCAGAATAAAAGCCTATATTTTAATCTGACGAACCAGGAATATTTTATTTTATAGACCACTCCCGTTTTAGACAAGTTGCGTTTTAGATCAGTAGCGTTTTAGATCAGTAGCGATTTAGACCAGTAGCTTTTTAGACCAGTTGCGTTTTAGACCAGTTGCGATTAAGACCAGTTGCGATTTGGACCAGTAGACCAATTGCGTTTTAGACCAGTTGCTACTTAGACCAGTTGCGTTTCAGACCAACTGATACTAACCCAAAAAAGAGGGTAAAAAGATAATCAAAAAACCATGGTCTCACTCAGTCACTTGTTAGCGCATGTCAAACTTTGGTGGCACTTTGAAGTACAAAGTGTTTTATTTTTGAAACATGCGCATCTTTTTGTACGACATTGGTTTTTTGCAGGCTTGCATAAGCATTTTTGGTATCCTTGGCCTCCAAATAAAGATTGGAAATTTACGGCTTCCCGCAACGATATTGGCGATTCTGATATTATTTCGTTGTAATCTTTAGAAGATAATTGTAGGTCCTGTCGAGAAAACCAGTTTTTGATTGTACACACATCAAAAAAAGTTTACGATCAGTAGCAAAATCGTGTAGCTCAGGCCAGCAGACCCACGGAATTTAAACAATGAATTTAGGTATTCTATGTATGCCAATACACAGTGCCTTCCTAGTGCCTATTGATGCCAAAAGAACCATATCTAGTGCCATCATAGTTTAAGAAATATAGGTCGTTGTTTGTGGGTCTGCTGGACGGATATCAGCCCAGCAGACCCACCTCTCGTACACGGAAACGGCTAAAGTTAGAGACATGGTTCTAGTTCTAAGCTTTAATGCTTTACTTGGTGCCATCGAGAAAAAAGTTTCAAACCTAGTGCTTCAAGCGTTTCGGAGCTATAAAACGATCTTGGTGTGCCTGCTGGCCGGAGGTTCAACGCAGCAGACCCACCTCTCGTACGCGGAAACGGCTAAAGTTAGAGACATGGTTCTAGTTCTAAGCTTTAATGCTTTACTTGGTGCCATCGAGAAAAAAGTTTCAAACCTAGTGCTTCAAGCGTTTCGGAGCTATAAAACGATCTTGGTGTGCCTGCTGGGCGGAGGTTCAACGCAGCAGACCCACCTCTCGTACACGGAAACGGCTAAAGTTAGAGACATGGTTCTAGTTCTAAGCTTTAATGCTTTTCTTGGTGCCATCGAGAAAAAAGTTTCAAACCTAGTGCTTCAAGCGTTTCGGAGCTATAAAACGATCTTGGTGTGCCTGCTGGGCGGAGGTTCAACGCAGCAGACCCAACACGATAGCTCCATAACTAGAAGGTAATTGGTATGAAATCTCATATCAACGTTTAGTGTGTAATTAGTGCCTTAGCTTAACATAAAAATATCTGTTTAATTTGACTTCCAAACATAACAAATACCCTCTGAAAGTTCTGCATACATTTCAAAATGAGTACAGTCGCGTACATAATCAATAGTTTTTACGTCATTGTTGATACAATATGGATTAAATGTCTTTTTTACAAGCTTGTATTTTATTTTCAATGTTCGTAAAGGTGATTTTTGTCCACCAAGTGACCTTTTATGTACTTTCTAAGTCTTCCCCCTTGCCTGCGTGCGGGGTTTATTAGTTATTAGCACAGTTTAAGCGCTAAGTACCTAAATAAAAAATTACGTAGTTTAATTTTGATATATGATAAAAATATATCTTCAGGTTTTATTAGGTGTGCGTTATCGTCTTAACTTATATTCAGAATACAAATATATCTCGGTACTATGTGACTGTGTATAAGATTGGGACTAAAAAATTTAAGAGTTGAAAAATGTTTTTTTAATGGGTAAGTTAATATCATATAAATTATGTAACTATGAGTTTGGTTTATTTTATGTTTATTTTTGTCCTTAGAGACTGTATGTAGCGCTTAAACTGTGCTAATAACTAATAAACCCCGCACGCAGGCAAGGGGGAAGACTTAGAAAGTATATAAAAGGTCACTTGGTGGACAAAAATCACCTTTACGAACATTGAAAATAAAATACAAGCTTGTAAAAAAGACATTTAATCCATATTGTATCAACAATGACGTAAAAACTATTGATTATGTACGCGACTGTACTCATTTTGAAATGTATGCAGAACTTTCAGAGGCTATTTGTTATGTTTGGAAGTCAAATTAAACAGATATTTTTATGTTAAGCTAAGGCACTAATTACACACTAAACGTTGATATGAGATTTCATACCAATTATCTTCTAGTTATGGAGCTATCGTGTTGGGTCTGCTGCGTTGAACCTCCGCCCAGCAGGCACACCAAGATCGTTTTATAGCTCCGAAACGCTTGAAGCACTAGGTTTGAAACTTTTTTCTCGATGGCACCAAGAAAAGCATTAAAGCTTAGAACTAGAACCATGTCTCTAACTTTAGCCGTTTCCGTGTACGAGAGGTGGGTCTGCTAGGCTGATATCCGTCCAGCAGATCCACAAACAACGACCTATATTTCTTAAACTATGATGGCACTAGATATGGTTCTTTTGGCATCAATAGGCACTAGGAAGGCACTGTGTATTGGCATACATAGAATACCTAAATTCATTGTTTACATTCCGTGGGTCTGCTGGCCTGAGCTACACGCAAAATCAGGTGTATTCTTTAAAATATAAATTATTTAAAGAAACTGTTTACGTTTTATGATTTTATAATGAAAATGCACTAAGTAAATAAAAGAATCATTATCAATTATTTACTTTTTATTAACAAAAGCTAGGAAATGCAATTTTGGCTTAAATGTAATGTAATGAAAAATTTGAATTAATGAAAAAACAAACAATATTTATTACGAAAAAATTAATAGTTAGTATAAAATGACTCCTCCCCTGGCTCGCACACATGCGGAAACCCTTCTGGGCATGCTAAGAATTAAGTTATCTAGCATTTCTTGTGGTAACCTGTCCCACTCTTCAATAGCAGCTGCCCTGATTTCTGACACTGTTCGCGGAGGTGGCTGACGGTTCCAAACAGCTCGCTTAAGAGCATCCCACGCATGTTCGATCGGGTTTAAGTCAGGCGAGCCGGCAGGCCAGTCTAACCTGGTGATGTCGTATTGCTGGAGAGCAGCATCAACACGTCCGTTTCGATGTGCGGGCGCATTATCATCTACCATTATGAATTGGCGCCCGTGGTTGATGCGGAATGGTCTGACGTATCCATCGATTGCAATCGTTTTGTACATGGCTCCGGTCATGGTGCCTTGATACGGGATTAAGGGCGTCCTAGCCCCAATCATTATCCCGGCCCAAAAGGACACTGATTTCCCGCCCTGCTGAACGGTTCCAGTGGCAGTTCTCTGCCTTTCAGAGTCGCCAGGTCTTCTCCAGACACGGACACGTCGGTTATCTGGATGTGTACTGATCCGCGTTTCGTCAACGAAGAGGCAGTTCTGCCAGATGCTTTCGTCCTCAATTTATTCATTTTGACGGAGCCTAGCCCATTGCAATCTGCGCCGCTTCCGTTGCTGTGAGTTCAGAGGTGCTCGCCAGGATCTCCTTGCTCGTAATCCAGCTTGGTGTAAGCAATTTCTAATCGTTTGGGTGCTAACTTCGCGGCCGGTGGCAGCTCGCAGCTCTGCTTTCATTTTAGTAGCGTTCATTGTTGGGTCACGGGCAGCCAGTAATCTGATATATCGCTTCTAAATTGCAGTAAGAACAGTTGGGCGACCACTGCGAGGTCGATCAGCTAAATCTTCCATGCTCTGACGTGGTGACCTCTCCAACGTGGTCACCACGCAGGATTGGGATACATGAACTCTGCGTGATATTTCCCTCTGCCTTCTCCACTTAAAGTTAGAATTCTGGCTCGTAAAACTGCAGTTAATCCTCTCGGCATCGTTACCAACTTAATTTTTTTTGAATAAATTGAAAATATTGATAAGTTGCGACTATGTCAGATTTCTGAATGAAAGCAAGCAAGGGTTGATTGTCTTTTTAAATGAAAAAACATTTGAATTACGAAATTATTTTATATTTAAATTTCATATTTTTAAATAAGGAATCAAAAGATAAAAAGTGATTAAGTTTTATTCTTCTACAATAAAAAATATTAGGGTACTTCTCGTCGCGAGCGTTCTTCGCGTCATTTCCATGGATTTTTTGAAACCTACGAAAACCCTAAATTAAAAAATATAGGGTAAAAGAAGGGATTGAGATATAACCGATTGAAAAAAGGCATCATAATTGGTTCAACGGTTTAGCTGCAAAAAAATAACGAAATTTTTGCGGCCATGGAAATGACGAATCCACCCATGGAAATGACGATGTATGTTTTAATGAAAAGTCACCTCTAAAATTTGTCGTTAAATGATTTGTAGAGAATGTTTATATATTTACATCGCACAGATAACATATTTTTAATTTAATTGAAGCTGTGTAGTGTTGTATTTTTATATCATTTTATCATAATATTAGACCATGGATTATTTTAAATTTGAATCGACTAAAAGTAAGCTCGTGCCTGTCTGATCAGACTTTAATTTATTTGGGAATATCAGAAAAATAGACGTGTATATAAGAAAAATAGGTTTAGATCATAGCTGTATGATTATAACCATACACTATTTATAACTTGCCATAGCTTATCATGAATGCCATTAAGGTTTTTAAATAAATACAACCGGATGTTTACTTTGTAATGCACATTTATTCCAAATTTTTATCGATTTGTTAAAAACTCAAAAATGAGCACCTTGCTTCAATTTTTTTTATAGAAAGGATGAAATAAAAACAATATTTTCAAAATCACAAACTCGTTGCTACCAAAAACCACATTGATTTTAAACAATAAAATGTTTTAAAAAAAACAAATTGAAGTATTTTCAAAAAATAAATTCAAAGTAAGTATCAAGGAATAACAAAATAACTTTTTTATCTTCTAAAAAAAATAAGGAACGTATCTTATTGTGTCTATATTTACAAAATTGCGAGTAGCTGATTTTATGCTGAGGATATTTTGAGCAAAATTTCTTATGTAAATCCATCATCAAGTAGATGTAATTTACTTTGACTTCAAAAAAGCATTTGATTCCGTTGACAATGACATACTTTTGCAAAAAATGTGTAGTGTTGGTTTTAGTCCAGCTCTACTTTATTTTTTCTCAGATTATTTACGTGACAGGCAGCAATTTGTCCGTTATGGTTCCTTTATCTCTAAAAATTATCACACCCGTTCTGGAGTTAGCCAGGGTTCTATACTCGGACCACTACTTTTTAATGTTATGATTAATGACATAGACTGCGCTGTTACTCACTCAAAATCTCTCTTATACGCCGATGATTTAAAGCTTTTTCGAGTATTAGAACATCCTGAGGACTGCAGACTTCTTCAAACTGATATAGACACTCTGAGTGATTGGAGTTTTAAAAATAAACTTGTTTTTAACCCAACAAAATGTTATGTTGTGTCCTTCACTAGAAGTTTGCAACCAATTCTTTGTACGTATGCCCTAGGGTCCGAACCTATAACTAGACTCTCCACCATCAAAGATCTTGGCGTCCTGTTTGACTCAAAACTCACCTTTAATGAGCATATTAGAACTTTAGCCAAGGATTGCTACGCAAAACTAGGCTTTGTAATTCGCAATTCACGCGATTTTCGGGATCATTTAGCTATTAAACTTCTCTATGATGCCTTAATACGCAGTAAAATTGAAACAGCATCCATAGTGTGGAGTCCCCATGAAGTTACATACATTAGTCTGCTAGAAAAAGTTCAAAAAGCATTCCTGCGCTTCTTGTACAGGAAACTGCATGGTCAATACCCTTTCCTTTACCCATCTAAATTTCTACTAGGATCTCTTAGCTATAACTCTCTGGAAACTCGCCGTACTTACACCACTCTGATGACGGTTTGTCGGTTCCTGCGCGGTCAATCAGATTGTCCAGATTTGGTTTCTTCGGCATGTCGGTTATATGTTCCGAATAGCTATTTACGCGCACGTCGTCACCGCTTACTAGCCGTTCCTATCTCTAAAACATCCCATCACAGTCAATCGCCGATCACCCACGCTCTCACGCTACTAAATGCACTCTTGACAATAGCACAAAGCCTCGATATTTTTGCGGATAACTGGTCAGTTATTAGTAGCAACTTTTTGCTCTTCTCAGAGCATTGATAAATTTTGCCTACTTTTATGTATATTTTATGAATTTGTTTTTGTTTGTATAATTATGTTCCATGAATGTTTTAAAATTATAATGATCGTTTTATGTTTCTCACACAGGTCTTAGATATAAATCTGTAATACTGTGTAGATATTAAGTAAATAAATAAATCATGGTTTCAGTCAGGTAACGTTTCTGGCGCTTGTCTTTTTTCAGAGTTATAAATTCTTTTTTTCCGTTGCAAACTCTGCTGTTCTCATCGTCAAGATAAAAAGAATGAACTATTTCTTGACAATTAACATTACGTGAAACGTTCGAATAAGTACTCGATCTGCTAATAGATGAAGGGGAATCTGGAACAGATTCTACTTCCCTTGATGCCCTTCGAGAATCAGTGACCAGATCTAAAGATGGACTACGAGAGCTACGTTCAGCCGAAAGTCTTCGTTCAAAAGAAATGGAAGCACGAGCAGTGCTTGGTGAATTTGTCCTCCTAGTGTATGATCTTGTAGCTGGTCTTGATAGTCTCTTGTCATTTCCGTTTGTAATTGAAATTTTTGCTGTTTTATTTTGAGAAGCAGGTTTCTCGGTATTTTCATTTAGATGGGGTGAACTTGCAGTAGTTTCAACAGGATTAGAACATTCGGTGTCATCATTTTGGTTTGGAATGAAATCTGTACCAAGATGATCTAATTCGTTTACGGCTGAATTGTTACATGAAATCTTATCTTCTTCAAGAACTTTTTTACTTGCAATTTTCTTCTTGCTTCTATAATTTTGAGAATTCACTCTATTTCTCTCTTTCAATACATTTCTTTGATGCTCTGTCAGATCTTTACAAGATACTATCTTTTTTTGAGCTTTTTTTCTGTAGTATCTTTCTCTGTCTTTTGCTTTAAACTGACTATAAAGTGCTTCATCATTTTTTATTTGATTTCGTCTTTTCTGCTCACACTGTTTCTTTCTTTGAAGCTTCTCTTCTCTGCTTAACTTTGTTTTACCCATGTTAACTGCAAAACAGTTTTAGTATAAAATACATTTATACAGTAGGTAGTAAAGAACAGTAAAACTCATAACTGAGTGGAGTACTCTAAGATAGAAATCTAAATATGTACTAATGTTAGGGATTCAATATTTGTCCTCTTTGGCTAAGATCAAAAGAAATGAAACAATGAAAATGAAACGCAAAGAAACCGACCTAATTACAACAAGTAGTAAACTGTTAAAATAATGTTCTAATATTACTATTTACTAATAGTGTATTTCTGATAAGGTAACCATTACAATCTGCAACTAGATACAATTTTAATGGAACAGCTCCGGCGACTACAGCAAGACATCATTTCCATGGCAATAACATCATTTCCATGGCCAAAACGTCATTTCCATGGTAAAGATCCATGGAAATTCTCCATGGAAATGATGGACAAAAGAGTTTTTATTAAATTTAGGTACTTAATCAAAAGTGTGTAATAATAAAAATAGCTTTATAAGCTACTTCTGGGACCTAGTTACCATGTTTCGTTATAATTTTGAAACAAAAACGATAACTAGTATTTTATTTCACCGTTCAAAAAATGTAGAAATAGGCGAGCCAAAAAATATTGAAATGGAAGAACTCACCGTGACCCGTATGCGCGGGAACAAGCGACACAACCAACCCCCTCGATCAACACAGGACAACTGGCGCTTCGTATGAGCCGATCACTATAGTTCTATCTCTTTCTAAACTGACGATATCCCACCACTTGCGCAGGCGATCAAATTTTGCCGAACTTGGTAACACATTTTTGAAAGCCTATAGATTCGAAACTTTGGTTGAGATTTAAATTTAAGAAACATGATTCGATAGAGACATTCTTAAGCTATTTATTTATGTATTTATCAAGGTGGAAAACAATAAGTGTATGGCTAGTATACCTGATCGAAACATTAGCGGCGCGTCGGTAACGCGTAAAAAACGAGCGAAATCTGCCCGTTTTTTGTGTTCGGGCGTAGTTTTAACCTGCTTATTGAGGCACTAAGATACTTCTTTTAACGTGCCCGAGTACTTTTATAGTGTATTTATAAAACTTAAGCGGAACATTAGACAAAAGTCAATCATTATAGCGCAAATAGGCCCGTAACGCTCAAGAATAAGTGCTGAAAGAATCACCCATTAGCACTTTTCCAAGTGATCGCAAACTTTTTTTGATGTATTGTCCCTGACTTAGTTCCAATGTTGTAAACTCCGTTTCTAAAATCGACTACTTTTCCTACAATATTTTTAGTATCGAGAGGCCCACGGTCTATTTTTGGTACATTCAAAAACACGGCATTACCAATTTCTAATAAAGGAAGTTTCTTGGTGGTATTATCTATCATTTTCTCCGCGGCGCGCTTGACTCCTCTATGAGCCTGATTTCTTTTACTTACAATTAATTTCTCATTATGACAAAGAAAACACTGAACTTGAGATCCAAAACCTTCTTCTCCAAGAGAAACACCACAAATGACATGTACTGGTTTAGCACAGGTACTACAGTGATTAGCTCCGGATGTCTCGTTGCCGCAGACTAGACACACTTGACCATCAGTTGACTCTGATTCAATATTTTCTACAGTCAATACTTCGACATTAATAATATCAATTGGCTTCATAGACAAATTTATACCTCCATCAGTATCCGATACGTTCGTACGTACTTTCCCTTCATCCGGCGGTGTTACAGTGATCAGCTCTTTATTCTCACACATAGAATTTTTCTGGTCTTCTTGTTGTGTTGTGTTAAGTAACTGGTTATTCATGGCTATAGAAACCTCTTTCTGGTGAATTTGTTCAAATTCTTCCTCCGTCTTCAATGATGCAATAATGCCTTCCGGAATGTTACATCCTTTCAAAATAGTTTTCGGATCAGAACCAAATAATGCACGGTAAGGGGATCTGCCAATTATGCGGTGATGGGAGGAGTTTTTATAGTATTGGACAAAGTAACATCCAATGGACCAGTTAGTACTCTTATTATCCTGCATCCAACATCTCAACATATTTTCGACATCCTGGTTGGACCTTTCCACGCTGCCTTGTGTCTGAGGACGGCGAGGACTACCATGAATGATTTTGCATTCAGGCCACATCCTCACTAATTCTTCTAGTACGTGCGCGGTGAACTCTCTTCCATTGTCGCTTTGTAATATAAACGGAGCACCAAATTCTAAAAATATTTTCAGAAGTTCCAAGGCTACTTCTGTAGCTTTTTTTGATTTTAGTGGCCTCAGGTGTAAAAATTTTGTTGCATGGTCTTGGTAATTCATCAGCCATTTGAATTCTCCATCCGGAGCAGACTGTAAGTCAATCAAATCAACCTGCCCTCGTGTATTAAAATCTTTTGAAATTATCGGCTGAGTTACTATACCTTTTTTTGGCACTGCACGTTTTGTTTCACAAACAGAGCATAGGTCAATAAATATCTCAATAGGTTTCTTTGGAATGTAGAGCCTGTTTTTGATGTGTTGAATCATTTTGAGTCGACCACCATGTCCAACACTTTTGTGAACTTCCTTCAATACTTCAAAATAAGTCTCCATCGGAATTATACGAATCGTAGGATCATCGGCGTTTTTTTTCTTGAATATGAGATATTCCTCTTCGACAGTTTCCATAATATCATATTTTGATAACCAGTAGTAGTCCATAGACTTCTTTTTCGTGGTCACCCTACTCTCTTTTATTTGTTTTATAACCTAAAAAGAAATTAAAATTATTTTGTGTAAGTACCTATCAGACATTTGACAATCAATATAATATCAGATAAATAAACATTTATTATGATAGAATACGTTATTCAATTCAATTAAGTGCATAAAAATGTAATATTAAGTAAAATATTACTAACTTGTGAAATACGTTCCAAACTCCATGGTTTTTTCACATTTTGCTCGGAACTTGCATGACTTGCATAGTACTGGAATACTTTTTCATCAAACACTCTTTTGTTATCACTTTCTTCCACGTTTAATAACGAATTATTCGCGTTTTTGCTGTGAGAAAATACGTCTTCGCTTACAAGGGCCGCCATCTTGACACAAACAAAGCGCTTAGGCGCTTACAGCGCCTCTACCGGTAGTCAATGAAACAATTCCACGATATGATCGATTAAGATTGATTATTTCATGAAATAGCAGTGCGTCCAGCTGGCCCTATCGTCAAACGATTTCTTATCATTGATCTGGTCTGGGCACATCATGATATGGCCAATGGACAGTGAAATATTTCATGAAATGCAACCATTTCATTAAATGGCCGATCATTTCATGAAATGGGCAATTCTACAATTTACATCTATTCACGAAATCCTGTACAAGATAAAGCTAACTCAGGTCTAATCTTGTAAGATTAATAATAATACATCTACCTATAGCTAGGGTCCTATTGGGCATCGTTGTATGGAGACCTGGCCAATTTTGCGTCGAGCAATGCCACTTGGCATGGCTATTCTACACTACAGGTCAAACTGAGCTGAAAAAGCCCGTTAGCCAACCTTGACTCCGCGACAGGGGGGAGGGGGAGGGGGTTAAAGTACCGAACTCCCGGCGTTTAGAAAAAAAAATCTCGTGGATGTAATTGAGGTACAATGGTACAAAGTCAAGTTTGGTGTCGTTTTCGGATAAATCGAAGATGGCCAATTCATTGGCCATCTCATTTTTGTATGTTTTCATAGAAAAAAATATGTATAAAACTCTGCATTCCAAGTGTTAAAAAAATATAAACAAACCCCAATATTTTCAGATTTTTATATGGAAGATGGTGAACAAAAAATACTCACTAAAGGCTCTTTAAATGTAGATTACAAAAACATTAACATCAAATAACTTATTACCTAATGGTAATGTAAAAAAAATAGAAAACTTATTGCGGTATTCAAATATCTCAATCCCGGCGCTCGGGAAAAAATATATCTAGTGGATGTTATTGAGGTAGAAAATCAAATTTGGTGTCGTTTTCGGATAAATCGAAGACGACAAATTTATTGGCGATCTCATTTTTGTATGCTTCTATAGAAAAAAATAAAAATAGCTACAATTGTGCATTCCAAGTTTAAAAAACTATAAAAAAATCCCTTTATTATCAGATTTTTACATGGAAGATAGGAAAAAAAAACTCAGTTAAAGCTCTTTAAATATAATTACAAAAACAAACCACACAATTATCTTTTTACCTATTATTAATGTAACAAAAATATATTATACTTATGTACGACCATGTTCAGCGCCATAGTACGAAAGAGCTAAAATAATAAAATAATTGCGACTCTTGAAAGGAAAAACTGACTAAGTGCCACAGGGCTAAATTTACAGGAAAACAGTTTAACTTTCGCTTAAAAAAATAGGTACATAAATTATTTATTCTTTCAAGTCATTTTTTTCCTTTCAAGCGTCAATCTCCATCCTTCGAACCATGAACGTACTCATGAAAACAAATATTTTCTTCAAAAACCAAAGCTGTGACAAATTTCCATTACCTGTTACAATGATAAGACAGAAAAAATACCACTAAAGCAGATTTTTACACAAAGCAATAAAAAAAAAGAAATTTTTTGACCTGTGTAAAACGGTGAGGATTTGAACGAAAAAAATTATTTGCAGCCACCACCACATTTGCACAATTCCGTGCGTTTCAACTGCCGTTTAAAACAGTTACATCTTGTGCCGCAAGATTTAACGCACCTACATCTTATAAGTTCTAGGCACGCCTGAGCAGCTATGGCGTTTTGGGTCCAATGTGGCAATCAAGTTTCGTTGTCAGGTTCTTTTTGCCAGCCAAATTCAGAAGGGCACGGTATGGTTTGCTGTTTTATAAGGCATTGCCCCCAAACGTGCACGCCCTGAAAAACTGCCCTTAATATATGTTCTTTCATAGCAGCTTCTGTGGGAGGTTTTTCAATTTACCTGTCCTTTTTTGTGAACAAATACTTTCGACATTCATTCACCGTCTCTGATGGGCACGACCTGTCAAAAGTAATATTAATTAATATAAATTTCATTTTTTTTTTGTCATGAAATATTTGTTGTATTCCTTATCTATCATACATAGTGATGATGAATTTTTGAATTTCAGGTTCTGCTCTCTCATAATCTCCTTCATAAAGAAATTTCAATTGTGCAAGTGTGGTGGTAGCTGCAAATATATCTTTTTCATTCAAATCCTCACCGTTTTACACAAGTCAAAATATTTCTTTTTTTTTGCTGTGTTATCAATGTAACAGGTAATGGAAATTCGTCACAGCTTTGATTTTTGAAGAAAATTATTTGTTTTCATGAGTACGTTCATGGTTCGAAGGATGGAGATTGACGATTGAAAGGAAAAAAAATACTTGAAAGAATAAATAGTTTATGTACCTATTTTTTTAAGCAAAAGTTAAACTGTTTTCCTGTAAATTTAGCCCTGTGGCGCTTAGTCAGTTTTTCCTTTCAAGAGTCGCAATTATTTCTATTACACCCTATATTATATGTAAATCGACACATTCAAATGATTAATTGCATTTTTAGCTTTTTTCGTACTATAGCGCTGAACATGGTCGTACATAAGTATAATATATTTTTGTTATATTAATAATAGGTAAAAAGATAATTGTGTGGTTTGTTTTTGTAATTATATTTAAAGAGCTTTAACTAAGTTTTTTTTCCTATCTTCCATATAAAAATCTGATAATAAAGGGATTTTTTTATAGTTTTTTAAACTTGGAATGCACAATTGTAGCTATTTTTATTTTTTTCTATAGAAGCATACAAAAATGAGATGGCCAATAAATTTGTCGTCTTCGATTTATCCGAAAACGACACCAAATTTGACTTTCTACCTCAATAACATCCACTAGATATATTTTTTCCCGAGCGCCGGGATTGAGATATTTGAATACCGCAATAAGTTTTCTATTTTTTTTACATTACCATTAAGTAATAAGTTATTTGATGTTAATGTTTTTGTAATCTACATTTAAAGAGCCTTTAGTGAGTATTTTTTGTTCACCATCTTCCATATAAAAATCTGAAAATATTGGGGTTTGTTTATATTTTTTTAACACTTGGAATGCAGAGTTTTATACATTTTTTTTTTCTATGAAAACACAAAAATGAGATGGCCAATGAATTGGCCATCTTCGATTTATCCGAAAACGACACCAAACTTGTCTTTGTACCTCAATTACATCCACTATATTTTTTTTTCTAAACGCCGGGAGTTCGGTACTTTAACCCCCTCCCCCTCCTCCCTGCGCGGAGTCAAGGTTGGCTAACAGGCTTTTTCAGCTCAGTTTGACCTGTAGAGTAGCCATGCCAAGTGGCATTGCTCGACGCAATTTTGGCACACTTTTCCCAATAGGACCCTAGCTACTACCAGAAACACGTCATGTTTTACTTATTATTAACTTATTAAATATACCTCTTTTATATGCTCAGAACTTCTTGCGTATTGTTCAAAGATAACGCCTTAAGAAAAACCAAATCCTGACTTACATATGTGCTGCACCTGCATCTGAAAAATTTTCAAAATAAACAGTTAGTTAAATTTGATTACATTAATTATTATTTTAGTTACATTTTTATCTATCGTCACACTTCACACACTCAAAGGCACACACTAAGGTTTTTCTTGTATCGTGGGTCCCTTGGAACACATACAAGCACAAACACAAACATCCATGACCCGAACGCAAACATCTGCTTACTACACTAATGATTGCCCCGGCTGGGATTCGAATGATCAAGAACAGGAGGCACGCATCTTTCTCTTGACCAAACCGGCCATCTATACTTGAAAGTGTTCGAAATGACAATAAAGCTAGAATTCTGAAAGGCATGGGTTTTCCTCAAGTAAGAGCCCACTAAAGTCTTTAATTTTTTTAATAATTTCATATTTTATTTAAAAATATATTAATATCACTTACCCCTTAAGTGATGGCGTGATGCTCTGAATGCCTATAACAAGACCTGGTCGGAGATGACCCACGATCGAAATAAATGGAGTAAAGCAGGGGAAGGCTTTTGCCCAGCAGTGGGATCCGATAGACTAGAAAAAAAAATACGAGTATTAATATATTATCCTCCCAAAAATCAAGTACTCAATTCCAGAGGGAAATGGAGAAAATCATAGAAGGAGAGATACGTATACAAATCATCAATTATGACCACAATAATTCCTGTGCGAAGAAGTCTGAAAGGCATGGGTTTTCCTTAGGTACCTTAAGAGCCCACTAAAAAGTCTTTATTTTTTTAATAATTTCATATTTTATTTAAAAAATATATTAATATCACTTACTCGGTAAGTGATGCTCTGGATGCCGGTCGGAGATGGCCCACGATCGAAATAAATGGAGTACAGCAGGGGAGGCTTTTGCCCAGCAGTGGGGTCCGATAGACTTTAAAAAAAATACGAGTATTAATATATTATCCTCGAAAAACAGGGCTTTCGAGGATAATATATTAATACTCGTATTAATGAAACTGAACAACTTCCACAAGGAAGATAGGTCAAAATACGAAAAAAAAATTTTTATCTCCTATACAAAATGCGTTATAAGTATGTTGACGAAGTTTGTGTGGGAACTCAATTTTTTTTTCCTATTTTGACCTATGTTCCTTGGGAAAGTTGTTCAGTTTCATGGACTGATTAACCACCCGAGAGGTTAAAAGAGAGTTACCTAAAGCCCTGTATACTTAAGAACAATCAAGTACTCGATTCCCGAGGGAAATGAAGAAAATCATAAAAGGAGAGATACGTATACAAATCATCAATTTTGACCACAATAATTTCCTGTGCGAGTGATCTCGGGTTCAAATCAAGTTTGGGCTTACATTTTTTGGTGTTTTGATTTTCTATACTAATATTATAAATAGGAAAGATTTGACTGTCCGGTTGCATTGAATCTCCAAAATTACTAGACTGATTTGAAAAATTCTTTCACCATTAGAATCTTACATTATGGCTGAATAAGATAGGCTACATATTTTTCCCAAATCCTATTTCCTTTCCCAAGGTCTTATCAATACCAAATCAGTTCAGCGGTGTAGGCGTGAAAGAGTAAGCTTTCTTGTGTATTACTTACGATCTAATTATTATTGCAAGTTAAAAAGAAAAGGAGGCCTACTTACAGATCTTATCAATCAAGGCGGTTCGTACAATCTCCTCCATCGAAGAACTACCAAGATAGGGGGGGAAAACGAGTGTTTACCGCTTCCGATCACAAGATTAACTGGTAAATTTTATTGAATTTCACTGAAATAAAATGATTAACCATTTAAAAACAGATTTACAGCATATACTTACAAGTTGAATAAGCATCATAAAAATCTCAAATCTGACAAGTTTTGTAAATATTGATTCTGAATACTTAAGTTCAGTCTAAGGTATGCATTAAAATATTTATTTTTATAACACATTTGCTCGTAAAGGGTCTCTTATTTCACCAATTTCAATATCGTATTGTATCTCATACGTAGGTAATTGTTCGGTAATATAATGTAAAGCAAAAAAAATAAAAAATAATGTAATGTAAAAAATGTAAAACGCACGACTAATAAAAATGCTCCGTTAAAAAACGAACGGTACTTTTTTGAATCTTAGCAAAGAGTTTTTATGTCAGAAAAGTGGTCAACATTTTATGATTAAAATTAACTTTGGGAGATAAAATATGATAAATAAACATTTAATTCTTTAATTTAATTAATTTTCTTTTCTTATTTAACAACCATTTATCTGTAACAAAAACACAAAATATTAATTTACTTTATTATTTGGGATTTTTGGCGGGAACTCGGCGTGAGGGGTTGTTGTGCCGATTGAATTTTTGTTTATTACATTAAAAAGTGGTTTAATGCGTAATAGTGATAGTGTATTGTGCAGTAAACTAACTTTAAACAGTGTGGTGATAAAGGAATTCAAGTGATACAGTGTATCTGCTCCGTTTGGTTCCGACAAAGATCCCGCGGCAGTGCTTCTTGCCGCCATAGTTTTTCGTAAAAACACTATCGGTTTACGAAGGACCTGAGAAGCCTACTTCATGTTTTATTGACCTGACCTGAGAATACTTACTTCATGTGTTATTGTTGCTTTTAAGCTGATGGTCTCGTTACCAATGCTTTGTCAAATAAAAAAATTAAAAAAAATACTTTATTAGTAATACCGGCAGTTTTTTGTGCCTTTGCGCGCATCGCCTTATTCGCTAATTTGTGAACAAGTAAAAATTATTCCGCGCGCTTCTTCTTTTCTTTATATTCTTTTATTTATTTCCTCGCAAATATGTTATAAAACATCGTATGACATACCTACGTGCGATTTGATAATTACAGCCTCTGCTTTCTTGTGTCGCCTTGGATATAACACACCGCACTTATATCATAATGTACCTACTATGTTTTTTATACTCACATTTTGATAATCTTACAGACACAACCCAGTTCCAGAGCTTCAATTTGAAATAAACGTTCACAATTTTTTTTTCCACGTATTATTGATTCTAAATACATAAGTTCAGTCTAAGCTATGCATTAAAATATTTATTTTACTTAATACTACGCTTTTTAATACTCACATTTTGATAATCTTACAGACACAACACAACCCAGTTCCAGATTTGAAATAAACGCTCACAATTTTTCTTGCGCGTGATTTGAACGAAAACCAACGTCAAAACGCCAATTGATGTTAATTTTCTGATAGGTGTTTTCTGTATTAAATTGCGGATATTATAATATATTATTTTCTTGCAAATATTCGCAAATTTTCAAGAAATTCAAGAAAATTGGGGGGCATGTCGAAAAATTCTTTTGGTTTTGTTACCATTTTCAAAGATTCATATTGTTTAAACTAACTAATAAATACGCATGAATTTAAGTATATTGATTGATATAAACAATTTAAATTAGAAAATAATAATTTTATGGTCATTAATCGCAGTTTTAGGCTTGTTTTAGATGAAATAAGAGCGGTTTTGTTACCACAAGCAACAAAGGACACCTTATTTTCTTGTTATTGCAATCAATGTTGACAATAGAAGCTAGAAAACTTTTTGCAAGCATAAACCATGTATTTTTAAATCAGCAAATATTATAATTATTAACAAAAACTAATAATAAAATACTAAAAACAGCCCAAAACTGAACTAAAAGTAACAAAACTGAAAGTAACAAAACGATAAAGCTTGGGTTACATGCTCGTCTTAAATTGTTTAATAACGAGATACCTATATTTATTTTTAATAATTTGTGTAAAATAAATAATTCTGAATTTAGGGCCAATATTTTAGGGTGTGGTCATCTCGTAAAACTGAACAACTTTTGACCATAACATATCGTAAAACTGAACAACGTAACCAAATGAAAAAAAACTCACAGACATAAAAAATCTTGTGCGCCATTTCTTATTTTTTTTTGTATAATATTTAATTGTCATATATATATATATAACTATATATAATTCATGATATTTACTTATATATATATAAATTACTGTATATAACTACATTGAAACAATTTCATTGATACGAAAAAGCTTTTATTGTAAGTAACTTGCATAACAAAAAATTTACTTCTCTTTACTTTAATTAAACATTATTATTAGTAATCAACATACTTAAATTACAAGGAACTTTACGGCACAATTAATCAGTCTCAAGAGTTTTCTACACCAAGTTTTACAGTCTTAAGTTAGAAACAATGTAATGCTATACGTTTTTATCACTTAAAAACTGTTAGCTTTTAAAAACAAATCCAAATAAAATTTTAACTTCTTTTAACTTTAATTAAACATTATTATTAGTAATCAACATACTTAAATTACAAGGAATTTTAAGGCATAATTAATCAGTCTTAAGTGTTTTCTACACCAACTTTTACTGTCTTAAGTTTGAAACTATGTCATGCCATACGTTTTTATCATATAAACAGTTGTTTTTAAAAACATGATATCTCAACTACACAAGTACGAGAAAAATTTTCAAAAAATTGAGTACAAGGAGTAAATAAGATGCAATTACCCTCGGGCACCTCTGTACTAATAAAATCTGAGATCTCAGAAATTTTTGTGGTAAGTAAACCATTACTAAACCTCTTTACAAAAACAAGTTTTTATTATAATATAAATACTCATAGCAAAATGTTTAACATCAAGTTTTATCATAGTACCTACTCTAGAAAAAATATAACTGAGCTAGATTTACGACATAAGTCTTGGTATCGAAAGCACCTGTCCAAAATATAAATTCATATGCTTTCACTAGCCAGTATGCTTACTTAACTATGCAATTAGTATCCAAACAAACTAGGAGATCAAACATTGCTTTTTAAATCACAAATCATGATAAAAATACTAAATTAAGCAATATTATTAATCTAATAACAACAAATGATGCACTCGTCAGTTGGATAGTGATCATAAATAGCATAATTACAATTTTTGCACCAAAAATGGGGGCTTCTTAATAGGGTATTCATATCTTATTTTGACATAGAGGATGTAAAATGAATCGGTAGCTTATTGTTAAGCTGCACTGATATGCCGCAGCCAAAGCATTTGTTCGATTTTATAAAATGGGTCTTGATCCATGGCCATGGAATATTAAAGAAAATATGTTGCCATAAATCTGATTTGTCTAGGACTTTATCTATATCCACAATAATCACCATTTTCTTTTCCAGACGTTTTGTGGTAATAAGTTTAATCTGTGATCAAAAAAGAAGTTAGTAATTAAACTCAGTATTGCTCATTTAATTATTCATGTTATCAGTTAAATATATATTAGTTTTATATACCTTCTGTTTCTAAGCAATCTTCGCATACAAAACATGGATTATCTTGATCATCGATGCAATCAGAGCAGTACATTTGTTTGCACATTATGCAGCGCAGTTTTCGACTAGACGAGCTGCTGTTACTACTACATTTAGCACATGTAAAAAGCATAATGGATGATGCATTCAGTTCTTTTTTGCTCTGATTACTTATTACGCGAACCTTTGCGTTTTCCTTTTTAATGGCCACTAAGCGCTTAGTTTGGAGCTTTCTGTCTGAATGGTTTAATGTGATCACATTTGTAATGTTTTGTTTAGAATTATGTTTTGCGGTACTTGTTTGTTCATTTGTATCTAAAGTCTGTTGGCTAATTATATCTTTGGTTTGCTCAATAAAAACGCTGGTATGATTTTCTTTTTTAGCAGTTGATTCTCCAATAAAGATTAACGGCATATTTTTTATCTCAAAATTATCATCATTTGTGTCTTTATTGGACACAGCGTCAGGAGAACAATATGTATATGATTTTAAATCTTCTGTAGTATTTGTAAAGTCAAGATCAATCTTAGTTAATGAATTATCAGGTATATATGTATAATTTGTATTGTATTGAAGAAATTGAAGTGATTAAACGTTCATTTTGCTCACGGGTGGTTTTTCACAAACGAGAGATTTTTCAGGAACAAATTCTGGACTGGTATTTGATCGTGATTGTATTTTCTTTTAGGTAGGTGGACAACTTTCTGAGTTTGCACCTCTGTTCGTGAAATAAACGGATCAGAAAAGGTATCATTGTTTGGGGTCTTGTTTGAATTCACTGTAATATTGACCAATGGCAGCTCTTCGCAAACCTCTGTAACTAGAGATTTAGGAGGACTATATGCTGGGTTGGATCCAGATAGAATATTTCCTGTAGGAGGTAGTTTGTTAGCTTTCTGAGATTGATTCTCTGGTATATCATTGTTTGCGGCTTCGTTAAACCCTTTCGGCCGGGTGTACCTAATACGCTGTGAGCCTATGTCGCGTTATGCCTAGACCAAACGCGAGTTTGGTCAAACGCGAGTTAGTCGGAAAACGAGTTGGCAGAACCGCGAGTTAGACCGAAAATGAGTTAGACAGAATGCGAGTTAGACTGAAAGCGAGTAGCTTTTTGAGAGGCAGACGTCATACTTGTGTCATACATCGGGAGTGCCGTACCAACTTCGGCATATAGTGCGACAAGGCTCTTTTGGCAGGTGGGTGGTGCCTTATTTTAGCTATTATACTATACCTGCATCCTCAGTTCTATGTAATGAAAGAAATTTGCCGTAATCATTCAATAATGAAAAATTAAAACCATTCAAAAAATTAATATGTCCCTATACTATCGTATTGGTATAAAGCTGTAAAGATAGTTGTAATGTTGTTAAGTAAATAAATAAAAAATTTAAGCAGCAGTTAATATTCCTATATTTAAAAGTAAACTTATAAACAAAAACTGGTTATTCCAGGAAAAGCAAACACATAAAATAAACTTAACTAAAGGAAAAGCCAACAAATAAATAACTATTCTTAAGTTAACTACCATGTATGTTTAGAAGATTTTTTTTAATTCTGTTCATACTTTTTAAGAAGTATAAAGCACTTATTTCCTGATTTTGTAATTTTTCAAGTTCCTTCTTGTGCTTTGCATTGAAGACAATATCTATTCTCCTTCTAGTGTTACCTTCAAATAAATATTGCTTTAGTTTTAGGGTTTGCCAACGTGACTCTTGTTTTAATTTATAGACGAAATGGACAAATGACCGTTTTCGTCCCATCCGAGCGTTAACTCGCCTATGCCAACCCTCTAAACTGTTATTTGTGCGGTGACATTCAGAAGCACAACTAATTATGTTGTGTAATTTGGACATCCACTGCTTCTCCATGTATTTATTGAATTTAACATTATTTTCGGCATTTTCGTCAACGTCATCGTCTAATTGTTTGATTTCTCCCCAAGCTTCCGTTATATAATTTGTTGGGAGTAGGTAAGTAGTGGTAGACTTGCACACAAAACTGTTTTTCTATACCCCTTATTCGTGCTCAACACCCCCAGTTTTTCTGCTTTGTTAAAAACTGCTTTCGAAAAATGATAATAGCACCCACTAATAGCTATTCCAGGAAAAACAACTTTTAGTGCTTGGATTTGTGCTATTTCATAATCACATTTATATCTGTTAATGGTGATTCCAAAATTGCTTTTTATCAATTCGAAAAGTCTTATGTATGTATCCTGCGTTTTATTAGGCAAAAGGCAGTATATCATCGGAACTATATTCACTGTATCGCTGTTTTCATTATTTAAATTCACATGTATTGTATAGAGTTGATAAAATATCGGCACACATTTAAAAGTTCCGTCTCCATAAAGTACTGTGTCCATAACTGCTAGTAACTTTATTTTTTTCATAGCTAATGGGCTGCAGAATATTAAAATCTTATTTTCGTCGTCACCATCACTGCAGACCAAAAAATTTTCAGAAATAATACTTGGCACTTGTATGTCTTTTATGGACTTATTGGATTTATCTAATTTTAAAAAATTGTTTCTTGCTCGACAAAGAGTGTCCTTTTTTGATTTAAAAAGAAATGCCTCGTCTAAATCATCTGTATTTTCCATAGTCGGGTTAGATTCTTCAGTAGTCGAGTTACGCTCGGATTCCAGTAATATAACTTTTTCTAAAATCTTTTGTACAGGCCCAAATCTACGACAGACCTCTACCTTCGCTTTATCCATGATTACTGCTATTTTGTTTTTGGCGTGGTTAGGCGAACACGTATGTTGGCCAACTTTGTCTATTGCATTTTGAGAATTAAGCTTTAAGGAAGCACTACAAACCTTCCTGTTCGAGCATCGCCATAGTGAAGATCCGTCATTGTTGATTTTGTTCCTTGTATATGAATATCCATCCTTCAATAAATTTTGTGTCCCTTTTTTATTTTTAGTAAATATAACATGTACATTTGGATGTGTGGCCCTTAATCCTAGGATGAAAACTCCGAGAGATTCGTTCAGTGATGGATAAAAGACTTCGTATTTGCATATTGAAATCATTTGTGACGCAATAGTTCAAGAATTATTGGCAAAAAAGTATGGGCCACACAACCAAATGCCTGCGATTCTCAGTAATGAAAATAAGATGAACCGGTTGACGGAGCCCCAATTTTATCATTAACATCTACAGTAACTCATAAAGAAACTCTCATCAGAGAGAAAAACGTGAATCAAATTCTGAAGCATTTGGATGGGTGGATCACGTTCAAAACCTTCTGCTTCAGCCAATACTGCGTCACATACGTTGCGAAGGTGTTACAAATGAAGAGAATTTCCGTTACTGAATGTGAGTATTAAAAAAATGCAAAACATTCAGTATTTTAGGAGATATCGAGGTTTCATTTTTGTATGGAAAATTCGTCAGGGTGACAATGATGTAAGGAATCTTTTTCAGGACAGGAAAATTATATTATGGTGGTGATTTATGACCATGTTAAAAGCATGATTCGTAGTATAAATAAAAAATAATAATAAAAAATCCATTTTATTTATCCAGCATAGTACAGTCAAGAGCTGGTCACGCTTTACACTACCAATGCTACTCTTTTCAACTGGACACTGGTGTATGATTTAAGTACAAAGGAGAGTCATAAGTAACAAACTCGATTTTTGAAATAAGTATTTATCCCAACATTTTTTATTCATTGTTACCCTAATTCACGATTTTAATACAAAAATGAAACCTCGATATCTCCTAAAATATTGAATGTTTTGCATTTTTTTTAATACTCACCTTCAGTAACGGAAATTCTCTTAATTTGTAACACCTTCGCAACGTATGTGACGCAGTATTGGCTGAAGCAGAAGGTTTTGAACGTGATCCACCCATCCAAATGCTTCAGAATTTGATTCACGTTTTTCTCTCTGATGAGAGTTTCTTAAGAAGATTTTTGCCGCTATATGCTGTCACATATTATATGTGATAGAGCCAGCGTCGTTAATTTTTATCTCGGGCTGCTGGTTTACCAGATATGAAGTGGGCCCTACGTAATCCTGTGGCCCATAAATAAATGTAAATATTTTCCAAAGTATTAGGTTTTTTGGGTTGATTTATAGCCGGAACCGATTTTTTTATGAGTTACTGTAGATGTTAATGATAAAATTGGGGCTCCGTCAACCGGTTCATCTTATTTTCATTACTGAGAATCGCAGGCATTTGGTTGTGTGGCCCATACTTTTTTGCCAATAATTCTTGAACTATTGCGTCACAAATTATTTCAATATGCAAATATGAAGTCTTTTATCCATCACTGAACGAATCTCTCGGAGTTTTCATCCTAGGATTAAGGGCCACACATCCAAATGTACATAATATAACTTCATTCTTCGCATTTAAATTCATTTTTTAGTTTAATTAATTGTAAACCGCAAAAAACAGTACACAACAATAAAGTGACGGATGACACCCATCATCTTTATTTATCATTAGAATACTCTAGTTTCAAGTGCCAGTACGATAAAGAAGTATGCATTGAACATTTACAAGAAGTTTACATTGTAGACCTACATAAGATTGTTAGTCAAAACGCGATTTGGGCTGATTGATATTTAGGTCTGATAATAATTGGACAAACATCGTAATTGGACAAACACCGTCCTAGACCTAAAGCCCTTTTAATTTGACGTTTAGTCATAACGCGACGTAGTCACTCTACGATTTAGGTACACCCGGCCGAAAGGCGTTAAACTGTGTGGTAATATTGATCATTGGTGGTTTTGCAATAACACGCGTTTTTTGTGTGATTAATTTTGTACTGGGTCCTGTTTGAAGTTTTCTTATAGGGAGTAATACTTTTACAGCTTTTTGAGGTTGTTTTTCTATTTTTGATGTAGAGGGATGTGGTAATGAATCCTGGTTTTCTGTTTTGTTTGGGTGTAATTCATGAAATCTGGGAGAGAAACATGCGCAGTTACCTCGCTCAATCCCACAAAAACAACTGATATCTCGGTATTTAATTCTAGTACCACTGCACGTGACCACCTGGTGGAGCTTCATTGTTCCTTGCAAAACTACCAATTTCTCAGGAAGCAACGATGATATCTCATTTACTCGTTCTTTTGGGATTAGAAACAATTGAACTCTGGTATTGCTTTTTTTTAAAGTATCACAAGCGTCTTGCGCGCATACAATATGAAATGAAATGAAATCATGTTTATTGCTAAAGTTACGATACAATGACTAAATTAACAGTAAAAAGTAAGAACTAGATTAACCTAAGCAAAAGGATCAGTGCCGTAACAAACTTTTTTGTCTAATGTCCGTTTTATGCAACCTCCAATGCCGTCAGCAACACTCTTGCCATGTCCTGATTCAAAGAACGACCATGTTGAGTACTTGAGGTTGTACTGAGATTTAAAATAAGAATGTAAATAGAAGTTGCATTTCTGTCGATATTGGGAACTCGGCCCATCAGAGTAAAAGTGATCTACGTCAACATGAGGGGTTTTTTCTTTTATGTAGTTCATAATAGGAGTAAGGTGGGCCCAAATTCCTGCAGGTTGATGTATGTTGTTATCTGACATAGTGCAGAAGGATTGCGAAGAGTCTTTCAAAAATATCATGCCTGTATGTAATGTAATTTGTGGTTTTGAATAGTGCGATGATTGTATTTCACTCGCTAGTTTTGTTTCATAGTTCTCGGAAAAATCGCAAACAATCAATGCTTCATTCTCTTTTAGCTGTGAAACAGCTTCTTGATATTTTTTCTGTTGAAAAATCATATTGAAATAATGCTTTTTAAATACTATTATGTCGCTGTTAAAATCATCTATTAATTTCTGTACTGTTCCAGTTTGCACAGTTTTTATCGTCTTTTTAGATTTTTTCTGCTGGCCGTCTTTTTTGTCAGTATATACTTCATCCTTTCTCTCCCATCGAAACCAATTCACTTCTTGTTTTAAAATGTCTTCATCCATAGAAAATTCTAATTTTCGGTCCTTGCAATCAATGCATTCATTGTACATGCATGCATAAGAGTCAATACTGCACACCAACTGCTGCAAAATTTCTTTTAGAGTTTGCCTGATCAGATGTTTATTAAGCAGAGATTTATGTTGGAATTCGATATTTGCATGTTTTACACACAAACATGTTTCTCTGGAATTCAATTGTGGAGATAGGACGAAAAACGGCTTTTGTTTATAAAAAGTGGTAAACCCGTATCGCCCACCTTCATCTCTGTACTGTTTATATAAGTTTCTTAATGTATTTAGCATGTATCGTAGTTGCATTTTTTCTTTATTTTTGGTTTTGCACTCTTTTTTACCAGCAGTCGGACGGCTGATATCATCTCTGAGGTAAAAATCCTTTATTTCCTTTATTGTCTTCATTTTCAGTTTCCTTTTCCTTGTTCGTACTTTCCCTTTCATTCCCAACAATTTGGAAACATATTTTTTATTTTTCGCGTTAACAACAAGCTGTTTGAGACATTTCTTTTCAGAATTTTTCGTGCATTTCTGGTATGTCTTCTTCAAAGAATTTTCTAAGACTTCCTCTCTAGCTTTCATCTTATCTATGATCTTATCGTATTTTTGAAATTTCATTATGCTGCTGTCTTGAATTCTCTGGTATCTTTTTTTAATACGTTCAACTATACATTTAAGATTTCTATTTTTTTCCAAATACTTGTGGTTTTCTTCTTTTAGTTCTTTAAGTTTCTTTCCATTTTTACATATTTTCTCCTTTCCTTAGCAATTTTTTTAGGATTGATATTAAATTGAGTCCCACTTGTAATTGTTAATGAACTACTGTTTGACACGTCTTCATTTATCGTAGAAATATTAACTTCCTCATTTTCCGGCTGATTCAGAGTCTTTTTACGTTTTCTTATCTTTTCTTCCCGCCATATCTGCCTTTGTTTCATTTTCTCTTCTGTCATTTTTGATATTTTTTCTTTTTTCTTTTAATTCTTTGTAGATTTTTTCTACGTTGTGCTTCATATTCTTCGGGGCGTTCATTTTTTAATCTTTCTCTATACCTTTTCATCTTTTCTTTGGCACTTAGAACTTTGGCATGATCACTCCTAAAACAAAAGACGGAAAATCTAATACCAAAACGACAACTTGCATATGCACACATATACACACACATACACACACACACACACACACACACACACACACACACACCCGCACTCACCCACCCAAGCACGCACACACACACACACACGCACTGCATTTAGTGTTAATAAATAAATTCTACTACCGCTTAAAAATACAAGATGTAAAAAATTACCTGCAAATAAAAAATTTAGACCTCCCATACATATTGACTAGGTTGGCTGGTACATTCTGTATGGGAGGTCCAAAATTTTTTTTCGGATTTCGACCTATATTTCTTGAGGAAAGTTGTTCAGTTTCATGGGCTGGTTCACCCCTTAAAATATTTGCAGTTTATTTTTTTACACCTGGTATAATTTCACCCTGTTACAATAGCTAAGTAAAAAATCACTTTAATTTATTAATTACTAACTTATTAATATATTAACTAAATATCAATTTTTAACTATCCACTTTTAAGTATGGGTAATAGTTATTATTTAATGAATTATTGTAACAAATTATTCATGCATCATGTAAGCTTAGCTTCATAGTGTCGGTTTTGTTACTTTTCGTGTCGGCGCTATAGTTACCGCCGAAAAAGTCACAAAACGGAGGTAACATTAGCTTCTGAGTCTACACTGAAAAATTCGTAATAAATCGTATTTTCTATCAATGGATCTGAAAATTATGGCCTGTGTTCGGTGAGAAATGATGATTTAATGAAACGATGCTACTAGAACAACCATTAAAAGTGAAAATATATAATGTGGTAACTTACCCGAACTTTGTTTTCCGCACGTATGAAGCACAACGCGTCCGACACTTTTTGAGATCCCAGGGCAAATGGCAGATTGAAATTAAAATGGTGATCACTAAAACTGGTTAAATTGTTGCCATTTCAAGAAAGACATTACCAATTAGTGAATTTTTTCGCTAATAACCAGTAACAAAAACGAAATGTCCGGACTACCGAAATTCTGGGGAACAAACTTTAAAAATGAATTTGAACCCTTTTTAATTATATTTAAGGTTTGAAATTGTATATCGAATAAAGAACAGTATTGCTATTTTAAAATAAGATCAAAAATTAGGCACCTTCATCTAAAAAATTAAAAAAAAAATACATTTTGTCAGGCAACCTGGGGTGGGGACAGCGAAAAATCGCATATTATCCGAAATATTAGTATCGATTTTAACACTATTTAGCTATGAATATAGGCATAATATATGTTAATCTAATGCCAATTATATCCTTCTTTAATAAAAAGACAAGAAATTTTACGATTATTTTAAAAATCTTTTAGAAATGACATAAACATACCTAGGGACAAGATAAATTCAAGGGGGTACACTTTTTTGTGAAAATGCCCAGTTACCAGTGTTGCCAAATAAGTTTTAGTTGTTTTGCACGACCATAGCCTTAATGTTTTACCTAAACAACAATTTGTTTAAGTATTAAGTTTGCTTGTAATACCTAATTTACACCAAGAATATAAAAAGGATTGAAAATAGCACTAGTTTGAAATTGAGCTAAATTTAATTAATAAAAAATTTTTTTTTCGTTCCTGGCCATTTATGTAAGTAGGAGGTCATTGAGTTACTAATAAAATACAAATTATATCAATACAAATTATCCAAAAAAGCTCTAAATTACGGGACATTCCCTTATAGACAACTTGCATATCAATAAATAAACACTTATATGATTCTGAATAACACCTCTTTTGTTTTAAGTAAAGGGAGGCAAGGACAGATATCAATTAACATACAGTGTGCGTTCGTTCGTCACTGTTTCGTACCTATTTTTGTTATTCTTAAAAAAATATTTTTATCTACTTACGGTATTTCAGAAGAATTGGTTAGTACTTAGGTATAAAACGCTCATTCACGTAAAATGTTTGGGTTTGATATAATACCAACTTTGTTAGTATAAATAAGTAGTTTGTTTTTGTAGTCTTTATTAAATTTCCTACATTTTCAAAGTAAATACAAATATAAACTCAAATCATGACTGAATAGTATTTTTTTTTACTTTAGAGTTCTTATAAACTTTCCTAATAAATACTAGATATGTGCGCCGATGCTCATTTCTATACGCGACTGTACCCAACAAAAATGTATGTAGAAATTCGACTGTCATTTTTGATACATATGTATTTTATGACACAGACACCATATGCAAACTGTATAACTATTTCAGAACTATTTTTTGACAATAATTCCGACAGGAAAGAGTTAGCGGATATCGAGATTTTGTGATGAGTATGCTGGGATGACGTCAGCTCAGCATACTCACCGAGATATCTCTGGTTTCTCTGAAGCATTATTTTTGAGATTTGGCACAGAGTCAGAACTATTTCAGAACTATTTTTTGAGATCAACAGCATGTCGCTAGCTTCAGCCGTTCTTAGTGAGGATTCTGGAATGACGTCATCCCAGCAGCCTCACCGACACCTATCTATAACTGGAAAAGTATTGAGGCACTATTTATTTCATTGTAGCACTATTTATCACTATTTCCGGAACTATTTATTGGCATATGTAAAAACGTTAAATTCCATGATGAGGCTTCTGGGGTTATGGTCACAGTTGAGGCGGAGAAAATGGGCTCCGCGGGTCCTTCGATGTTGAAGAGTGAGACGGAGGCAGTGGGTTCCATGGGTCCTTCGATGTTGAAGGGTGAGACGGAGGAAGTGGGCTCCAAGGGTCAGATGTAGACGGTTTAAGTTTAATGCCTTCAATAATTCGTTTGCACGTTTTAGCTTTATTTTCTACCGAATCTTCAATGTAACTTTCAGCTACTGCACTCGACTTCCATCCCCCATGGCGTTTCAGTTGCGTGAGATCAGCTCCAGAATTAGCTAAAAGCGTCGCGGACGTTCTACGAAAGCAATGTCCGGTGTACAGTTCAGGATTAGGCAGGTTTAAAAACGTTGCAATCTCTGTAGGCATAACACCTATTTTGTTGATTCCAATAGGTTGCCGTGTACACTTGCCGCCATGGTAATCTATGAAAAATCTGTCCGTTTTCGTATTAGCGGGCCGCAAAGCTTGATATTTTTCAATAATCTTTATATATTCTTCCCTTATTACAAAAGATCTATCAATCTTAGTTTTTGTGTCCTTTAAAACAATTAATAATAAGGTTTCGGAGTGTTTCTGGATGTCATTTACAGTTATCTTCAACAATTTACCACTGCGGCAGGCTCCGTTCACGCCAAAAACTAACACAACCTGCAATTTTATTAATTAATCATTGCAATACAACTTGCTAAAAACAAATAAGTAGGTTTGTGGTAGGTAAAGTACTAAGAAAACTACTTACTTTTGTGGCCAGAAAGCTGTGGTCAGGGGCCTCATTAAGAAATTTTTCAATGTTGTCCGAAGTTAGAACTTTCGATTTCTTTGCAGTTTTCCCCTCGGAAGTCCGCTTTAGGTATGTAACTAACTTGGAGTACTTTTCGATATCAACATTTTGTTTTATTTTCATAGTCGCTTTTAGCATTGAATATGTTGTCCATAGTGTAGACGGCTTCATATTTTTTGACAACTCAATTGAGAAAATAATTGTCAAAATAATTGAGAAAAACGGACTCCGAAAAAGAATCCTTTGGTTCACGTTCTTAACCATTTTTTCTTAACCGGTTAAGAAAGAAGAATTTTCTTCGCTGTTTCTTAACCGGTTAAGAAAACGGATGAAATATTCCGTTTTCCTAACTGGTTAAGAAACATAGTTAAGAATGTGGAAAATTACTTCCGTTTTCTTAACCGGTTAAGAAACAGCGAAGAAAATTCCGCTTTCTTAACCCGACCTGCATTAACATGGACCGAAAATTAATGGTCCGGGGTAGATGAGGGTAGGCTACCGTTTCAAGGCGTTTCTCGATAGCCTACATTTTTCGATTTTGGACGCTTATATCTCCTCGCGGCTGGGAGCCGAGTGCGGAGAAGAATGACGTGCACTGGGTAGGCTACTGTTTCGAAAGCTGTAGCCTACCTTTTGCGACTTTGACGCTTATATCTCCTCGCGGCTGGAAGCCTAGTGCGATGAAGAATGACGTGCATTGGGTAGGCTACTTTTTCGAAAGCAGCCTATATTCCAAAATGCACTATTTCAATCTATCTGTATAATTGAAAAAAAAAGTAGTGAACGCATTATTTATTTACATTTAAACCAACTCATTTATAAACTAAATCTCCTTATACATTTACAATTGTACTATTCATATTCTTTTACCTAAAATTAAACTCTTTATTTACTTACAATGCAACTCATTTATCTCAGACTAAATCTCCTTATTTATTTACATTTAAACCAACTCATTTATAAACTAAATCTCTTTATTTATTTACAACTAGCTTTTGCTAGCTTTTCTAGCTTACAACTAGCTTACAATCCTTACTTAGTGCTCCCCTAGACTTCATAAGAAACCTATGTGCCAAATTTGAAATTTCTAGACCCAGCAGTTTGGGCTGTCCGTTGATTGACAGTCAGTCATTAAGTCAGTCAGTCAGTTTCTTTCTTTTATATATTTAAGATGTTCCAGGGGATATCCATTAACTTGGCAGAGATATAGCATTGAGAGCAATCGAAAATGTATTCCGCAATGCTGATAAAATATGAACCGGACCTGTTTGAGTTCAGTAGCTTGCGTCAATAGGTGGTGTGGTTATGGGGAAGAAGTGCGCACCATAAGCTACCTCTAATGCCAGATTAAATAAATATGTCGGCAGCTAGACAAGAACCCATCTTTAGCAATGGTTTTGTGGATTTTAACGAAAGAAACCAGACCCTTACTATTAATAGTTCAAATTCAGCTATTGAAACAATTAAACCTTTTGTATTGAATTTTGAACTATTAATAGTAAGGGGCAATAATTTCAATACAATGACCCACTGAAATTGTATTGCTTTGGAGGTCGGAGATTGCTGCTGCAATCTCCTTGTCGATTTCAAAATAGTTCTGGCTTTTTTTAGTGGGCCGCTTTAACATAGCAAGTCTGGTTTCTTTCGTTAAAATACCCAGAACCTTTGCCAACGATGGGTTCTTGCAGCCGACATATTTATTTAATCTGGCATGCCAGCCCTCTAGCTTGTTTGTGGTGCGCACTTCTTCCCCATAACAGCACCACCTCTTTATGCAGGCAACCGAACTGAACCAGGTTCGGTTTATATAGTTATCAAATTTCGTAATTTTATCATCAGTCGGTGCTCTCTCCATTACATAGCGATAGCCCGATGGCACATATTTTAAAGGCAAACGAGCCAAGCTAGCACATCGGGCTATATGCCGCTTCTGCACCCGAGACTTTATTCCCAAGCGCTTTGCATATCTAAAAAGGCTGTTACAGAAATGATAGTAACAGCCTTTTATAACAGCGTCTGGGAATACATTTTCGATTGCTCTCATTGCGGACTTTTCGAAATCCAGGGTCAGTTTTGTGGGCTTCCAAATTGGAAGCCGAGACTTAATCATCTCCAGTATGATTTCATATGTCTTCATATCTTTTCCGTTAGTAAAAGCAAAAAATAACGGTATAATTTTTTTTGTAATGACATGAAGACCGTGAATGGTGTAAATTTGGGTAAAAGGCGGTGGACAAGATTTAAATGTTCCGTCGAGAAAAAAATGATCAAATTCACTTGAAATTTTGTAAATGTCAGGTGTACAAAAAACCAATATCCTTAACTTTTCATCAATGAAATCAGCCAGTTTGAATGGTTCGAATTTATCAGGTATTGTGACTTCTTGCGGAGATGGAAAATGAAGCTTTAACACCCCAATACTGTCATGTCTTACTTTATATAGGCCACTTTTGATATTTTGGAAATGTGGCAGATCAGTAGTTAAGTCCACTCCTTCATCTTGGAGACCACAAATCATTTCCTCGAATTGTTTTTGAATGGGATCAAGATTACTACAAATTTTGGTTTTTAATGCGTCAACTTTTTTAAGGACGATATTTTTGGACGCATTAGGTAGGCAATCCTTATTGTGCGGGTTTTCTTTTAGAAAAATGTTTTCGCTGGTAAGCGTAATGCTGCCCCTGCAGCGTCGCGTGTTGTTGCACTGCCAATATTTGTTGCCACTGGCGTACGTCTTGGTGTTATGATACTGCCTACCTTCGTAAAGAAGTTTTAAGCCGTTACGCTTTGTTGGGATAAATTCCAATGGCTTCGAAAGCGACATGTTGAATTTTCGAAAGCTAAACTTCACACAAACGATATAAACATCACAAAGTCTGCCTCAGATAATAGCGGCAGTACAATCAGTTTCAAATATTGAATCGCTAAATTGACAACTTTTGATCATTTGGGTCGTTTATGTGGTCGAAGCGACGCTGCAGGGGCAGCATTACACTTACCAGCGAAGACATTTTTCTAAAGGAAAACGCGCACAATGAGGATTGCCTACCTAATGCGTCCAAAAATATAGTCCTTAAAAAAGTGGACGCATTAAAAACCAAAAAATTATGCCCACCAATATATGGACTCGTGTCTCATGCTTGTCTCACGCTTTTTTCTTGATGCTTCAACACCAAAATTATGAAATTATAAAGAAAAATATTTCTTTTACTTTTCCTTACAGGTTTTTTTTCAATCTGAACAGGGATTTTTCAGATATTTGCTCTATTAAAGTAGTAAAATAACCTCTGAAAAATCACAAAATCTTTAAATACGTTTTGAGTTTAAAAAAACAATAATAACAACCAGGTGGAGTTAAAATATGACGTGACAACACGAAAAAGGCAAGGTTATATTCGGATTGAGTGTCTTTTTAAAAACTGTATTGAAGTACCCTGTTTAAAATCTTGATTCCCTAGTGCAAAACTACTTTTAAAAATTGAACGTTTATTTCTGAATTTATCAACTCTCGTTGAACAGATTATATATAGGTAATAGTAGAATAATATAACCAAGTTTTTAGATTTTTATCAAATAATAGAATATAGTTGCAGTCTAAGAGAGAATAGCAAAATTAGGTCACTTTAACTACAAAGTAGTTTACTGTTTTACTAATTTATACGTTTTATGAGCGTGGCGCGCCACCAATGTTCGCAATATTGTGAGTCTGAATTTGAAACCGACTGTACCTAAATAATAAATGAAGAAGTGACTAGAAAATTGACACAAGAATGACATGCACACTTACTATGGATTCTAGCCAGTGTATGTAAAAAGTTCTTGAAACAACACTAAAAAATCTGATAGCAGAGCATCAAGAGACATTCGCTGTGGGTTTTCGATAAAGATATAGTTCTTTAAGTTTACTAAGTACTTAATAGTATTGAATAGGAATATACTCAGCCCCTCTAAAAAGTTTACAAAAGGTCGCCTTTGATATGCTCAGATATGCTATTTTGGAATATAGGCTGCTTCCGAAAAAGTAGCCTAGGTACCCTGTGCACATCATTCTTCATCGCAATAGGCTCCCCGCCGCGAGGAGATATAAGCGTCAAAGTCGCAAAAGGTAGGCTACAGCTTTCGAAACAGTAGCCTACCCAGTGCACGTCATTCTTCTCCGCACTAGGCTCCCAGCCGCGAGGAGATATAAGCGTCCAAAATCGAAAAATGTAGGCTATCGAGAAACGCCTTGAAACGGTAGCCTACCCTCATCTACCCCGGACCATTAATTTTCGGTCCATGTTAATGCAGGTCGGGTTAAGAAAGCGGAATTTTCTTCGCTGTTTCTTAACCGGTTAAGAAAACGGAAGTAATTTTCCACATTCTTAACTATGTTTCTTAACCAGTTAGGAAAACGGAATATTTCATCCGTTTTCTTAACCGGTTAAGAAACAGCGAAGAAAATTCTTCTTTCTTAACCGGTTAAGAAAAAATGGTTAAGAACGTGAACCAAAGGGGAATTGGCGCCATTCGCTGTTTTCCACTCACAGAACATGTTGTATGCTTTCAGATACTGTTCTTTAGATTTTTTGCGGCAGTAAATTATCAACAATAGCTGCTGCTTTAACGCGAAATGACTCTGGAACGAGAGGTTCACTTTCATCACTGGATGTCGAACTCATTTTATGATTTTGAGACTAAAACTTTTAACAGAAACTTTTAATTGCATGAAAATTGCACATAAAATTTGCGTTAAGGGCCCGTGGTCCTACCGATTTGACCTACTGGTAGGACCACGGTACATTACTATGTACCCGTGGTCCTACTGGACTAGGGCTTATTATTAGTATCGATAATCTTATCGCTGTTTTATTATTTTGAATAAAAAAAAATAGAATTCACAGTATCTTTTGCACTTTAATTAACTTTTTACTTAATATACATTTCTTTATTAATTTACTTTAAACTTAACATAAATTTATTTCTTAATTTACTTTTAACTTAACATAAACGAGCCAGTACATTTTATTTTTTTCTTCTGACTGCAGGTCCATATAATAGAAGAATTAGAATATTCTTTTTGTTTGTAATAACGATAACCACTATATATTTGTAATAATATAGTACCACTTGGCCTTTTTTTCTGTTAATAAAAATTATTTTATTGTGATCCATTTTTTCCTTGAAAATATATTATGTCTTATGACAATGTCAATTTGAAACAATTTTTCCTTGTTTGATTAAACAACAATAACATTACCAAGAGTCTATTCTATTCTAATAACATTTCCAAGAAGTCCGAAGTAAGAAGCCCGGAGTTTGTTCTTTATTATTATTACCTATCGATACCTACTTTAGTATGGACACTACGATATTCTAGTAAGCCCTAGTCCAGTAGGACCACGGGTACATAGTAGTGTACCGTGGTCCTACCAGTAGGTCAAATCGGTAGGACCACGGGCCCTTAACGAAAATTTGCTGAATTCCTTATTCTAAATTTAAAATTTTTAATCGAGCCATATTCCATACAGCCAGTTATTACATACAGCCAAGTTTTAGTACGTTTCTATAGCGAGAGTATGCAACCTCCTTGCACATTTTCTTTTGTTTTCCTACTAAAATCCGTATACTCGCGCATGTTCCAAATTCAAAATGTTTTATTGACTCAGTGAAATAAACAGCGTTTTATTCACTGTTTTTGAAGAATAACGGACCCTTTTTCGAGGGGCAATGGTAAAAAAGCATATATACCATTGGTAGTAACCGTCGTGTTGACTCGTCGTTACCCACTAAAGCGTGTTTTGTGTACATTTGTAGGAATGGAAGAGTTCTAAATGTTCCATCCATAATCCAGTACAGAGCGCAATCAAGGCACTGCAAATTTCGTTCTGTTGTAAAAATCAGAATTCGCCCAACACCATCAACTTCTTCATTAAAAAATAATAATTGTTCCTCGTCCATTTCAGATGCCCAATCGGGTAGGTGGCTTACGTGCAATGTAGATGTTGAATTTTGTCTTCTTACTCTGTTAATTACTTAACGCAGTGCATTTTTATTAGGTAATTTATACGGCGCACTGGTACTGGGAACAGCCTCTAAAGAAGATTGTATAATCTGCACCGGACAATTCATATAAGTTTCAGCAGTCGATTTTATTGTATCGATTACTTTCAATTTTTCTACACGACTTGGTTCAATGATTATTATTTTTGGAATGTAATGAAATTTTGGAGAGTGTGATGATGTAGTGTGGAATGGAATGAAAGTTTCACTATTTAAATGAAAATCATAAAATTTATATTTTTTTTAACTTGAGGAACATCTTTAATGATCAAAGCAAATATGGCAATTAACAAAACACTTGTATGTATTTGTAATAATCAAAAAGTGACAAAGTTTTTTTTATGTATTATTAATTTTTATGTAGTATTATTAATAAAATATTAACAAAAGATAGGAACACAAATTCAAAAAATGGTCATGCAAATTATGGCATTAATCTGACAATTGAATGTAGATAAAAACTAGTAAAAAAAGTGCAAAAATTCGTTCTCTGAACAGTGTTAGTAATGCCTATATTATGTATAATTACCTCCCTAATGTTAAAAAAAATATGTAGGTAAGTAATTATATTATTTAATAAAAAAGGGTACAAAATAAACCTAAACGACAAGCATCTAACTTATTTAAAATTAAATTTGGTACTTATATTTTAACAACTAATTAATACTGAGTCCTTCCGATAAAGAGATCCATACAAACGTATAATAGTTTTTCCATAAAAATCTACTACAATAAAGTTAAAAACAAAAACGTAAAACAAACAAACATAAACATGAGTTTAAACAAAAAGTATTGACTCTCCTTAATTCTAATAAGTCGAATATAAATAAATGTAAGTCCTTAGATAATTAATTAAAATTAATATTTGGTAAGTTTTTAAAAATGAATTGGCCTCTTCGCGTTTCTTCTGGCTGCTCTAAACGCTGAATAATACGAGATTCAGATACGACATCTTCGTCTGTATTTAAAGGCTAACCAAACTTCACCGAATTTCTCTGCACTTTTCTTAAAAATATTATTTTATGTTGCGTTGAATGACTTATGTTGTCGATGATTTTGCCAATAAAATATTGTGAACTCTTTTTCGTTTTATACTCAACGACTACCCAATCGTCTATGTTATATTTCAGTCCGAATTGTTCGATATTCTCTTTACAAGATTCATCTTCCCAGTCCATGCTATTAGTCATAATCGGATCACCACCAAAATCAAAATTAATTGGCAACTCCTCAATATCATTTTCAAAGTTATGGAGCACCGGATTTTGGATAAACTTTTCATATTCTGTTTGATGTTTAGAAGTGAATCCTTGAGTATTACAACCGCGTAGTTTAACTTAAATATTAGACAATATTTTAACTTTGGATTTATTTTGTGGTTTCAAAGCTGGATCAAAAGTTTTTACTGCTTCTGCTATATCAAATTGTGCCAAATCACCGATATTGTTAAATATAGTAGGCGAATCGATCTGAACTAAATTGATATTAATAAGAGTTTCGGAAGCAGCTTCATTAGTTTCGTCAGTTAAGCAATCTGCGGTCATCATAACGTCTTCATTATTATTATAAGATGTTGACTGTGCAGTTGCTCCTTGACAAAGTCCAACATTTAGTACCCCAAGATGTTTAGCATGTTCGCAAGGTACATAACTATCTCGGCAAGCAAAGCAACTTAGACTTCTCAGTGCAATATCAAAGGGCAACAATGCAGACCAAACAGCTTGATGAACTTTAGTTGTACCTTTGAATGTTGGAATATCCTTTGGGATCGATTTATTGGATATATGCTCTTCTGGTATAGCAATGAGCTTGACATTATTGATGTTTTTCTGAACTATTTGGACGAAATCTTCAAAAGTAGCCACATCGGCACCGAACTTCACAGAATTGTCTGCTGTCCTTTTTACAACAGCGCCAATGCCATCTGGGGCTCCCTTGCCATGCCCTGCCTCTTGGTAATTCCAAGTAATTAGATCTAGGCTTGGAATTTGCTCTTTCAACTTCGTCAGCATGTAAAAAATGTACCGGTTTCTATACTGGCTAGAAGGCGAATCAGATAAAAAATGTATCGATGTGACATGTGGCACCAATTCCTGAATCAAGCTTAAGACCGGCTCAAGGTGAGCCCATATAGCTGAAGCATCATGTCTGATATTTTTAGTCATAGTGCAGAAAGATTTGCAGGCCTTTTCGTTAGTTTTACCGTCTGTATAATATATTACTCCAGTGCAGTGTGGAGAGAAATTGGTTGACGACTGCCACTAAAGTTAACACTTTGTATTTCTTCATTGTACTTCGTTAAATAATTCTCACTAAAATCAATATGACAAAGCACCTCATTGACAGACATACATTCCTTTAATTCCCTCATAGCTGAGTACTGCACAGTGATGTTCAAATTATGTTTAAAGAAAATATTGAGTAAAGATTCGAACTTTTGGATAATATTACGTGGCGCATCTTCTTTTTTCTTTTTTAATGTTACTCTCTTAAATTTTTCTTTTCCATCTTTCCCTTGGTATCCTTCTCTCTCAAAAATCCATTCATAGTAAATAATACTTTTACTGTTGTCAAATGTATTATATTTTGTTACTTTGTTCACGCAGTTCTGGCATTTTCTTTCTAAGCATTTTCTGTCATATATATTACAACAAAGATTTTGTAAAACTTCAGTAGCTGAGCATTCTGTTATAATATTTGCTTTTTTCAGGGCTTTTGTGAAAAGTTCCATATTAGCGTGTAACTTGCACTGGCAAGTGTCTCTGTTTCCTGAAGGATAAACTATCCAAAATGGCCTATATTTACAAAATACCGAATAGGAAATCCGACCAAATTTTTTACAATATTTTGTATGTAAATTTTTTAAATTGTCCGCGAGGTATCTCTTTTGTTTTTTGACACCACCACGTTTGATAAATTCATTCTTCCCTGGAGCTACCTGACTTTATCGTCTTCTTGAAGAAAATTTTGCACATTTCTTTTTATCTGGTCTGTTTTTTTTTCTTGTACTTTTTCTTCTGATAATTTCTTTCTGAGAGCGAAATTTACCTTCGATAGTACTCCATACTTCTTAAGTCTTGATTGGTCCAACATTCCTTCAACGAAAGATCTCTTCTCGTTTTTCGAAAGACTTTTATACTTTTCAGATACTCCTTGATTCAGTGTTTCACTGAATAGAAGTTTCTTCTTTACATTCTCTATATTGTCGCTCTTAATATCGTGAATCACTTGATCTACTTTCTTTTCTATAGTATCTTTTAAAGACTTCGTATTTTTTTGCTGTCGCTCTTGATGTATTTGTTTTCTTAGCATACTCTTTTCTTTCTGAAGTTTAGCTATTTCTTTCTGCAAATTCGAAATCACTTTCATGGATCTATAACGCAACTTCCTCACGACACTCGAAGAAACTTCGTTCAGTCTTCCACTTTTTGATACTTTTGGTGTAGTATCTGGAGGTTCTTCTGGTACCATTAAAGGATCACCATGTGCAGCAGGCTCTGCTAAGTCAGGAATATGATCTTCATTTTCGCTGACAGGTGGCGAGTTTTCTATCAAAATACGCTGAATTTTGTGTTGATCCCTTAATTTTTTAAATACTTCGTAGAGTTTTTTCGCCATCTTTTTCTCTGGTCTCTTTTTTGCCTTTCAGTCATTTCTGCAATGCTAAGAATTTTTTTCTTTTCTCGTCTTAAGAGATATTTTTTTCTTTCTTTCTCCTTTTCTAACTTATATTTTTCTGGATCTTTTTTTATTTCTGCATACTTTTCTCTCTTACGCAATCGATCCTTGGCTAACTTTTCTTGTTTGTTTGCTTTTTTTTTCTCTCTAGCCATGGTTGTATCTTCTTCCTGTTAAGGCAAAATAACTATTTTAAAAATAACTTAAAAATAAACACGTAACCAGATTTTACGGAAATATATTCATTACATTCCAAAATATTTCATTCCCCTCCATCCAAAATTTTAAAGCCGGGTCCGCAGCGGCAATTTTCTAACAAAACATGTTATCGAAACATGTTACCAAAACATGTTTGCAAAACCGCTCGTCCGCTGCGCCGCTATTTTTGTTATTGTTTTTATTTCATTTCAAAAATGAGTTCTGACGAAGAAGACGTGGAAGTTGTTTTAGCAATAGGTGATTTAGTTCTCCAAAGAAATAATAAAAATAGGTTCCGGGTAATACTGAGTAAATAACTCGAATAATAACTGAGAATAATAATACTTAAATGATACATATAATGGCGGACGTCAAAGACAATATAGGCGGACGGACCATAGATAAATTAGGACGGACGTCTTCTTCTCGTGAGTGCGAACATAAAATGCGTTCCTTTCCCTCCCCGCAGGCGAACGCGGGGGATGTTATCCATTCGTCTCGGCAAACATGTTATTGTGTTTTTGCGAACAAAACTGTTAGGCCACGCCCCTATTCGGTTAGCAAAACATGTTATCGTGTTAGCTAACACGAAAACACGGCGCAGCGGACCCGGCTTAAGAAATCGGAGTGTAATGAAATGGAAGGGAATGAAAGTATGCATGATTTTCTCGATTTATTTTTAAAAAAGTCGGGCATTGAAAGAACACATTATCTAAGAAAGATACAAATATCTAAGAAAGATTGCCACACAACCCGTGACTGCTGCATTTCAATTGGCTTCATTGCCGCCAACTTCCGATGCCTGTGCTCAGCACTCACTGCGTGTATATCTGCAGGTACAGGAATGGTATGGGAATACGCTGGATCCACAGGATTGGGGTTGGAAAAAACGGGGAGAACGTTTGGAACCAGTCAGTACATTGCTCCCACCTGCCCCAGATCATCTATTAAATTTAATTACTTGTGGCTGTAAGAATGAGTGCGGAAATAGGTGTGAATGCAGGCGAGCTAGTATGAATTGCAGCATCATGTGTGCACGTTGCCGCGGTTCCTCGTGTGGCAATGTACCAAGTGAAGATGACATTAACGATTAAAAGCCTCTCTGCATTGACTTGTTGTTTTACAGTTTTATCCCGCGTTTTTACTACTGTAAAGCTTTTTCTTAGACTTGCAAGTATTTAGACTATGTTTTTACTGGTAAACGCGAATATGATCTTAGTTAAATCAAGTAGTCCTGCAAAAAGTTTTTTTGTTTTGTTTAAACTTTGTTCAAGTATTGCGATAAAAGTGATGGCCCTATGATAATGATTCTTACACGGTTGAATAAGTAATTCAATACACAATACAATGACATTATATGATTAGTAATTATGCTATTGTTATTCCATATAATAATTTTTATTTACTACTGCCTATCTCATTACTGAGCATTTGGGTAAAAAATCATCTGTAACTTTTCTATTTCTTTAGCGATTTAAGTAAATAGGGTCTTGTTTTAAAGATACGTACATAATCATTCCAAAACATGTACATCATTTGAAACTTTTTATGTGCTTGTAATAGTTTTTCCGAAAATTACGAAATTCATATTAAAAAAAATAACAAAAAAACTTTGTAGAATTGTAGTATTAAACCTAGAGACTTTATAACAATGATTATTGTATATACATATTAGGTAATTACTGTAATTACTAACTAAAGTAAAATTTTTCGACATTTTAGTATTAGGTACATCATGTATCAATGTTATAAACTACTATGTATTTTAGAGCCATATTTTTCGTCACATAAAAAATAGTGTAACTCTTTTAATAATGGAGCGATTTTCAAAAATAGGGTCTCATTTTGTAGATAAGTATATGGGGCATAATGTGTTCATAGACGACTTCTCCATAGATCGCATAATTTTCAGAGAAATATGCAAACTTTGAGGAAAAAAGCGCATTTTGCATTTTTTGTTAAAACTTTGTCCAAGTATTGTGACAAAAGTAATGGCTCTATGATAACGATTTTTATACGGTTGGATAGGTAATTTAATACACAATATAATGATATGATTACATTTGTAATTATGATATTTTTATTCCATGTAATAATTTTTTTTTACTACTACCTACCTCATTAGTGAGAAATTCGTAAAAAAAAACCATCTGTAACTTTTCTATTTCTCTGGCGATTGAAGTAAATAGGATCTTATTTTAAAGATACGTACATATACTATCCATAATTAATGTATTTGTTGAAACTTTTGATGTCCCTGTAATAGTTTTTACGAAAATCATAAAATTAATAACAAAAAAAATTATTTTTTCTTTTTAAAATTTTAGTATTGCAACTAGTAACATTATAACAGTGGTTTTTGTATGGACGCATTGGGTAATTACTGTTCTTACTAACTAAAATATTATAACTCGACATTTTAGTATTAAATACCCCATGTACCACTGTATTTAACTACTATGTAATTTGGAATCTTGTATTTTGTAAGATAAAAAATTCTGTAACTTTTTAAATAATATTGCGATTTTCAAAAATAGTGTCTCATTTTGTAGACTAATATATAAGGCACAATTTGTTCATAGACAACTTTGGCATAGCTCACACAGTTTTTTGAGAAAATTGCAAAGTTTGAGGAAAAAACGCATTTTGAATTTTTTTTCGGACTTTGATCAATCACAGTATAATTAATAAAGGCTCTACGAAAATGATTGTTACATCGATCGATAGGTATTTTAATACAGATTATTTGACTCTTTGACAGTTTGAGCCTAGCATGCTTAGATTTTGAATAAAACAACAATAACTGGAAAAAGGGACCTTTTGGGGGGTGGGAGGGGGGGACGCCGGCACTCCCCATGTGAGGAACTCTAGGATCTTACTTCTAGGACCTGTAGGAACGTACATACCAAAAACCAGCTTTGGGTTTTTTTTTTTGACCCTCAACCCTATCTGACCCGGCGTATATTATTTCATCATAATTTTAAAGCCGTTGTTGTACTATGTATAAGATGTATAATTATTGTTACTAATATTATTTAGCTCGCATTACTCCTTAAGCACTGAAAATTTTATTAGTTTCTAAACATTAGTCATAGTTAAACACGTCGTCGGTAGGCTCTTCGCTTGGCGGGAATCGGGGTAGGGCAAGCAAATCCCTACCCCTTTTCTGCTTGCGGGGCCTGCCGACTCCGGGCGGTCAGTCTTATTACAGCCGTCAGCAAAGTGACATCTAAGTTGTAGTGCGTGCTAATAAACTAAGTAATACCTTTAGCTGTAGTGCGTGGTAATTTTCAACAGTATATAATAAGTGTACCAAGAAAAGGATACAATATAAAATGTAAGTAGAGTGAACTGCCTTTTATTTCCTCTCCAAGCTCAATATCTCATTACTAGTTATAATAGCTTTATTTTAATCGAGCCAGCAACCTCACAGACAGCTTACCTACACATAATTCATTTTAAAAAGTATTTACGTTAGCAGTACTTTCGTAATAACGGACAACAGTCCTGCACAACTTTGATCTTGTAAACTAATAACCTACTAAGCTGCCGACATTCCGAACTGTTGAGATTTTGAATCGTTGGTCTTACGATGTTGATGTTTTAATTGTCGATATTATGACTGTTGATATGCAGTTGATTTTATTGAATTTATCACCCTTCGTTTAGTTCGAAGAAAGCTTTCTTCAAAAGATTTTGCAGGTCTGCCTCTGGGTTTTTTTACATGAAATTCATTACTTGCACTTGTAATGCCTAAAGCTGGGAAAACTAATCGTTCTTTAACTATTCTGAATTGTTTTTCATAAATCTTTCCATAGTCCAATTAGATTTTTACTACGTTTGTAACAATTTTGATACAAACACTTTCAGAACACACTTAATTTGATTTATACTGTCTGCTTATTTTCACTAAACTTGTCCAATATGTAACTAGTTAGTCGTTCTACGCACTGACGCGATGTTTATAAAAGTTTTCGCTTTTTAGCACTAAAACCAGATCCATTTTGTTTAATGTTTACGATTGATTTTGTCCACTCCGACTACCTGCGAAAAAGGGTCTAATATCACAATGAGTTGGGTGGAGTTCCTAGAAATTGTTATACTAACAGTCAACAAATACCTAGGCATTATAGGTTAGATGGCAGTTCTAAGTATAATTCTTTTGTGAAAAGTAGGAGTGCAATGAAATCGTCATTTATTAATTTTATTATTAACTGTGGTAAAAAAGAAGTGAAATCTTATGTTATTTTGAAGTAAATATACCTGTGGCTTCTACGTCCAGTCCAAAATAAATATTGAGTGCACGAGGTGAACGAGGATAACACGTAATACACTTTCGGGTTTCATATGCAACTAGTACACTGACGATGCTTCCGTGTCAGAGCCTGTTATAAACATAACAAAGGATATTTATGGCCAGTACGATGGTACAACTACCTGACTCAATGAATACAAACTAATTTAGACCTTATCTTTGTAATGTAATGTAATTTCTTTATTTGCCTAAAACATGGTATACATGATCTTAGAGAATTATATAAAGCACTGTGGCATGTTTTGCCAACCTTAAATATAAAAGTTTAGAATGACAGTCATCTGACTATTAAACGTGCCATTAAAATACATAGGACGCCAACAAATATTATCAGTTTTATAAATTAATTAATGATTGAATTTAATAATAAAGTAGGTAATAAAATAACTGGATAAATTAGATGTCAAAAATAGTAAAAATTTGTAAAAACATGTCAGAAATTAAAATAAAATTAAAATGTCAACACACGCAATATACAATTGAATTGGTTTTAATAGGAAATCTACAAATGTCTTATTAGAAAAATCTTTTTTTGGCCGCCTAAAGTGGTTATTTTGCCTGAATCTGAGGTGTCGGTCTCCTATGGTCTCATGCGGTGTGGTAGGCTCTGTAAAGGGCCGTCTGGTTCGCGACCACCCTCCTACCGAAGTCCGACTCCAAACAGCTTGCTGTGTTCCGTCGGTGCGTGGGAGTACCAGTGCCTGTATAGGCATTTTCTGGGTTAACTCGCTCCATCGTCGACCTCATCTTTGATATTTATGGTCAAGATTGAGGTCAATAGTTAACCCATCTTATAATAAAAAAAAATATGTGCGTCGAGCAGTTGCGTAAATACCTTTACACTTCCGGATTAAATTTATATTGAAAGATGTGAAGAAAGGTTATCTCCGATTAATATATTTTTTCCTTGTTTATCTTCAGAATAGGGAATTGCTACGGTTTTCACCCAATCTTCAAATGTTCCATCTAACCAACCGGACTCGTTCTTTAGTAGATCTTGATACCTATATCTTTTTTGGTTACTGGGTTTTTTTGTAGACTGAAGATGGACCAGGTTGAAATTACTGTGTAGGTACTCCTTGAACTTAAAGGCAGATATGACAACAGCGCTACCTACGTTTGACGTGGTTTCTCCTGGCATTATAGGTTGTGGATGATTTCTTTGCATAGACTCAGAAGACCAAGAAGATTGATGCACATATTTTTTCCCGAGTCGCAATCGTCGTCTTCAAAATCATTTTCTGAATTTTCAGGGTTGTCCAGACCAAAAATCTGCTCCAATTGTTGTTCAATCTCGTGATCTGATAATGGTCTTACCTGTAACATAAGGGTGGCATAAATATTGCCACCATAGTAAAGCAGTGCCCTTTCGCCGTGTCTGCCTAATACGCTGTGAGCTTATGTCGCGTTATTGCACCAAAGCAGTGGCCAGTAGGAGAAAGTCGGTAACGTGGATCGCTTTGTTTTCTAGGCCCTGCAGCTTTAAGGTTTATAGCCAAAATATTAATTTCTAGAACTAAATCATATCATGTGTCTAAATTTGATGGCGAATATTACGTTAATTTACAAGTTATAGGCAATTTAAAAAGAAAAGGGTAATGATCCACTGTGACTCGGGATCGGGTTTCTTTGGATCAATGAATAGGTGACAGTGACTCAACTGGGGCATAGTGAATCTGTAGGAAAAAATGCAGCAAAATCCAAAAAAAATCATTACCTATTATTCATGTATTTATGATACTAGACAGTCTTTTATTAAATGATTCCGACAGTCTTGTAAAATTTTAACAAATGTCATAATTAAATATTATTAAACATAAACTTGTCTTAATCAATAAACTGTAACATTTGTCGCCGCGATAATGACCAACGCTCGACATTAGGTATATTAATATATTAGGGATTATACTCATCTCACACAATACTATCCAGACTTTCTCTTTTCTCTCCTGTTCCACCGAACAGGTATTAATCTATCTCACATTCTGATACCAGTCCGATGACCTGGTCATTAATGTAGATCGGTACGTTCTCTAGAGCTTTCCTGCCTGCCTCATGGTCAGGCTCATGCTCTCATAATTCACATGGCTTTCCTGTCCGTCTCTCAACTGGACCAATGCCACTTATTATAGTTTCCTGTCCGTCTCTCAACTGGACCAATGCAACTATTGATATTTCCCTGCCCGTCTCTCAACTGGGCAGATACCACTTATTCTCATAATGCCTTCCTTGTCCGTCTCTCAACTAGACCAAGGCATTATCTACATTTACCTCTCTACTTCATACAGCGGAGCCTAAAGCTCCTCGATAGGCCTCCAACCACCCCTTATAGCCTACCCATGCCTCGCATCCTGTCCGTGCAGACAACCTTCACGTCCCAGGTCTCTGTCAAGATTCACTTCTGGATAGTATCATGGAGTCTCACAGATCATTATCGATCTGGCAATAAAATACACATCAATACAAAGATATTCTCGTAGTTACAGGTATAAGGTTAAGACTTACAGTTGGTACAGCATATCTCCCATGAGCACACTTACAACGATTCAAACTTCACTAACATTCCAACCTGCATTCTCATAGTAAAAGTTCACCTGACACTGAAGCTGTCAGATTTTAGCGCGCCATTCTAGCTGTCATATCTTAACGTCAATTTTGCCAACATTACAGACATACAAATTCACTCAGTCAAGTGTAACAACATTATAATACTAGAATGTACCTTTGACAAGTCTCTGTGAGGTAAATGCACAACAAATATCCATTTCTTTACTGACCTTAATCGTGGAGTTCACGTAACTCCGCGACACTCCCCAGCGGCGAAGAGATCTACAGAAGCGTTGCAAGCTGGCACGACATCTCTGCGATCCTCTTCCTTGCTTCAATCGCCGCTCGTCTCACTGGTCGGGCATCACTTTCAGGGCTACTATTTTCATTTACATTCGGACTAGACACGTCTAACATTTCTACCTCTTCAGGCACTGTTTCCACTGCTTCAGGAAGTTTATCTTCGTTATTGGTTGCCTCTGCAACATCTTCTTCATTCTCGTTAACTAAACTCTGAGGTTGACTAACTGTTGTCTCTAGCATTCTCTTTAAATTTGGGGGTATATCAATGCACATTTCTGGTAACACTGGCTGTATACCCTCATCACAAGACAATGACCTATCTTGCATTTTCACACTCGGTATATTTTCTATCTGACCTGCAGTTTTAGTATCTTCAATCTCCAGTGGATATAAATGACCAACAGATCGCGTTAATTCGCTGGATCCTACTTTGACTTTCGCCACTCTACACTTGCCATCTGGTCCTTTGATGAGTGAACTTATTTTACCTACTTTCCAGTTAATTCTTTTCTGACAGTCATCTTTTATTTGAACAGTATCACCAACTTGCGGCACTCTATCTGACCTTACTCTTGGCTGTTTCAGGGAGTATCGATGCTTTTCTCTTAAACTGGACAGGTACTGGTCTTTGAACATCCTCTTAAACTCATCCAAGATAACCATCCCCCTTTTCCACCCTTGCACTAGATCCATTTTCGTAGAAGTACCTTCTGTAACCATAGCTTCAGGAGTAATCTCCAGGCATCTCCCTAGTGACAGGAAGTCCGCTGGTTTCAACACATACTCCAAGTCTGAGCCGACACTCATCAATGGTCGAGAGTTAACTATTGCTTCTACTTCTTTCAGCACTGTCATTAACTGACTCTCTCGGAGAAGGTGTTTGTCTAGGGTCCTTTTTAAACAGTGTTTTACTAAACCAACTAGGCGTTCGTAGAATCCACCATGCCAGGGGGCTAATTGAGGGATGAATTTCCACTCGATTTTATTTTCTTTACAATAAGGAGCTGTCAGAACTTCGCTAGTCAGCTTGAAATACAGAGCATTGTCAGACACTATTTTCTTAGGAGAACCTCTGTTCGCTGCAAATCTTCTCAGGGCCAGAAGGCACTCATCTGCGGTAAGGTCTTGTACTATTTCCAGATGGATGGCTCGAATAGCAAGGCATGTAAACAGGCAAACCCATCTTTTTACTTTTCCTGAGTCAGAACTTACAAATAGTGGGCCAAAATAATCTACCCCAGTAAAAGTGAAGGGTTTACTGTAGTTAACTCGCTCTGTCGGAAGTGCAGGTGGAGCCGGTAATGTGTAAGGTCCCCCACCTTGCTTTACACACTGTGGACACTTCTTTAAGATTTTCTGTACCTGCGCCTTTCCTTGTGGAATCCAATACTTTTGGCGTACAAGACTCAAGGTGTGAGAGGGTCCTACATGGTAGTTCTTCTCATGTACCCTTTTAATGACATCGTGTGTAAAAGGGCTGTCTCGGGGAATGAGTATGGGATATTTTGAGTCGTAGTCCCAATCAGTGTGTGACATCCTTCCTTTGCACCGCAACAGTCCATCAATGTCCATAAACAGGTTTAAGTTTCTTGTGAGGCTGGTTACTTTGCCTGCAACTTCATCTGGGAAATGTTCCAATTGTAAATTTCTTATAATTTTAATGTCATCATCCTGTGGTTCTACTTCGAGGCATTCCATTTCTTGATTCTGGTAAGGTGATTCTGTCTCAAAACCTTTCATTGTCATCTCTGGACCATCGACCATGTCCAGGGTCTCCCCAACAAAAAGAGAAGTTTCTTGGTTATCTATGTGTCTGTCTTTAGGCCAATATTTGATATCTACGTTTAGGAATGAAGGTCCTGCAAACCATAATTTTTTCTTTTGGTCCTAGAGCTCTGGACGAGTCGCTAAATCGGCTGGATTTTCTTTCGTGTTAATATAGCAAAACTCTACCTCTTTATGTTGCTTTATTTCAGCTACTCTTCTTGACACGAAAGGTGGTAACAACTTGTTCGTTTTTAGCCAACTGAGAACGACTTTGCTATCTGTCCACATGTATTGTTTATCAACAGGTATTTCTAGGTTCTGCTCTACATACTTCAGTAACCTGCTGCCGATCAGGAATGCCAATAGCTCGAGACGTGGTATCTTTAGGTCGTCTTTATCTTCAACTGGTGTTATACGCGCTTTTGACATAAGAAATGCGGTTTTTATCTCTTTCTGATCAATAATTCGCAGATAAGTCACTGCCGCGTATGCGTTCTTGGATGCGTCCGTAAAAGTATGCAGTTCATACTTGGTCCGTGTGTCAGAATTTGTAAATCCAACATATCTTGGTACTTTTATTTCCTTTATTGCTTCTAGTTTTATTAATATATCTTCCCATCTTTGTGAAAATTCTTCTGGTAGCTCTTTGTCCCATTTAATCTTCTGAAGGCACAGATCTTGGAAGAACATTTTTATTGGCAGCACGAGAGGTGCAGCAAAGCCATGAGGGTCAAACAATCTAGCAAGTGTCTTCAGTACTGTCCTTTTAGTGTTGTTCTTTTTCATGTTATCTTCTTGGAAAATGTCATCACATATTTTAAGTTTCAAAAGATCCTTTTTAACATCCCATATCAGACCAAGCACTTTACAGTTATCAGACTGCTTAGATTTCAATGTTTCTGGAATATGTTTCATTAATTCTTCATCGTTTGACATCCAATCTCTGATGTTCATAGAAAGCTCTTTGAAAACTGTTTGGGTCTTCTGAAATAAGTCTTTAGCCTTGTCTACTGATGTGGCACCAGTTAAGAGATTATCCATGTAGCATTTATCCGCTATGTTTTTCATAAGTTCTTTGTGTTTCTGTGCAATGTGATAACGAATTGTGGCAGTTAATAAGAATGGACTCGATATTATGCCAAAAGGCACTCTACAAAATCTGAGATGCAATAGATTGGAGTCAGAAAGTCCTTTGCCTGGTTCTTTGAGCCAAAGGAATCGCGTCACGTCCTTGTCATCTGCTTGAAGACCAATCTGAAGGAATGCCTTCTCAACATCTGCTGTTATACCAATTTTATTAGTTCGAAATTTTAGAAGTAAACCAGCTAGATCTTCTAGCATAGATGGTCCTCGGTATAAGCATTCGTTCAGGCTCTTCTGATCTTTTAATTTGGCAGATGCATCATACACTATGCGTCCACGTTTCCCTTCTTGCTGGACAATGTGATGTGACAGGTAATGTACAGGTGGATTCCTCTGTTGGATAGGCATGGTTTCTTGTTCTACTATTTCTATAATGTTTGCTTCTAACTGTTCTTGTAATATCTGGTTATATTCTCTTAAAATTTTTTCATCTGAACGCTGTAACAAATTTTTTAATCTTCCATAAGCAAGGCCGAAATTTGTGGGTAAATCAGGTGGGTATTGTATCCATGGCCATTTAACTTGATATCTGCCTGCTTCATAAGTCGTTGTCTCATTGAAGAACTTAACTGATTCCTCTTCCCTAGTTATTTTAGGAGAATCTGTTATACCAATATTCTCTAATGCCCATAAAAATTTCATGTCTATACTCCTGAGCGGCAAGTCAGGCTCAGTGAAATATGGGCAATTTGATTCATGGCATTGACAGTAAGTTATTACAGATAAGACATTATTTTCGTCTTCTGAAGTATTGCCAGACAATACATAACCAAAATCTGTATTTACAAGAAATAAATTAGCACCGATTTTGAGGTGTTCATTTCTCATAAAGGAATAGTAGTAATCGTTACCTATCAACACATCAATAACTTCACCAAGAGAATTGTCATCAGCTAAGACATCTACTTGCTCGTTGTCCAGATTAAATACAGGTATCTGATTTGTAATAAATGGAACAATGTTCACTCTTATTTTTCTTTGTATACCTCTTTTTGTTTTAATTATAATGTCAGCTGAAGGACTTGATGTCTCCTGTGGTGTGTCCGATCCGAAAGTAAATACTATCAGCTTGTCTTCGTTGTCTGGTTTAATTTCTAGTTTTGTCGCAGTCCGGTTAGTTATGTAACTCCTTTGACTTCCACTGTCAAGGAGTATACGGCATAATGTTTCATTATTCTTGTTTTTTATCTTTGCCGTCGCCGTCTGTAAAAATGATCTCATTTGAATATTATGGACATTCATCTCATGTGTAGGATTTTCTAAAACAATTGGTATCTGGTTACCTGCGATGGCATTTGAAGGTGCCTCTACAGTCTTTTCCTTTCTTGCCCCTACTTCTTTTCTTGAGTTAGATCTTCCAGGGCAAAGTGCAGAGTGATGATTAGTATTTTTGCAAAAGTAGCATTTAGATTTAGCTGTGCAGTTCTTAACGCAATGACCGGGTTTCAAGCAGCGGTAGCATCTTCTTATTAGTTTCTTACGACGTTCTTGCAGATCAGATACGGTCCTACACTTGTCACTGAAGTGGTTGCCCTTACAAAAAATACACTCTATACGAGATCTTTTATTCCCTTTCTGCCTATTCGCTATTTGCTGTGGCCTTTTAATGGCACGAACGTGTAAAGATTCAATTGTTGTAGCTGTTTTCGAACCTTCAGAATTTTCTTGTACTTTTGGTATGTCCTGATTTTTGGTTTGGATAGATGTTCTATCTTCGTTAGTCTTTTCTAAGGCAGTAATTATTTTGTCTAAATTCTCTCTCAGAATGGTTACATTTCTGTCTGTTGGTGTCATTAAATTTAACTGGTAAAGTACATTGTCAGGGAATTTTCCTGTTATTAATACACGAAAGTGGTTGTTATTTATATTTTCACCGAGTGATTCTAATATACGTAAGTGTTTTTCAATATTATCAAGATTATGGCGGCAATCCTGCGCTGAATTAGTTGCTTTAGTCAGTTTATTTAGGGCTTCATAATGAGCGTCAATAACTATGGACTGTGTGCCATACCGTTTTCGCAAAATATTTATAGCTATATCATAGTTCTCATTAGTAGCCTGAAGTCCTTGCAGAGCTTCCTGCGCACTACCCTGAACCGAGTTAAGAAGATAGGATAGTTTCTCTGCATTGCTGATATCTTTACAATGCACTGTAGCTGCAAATCTATCCCAAAACTCAGAAAAGTTTAAAATGTTCCCGTCAAATTTAAGAAGTTCTAATTTAGGAAGCTTACTGGATGTTTTGTCCGTGACAGTTTTACTCATTAGAGCTAGCATTTCTAGTTCCAACTGGAGCTGCTCAGCAGCCTTTTGATTTTCCATACACATTTTTATAAGTTCTGGGGAAGGTTCTCTCACCCTATCCATATAAAAGTTAATCGCTTTACGAAAATTTTCTATTTCAAATTTGAATTCCATTTTTAACTTTTGCATATCTTCTTCAGTGTTAATCTGTCTGCCCATGAAAGCTTTGCCTCTTTCTATTAGACCTGTTAAGAGGTCTAGTCTGTCCTTCATTTCCTCGTAAAGTATTGTCTCCATATTGGCTCCGATGAGCACTGAAATATGTACAATACGGATATACTATCACTCAAGAAAACCGCCAGTAAATCATTTGATCCTACTGATATAAAATAAAGGTACTCACCGATCAGAATCTTCTATATCTCTTAACTTGGGCACTATTTACAAATGCTTTCTCGGCTTTTGTCTATAGCTGGAGTAAGCAACAACAGTTTGGGCTGAAACAATTATTGAAATGTTGAAATTCTCAAATCTTACAAGAATACAAGTAGGTACATGACGCCATGACCGCTGACCATAAAACTTTAGATTCACTTGAAAACTTTATATTTACCTTTTCTCGCCCATGAAACTTTGTTTAAATACGAAACGTGTCACGTCACTTCTTTTGGTAACTAATTAGACCTAAAACAACTTCTAAACTAAGCAGAACTAAATTTTTGCTGCAACGGCGACCACTTAAAACAATGCGACGCAGAGAAAAAAAAAAACATGGCTAAAATTTTCTTTTGCGGAAACGGAAATGGCGGGATTAACTTTCGTCATTAGTGCTACCATCGACAAACATACGGTTGTAGCCTTCTGAAACTTTTTTGACTTGACTCAATTTTAATCTGGTTTCTAGTGTTTAGTGCACATAATATCATATCACTATCAGCATTTTACTGGTCATAAAATCCAATTCTAGGTATTACGTGAAGAGGATAATCAAATACTGACAAAGTTGTGATTTTCGACCGATTACAAAGAGTAACCGACTTACCGTTAACCCCGATGTTTTCCAACAAAATAACAAAATCTTGATGTAGGACCTCCTCAAATAAGAACTTAATTTATATATAACCAAAACAAAATTATCCCCAAATTATCATAATGAACATTTTGCAAAGTTAAAATTGAATCAATCTTTTACTGGCACAACACTTTTAGTTCCATAGACAACGGCTTTCTCCTATTTTACACGACCACAAAATCGGAAAAAATGTGGCAAATTCAAAAAAAACCGTAATCGATAAGACCGATAAATTAAGAGCCAAAATTGCGCCAAATTTGAAATTCGAAAGTTGGGATAAAATAACCAAATTTTATAAATTAACAAATAAAATAAAATAGGATAAAATAAAACTCAGTTTTCGTTTATAAATTCTTTATAAATAAAATAAGCATACCGTAAAGGATAATCAAATAAATTATTTACGTATTGTATCAAATTACGCGATATGTCCGCATAAAAATGGCGGACACAACACAAATCGACCTCCAGGGGCAACCCCCCGAAACGAAAAAATATATTTATGGAACATTGTAATTAACAATGATCTTTTCACGCAAAAAATTCAAGATCTCACCAGATAAAAGTCTGGCAGACCACATCAAGCCAGCCAGAGCCGTTCTGGCGGCTTACTTTGAAATAATGGATTCATTGTCGACTGAGGCGATCAAAATATCAAATCATGCCACTATTTTGGCTTTAGGCCAGTCGGATTATACGACACCTTCTCTTGCGGTCCACGTAATAACCACGGAACAACTCATTTACCACCTCAATCGACAAGTCAGCATCTCCACCATTAATGTCGCCGCGATAATGACCAACGCTCGACATTAGGTATATTAATATATTAGGGATTATACTCATCTCACACAATACTATCCAGACTTTCTCTTTTCTCTCCTGTTCCACCGAACAGGTATTAATCTATCTCACATTCTGATACCAGTCCGATGACCTGGTCATTAATGTAGATCGGTACGTTCTCTAGAGCTTTCCTGCCTGCCTCATGGTCAGGCTCATGCTCTCATAATTCACATGGCTTTCCTGTCCGTCTCTCAACTGGACCAATGCCACTTATTATAGTTTCCTGTCCGTCTCTCAACTGGACCAATGCAACTATTGATATTTCCCTGCCCGTCTCTCAACTGGGCAGATACCACTTATTCTCATAATGCCTTCCTTGTCCGTCTCTCAACTAGACCAAGGCATTATCTACATTTACCTCTCTACTTCATACAGCGGAGCCTAAAGCTCCTCGATAGGCCTCCAACCACCCCTTATAGCCTACCCATGCCTCGCATCCTGTCCGTGCAGACAACCTTCACGTCCCAGGTCTCTGTCAAGATTCACTTCTGGATAGTATCATGGAGTCTCACAGATCATTATCGATCTGGCAATAAAATACACATCAATACAAAGATATTCTCGTAGTTACAGGTATAAGGTTAAGACTTACAGTTGGTACAGCATATCTCCCATGAGCACACTTACAACGATTCAAACTTCACTAACATTCCAACCTGCATTCTCATAGTAAAAGTTCACCTGACACTGAAGCTGTCAGATTTTAGCGCGCCATTCTAGCTGTCATATCTTAACGTCAATTTTGCCAACATTACAGACATACAAATTCACTCAGTCAAGTGTAACAACATTATAATACTAGAATGTACCTTTGACAAGTCTCTGTGAGGTAAATGCACAACAAATATCCATTTCTTTACTGACCTTAATCGTGGAGTTCACGTAACTCCGCGACAACATTAGTTTTTAAGTAGATAGGACACAAGTTTTAATTTTCGATCGGCATATAAAATAACAAAAATTATAACACTATCAAATAATCAGCTATTAGTATTAGGAACAAAAACATTTACTTCTTTAGCTGTTGCATAACTGGCAGATCTTTTTAAAATACGCACGCGACTTCGATTTTTTTTTATTTTCTCTCTTTAGTTATTTGTTTTCCGGAGTCATTCTGAAAAAATAGCTTTAAATTGAAAACATAAATAACGTGGCTTTCTAAGTTGAAAAATACCTTCTGTTGAAAATTACCTTCTGGCGACATCTTCTCTTCTTATGAATATAAACAAACCTATTTAACAATTATGAAAAATTGATGTCCTATTGTAGTGGTTTTTATAGCAGTGTGCTATATTAAGCAGTGATAAAAAACAAATACATAATTCTTTTCGCAGCTCCTTTGCATGAATCATAGTACGTGCTGCCTCAACAAGGTTCTCATATCGCTTTCTGCCCTGCCATTCTGCTGAGTCGTATAGGGCACTGTGGTTTGATGTTTCACTCCTCGCTTATCACATAACTCTTTCATTGTTTTATTAAGAAATTCTGTACCATTGTCAGACCGAATAACTTTCACTGAATACCCTGTTTCCTTTTCTGAAAATTTTATGAAATGTTCCATGCACTTGGGGACTTCTGACTTATGTGTCAAGAAATCCATAGTACGATAACTTGAATAATCATCTTTACACAGCAAAAAGTACCGTGATCCTCATACTGAATCAATCTCCATTGACCCACATAAATGTGCACCAGCTCTAAGGGGCACCCAGCTACAATAACAGTACTGTTATATAGGCTGAAAGATTGAACGATGCATTTTTCCCTGAATACATGCGTCACACGACCTCATCACCTCATCTTTGTAAGTTATACTGTTGTCTTTGAGTATTTTCCTTACTAACTCCACATTTTGGTGACATAAACTTTCATCTCATTGACCTAACGAGGCAGCCTTACAATGTATATCTTTTTTCTTAATTTATAATATAAAAGTCCTTATTCTGATGCCCAGACACATATAACACATCATCCTTTGTTATGAGTCATGTATTCAAGTCACAAGTCAGAGTTTATCCTTTGTTTGTTGCACACGAAACTGAGAACAAGTTCAACTTCAAGTCCGGAACATACAAAACATCCGACAATTTATTACCTATAAATTCAATGTCTCCCATGCCTAACACAGGGTAATTTTCGCCCATCCCCAACGTTAACACTTCCTGACACTTCGCGAAAATTTGTTGTTAACAGATCTCTTTGATAGGTCATATGTTGGCTAGCTCCACTGTCCACAATCCACCTGTTTATAGGTTCGTTCAGACTGCAGCAGTGGCGTGCATTCCATACAAGCAGAAAAGCAGTGCCTACCCTAGGCTTTTCAAGGCAAAAAAATACAAAAATTAAATATCATAATGTACACCAACAATCACAGATCTCTGTGAAACGAATAAACGTTTTCCGAAATGACGCTATCTACATTTCTCTGACGACCTTTAACTTTTCAAAACAGCGCCATCTAAACTTCTAATACTGAACTAGTAAGAGCCCTCGTAGGAGCGCGGATTTGCCTTTCTAATTATTCGTTAAAAAGCACTCGTTTGAAATGCCTTTTTTGTTGATGTTTTGTGTTTCAATGGGGGCTTCTGATTGGCTGTTTCGCCTCCCCCGCCAAAAATTAATAAACTGATTGTATGGAGAAATAAGCTCTGCCTATAAAGCGATGCTACCAAATTGAGAAGTGTCAATATTCGGTAAGTTTGAAAGGGCTGTTATAGATTTTTAATTTTGCGGCCTTTTGTCTTATTGGATGCATTCAGCCATATTGGTTTGTTTTTGTTTTGCAACTACGTAACTTTTGCAAATTATTGTTTTATCAGTTTATAGTGATTGTTAGATATTTGTTTAAAATAAAATGAGTGCAATAAGTTGTGAAAAGTGTGGTGGTGATGTTTGTTTGCCTAAACTGCGTAATTTTTCAAGTTTACCTTTTCAAGAAAAAGTAAACATTACTTATCGCAAAAGGCCGATGCATGGATTTGACGCAAAAAAGGTACCGCAGTAAGACATTTTAATACTAAAATATACAATATTCATAATTAGTTCACGGGTTGTGTGCATACTAACCGCTTAAGTATTTTGTTTTCCGTGCATTTTGTTTTCAAACTGTTATAAAAAGTATGGAACGGCGCAGGGTTATTTTGATTTGAATAACCAATACAGCGATTAAAAAGCATGAGCTTTCTGAAAAACATCTCAAAGCTACGTTGAAAGTTTACTCGTTTGGCAAAAGTCGCATAGAAACGAGTTTGAGCGGTCAATTAAAACTAGACAAGTTCACTGCCTACCCTGCCTAAAATGTCTATGCACGCCACTGGACTGCAGCTGTTCAACTTCATGGCACTGACTGTAACAGCAGAAAATTCACCGCCTTTCGTTTCTTTGTTTTGAGTATAATAGCATGTATTTAGCATGTAATAGCATGTATTTATGTATATTATATATATATATATATATATATATATATATATATATATTTATATGTGTATGTATGTGTATTTATATATAAATGTATATATTTCTTATGTTGTATTTTTGTAATTTAGTAGTAACTGTTAATATTTATTTTTACAACCTACTATAATTAATGCACACAGTCTTGTGCCCGTAATTTATAGCTTTTCCTACACCGGCTGGGTTGGCTGGAAGAGATCTCTTATAGAGATAAGCTCGCCTTTGTAACAATTTTTAGTAATAACTATCAAACTATGTGTGTACAATAAAGAATATATAATTTTTATCTTCTTGACGATTTGGGCACTGATATCTTAAATGTCCAATCTCATTACACAAGTAACATTTTCTATTGCCCTTGTCACTTTTACAGTCACGAGGCATATGTCCGACCCGACCACATTTGAAACATTTTCTCTCTGTTCTTTGTTTCACAGTCAGTGCTACACTCTGCTCAGCCTCCCTGCACTTCATCATCTCTTCTTCCACCATGTGTCTTGCAACAAGCTCATCAAACTTATGTTTATCAGGATCCACCGACTCCCAAGCCGAAATAAAATGACAAAACTTCTCCGGTAGAGACATCAATATAAGGTCCTAATTTATTAGTCACTTACCTTCTAAGGCGTTATTGTATAGGTTGATAGTATTCCAAAAAACAACATAAAAATTAATTATCTGAAAATTAAATTTTGTAAAAAAAATAAAAAAATAAATTTTCCATTTAAAGATAAAGGAATGGTTCTCTTTCGATTATAGCCGTCCACTCCCCGCTCGCCCGCTCTACTACTGCCATTATTATTTACGTTTAAATGGATGGGTTTATTCAACATAGTAATGAAAAAATATCATAACAAAATTTTTCAAGACCTTTTAAATTTAATATTATGCTTTTGTTTTTTGACTCAAATGATATATTTTGACCTACACAATAACGTGTTAAAAGGAAAGTGACTAATAAATTAGGACCTTATATTTTAGTCATCATAAACTTATCTGTAACTATTTCTCCAGCTTGTAACCATTGACTTTTCAACTCTTGCAATTCAGATATAAAAATTGCCATCGTCATCATACCGAAATGTGAAAAACTTCTGCTGCAAAAGATGTGTGCTCGTCGTAGACTTTTGTTCATACACTGTTAGCAGCTTGTTCCACATATACTGAAAATAATTCTTGTGTTCGTAGCAACACAATCGTTTGAAACTTCCATAATTTCCAGTTTCGTTGACTCTCCAGTTTGTACACAGCTCCCATGGTCATGACTCCGCCAGTAGACGCGAGCGGATCCTTTGTCCCCGGATCGCTCAATAGCAACCGCAAATTAAAAAAGGGGGGTAATTGTTTTTTTTTTTCTTACCGTAGTAATATGGGTATCAAATGAAAGCTACTTAAAAGATCATTTCAAAAATATATGTATGGAATTTATATTTCAGGAAATTTTTGGTTAAAAAACTAAAAAGTCTGAAATAAAATAAATAGGTACTTATTATTATAAAAAACTAAAATCCCGATAAACATTATTTTAAAGCAGTTGGATTTTTTGTTTTTATTGATATTTGAATCCTTTCTTCCCTACTAATAATAGAAAAGCGAAAGTAACTCGGTCTGCCTGTCTGTTACGCTTTCACGCATCAACCACTGAAACGATTATATATTTTTATAAAATTGGGTACAGAGATAGACGGGAGCTTGAGAAAGAACATAGGCTACTTTGTGTCCCACTGATGGGCGCGATACAACGTGTAGTCCACGCGGGCGGAAAGCTAGTAAGAAAATAATTCTGAAAAACGATAAATATGACGTCTAAAAGCCCAAACTTGGAGTAGGTCATTGATTAAATAAAATACTCAATACTTACTCATAATTATTATATTATTTATTAATTAAAACTTAATATACACACAATGTAATTATTTTTCTAGCCTTAGTATACAGGGTGAAAAAAACCTCCTAGCTATATTCAAAATCCTGAACCATTATCACTTACAAAACACTTTTTTTGCTTTTTTTTTATTTATCTTTTTTCGGTGGTTTTTTTTTTCCTAAACGTAGACACCACTCGGGTGCACCCCCCGAGCGCTATCTGCATCCCTCGCGTTCCTGGTGTAGGAGTAATATCTACGTTTAGGCAAAAAATGAACAATTCCCATTGAAAAAGAATAAAGAATAAATGTTTTTTCATAAATGTGTTCTTTGAGTGATACTAGTTCAGGATTTTGAATATAGCTAGGAGGTTTTTTATCACCGTGTATTTCTACAAGCAGCAGAGGTTTGTGGTACATACATCCTTAGTGCTTAAGGTTTGTGGTATATCCTGAAACAAACATCTATACAAAGATATACATACATTGAATTCCATATATTTCCAGACAGTTCTGGCTTCCCTCTTGATTCTAGCGCACATCCAGCATCGGAATCTGCTGTTCCCTGGAGAACACACGGAAAGTGGTTACGCTTAACTCTAGGGCGGGTTAAATTCTTATATGCCGTCGTTATTATCCCCGTCTTTGTCGTTGTCATCGTGGTCGTGATCACCTGCCCAGTCTGTCTTTTAAAAACCAGTCTTAGTTCCCGTGTAAAGTCTTGTCTGTGTCGTAGACTTGACACGAGAAAGCTCAGTCTTCCGTGCCACTTCAAAAGCGACTCATCAATGGATATCTCTTGGGAAGGTTTATATAGTGAGACAGTTTCTTTCCTTAGGCACAACTGCGTGGCACAACTAGTAGTGTCATGGGAAATTGTATTTTCCTACTTTTCTGATTGGCTCATTGGATACATACTCGTACAGCAAAATTACCCGTGATCTACCTAATTACGGCCTGTTTGGTCGAGTGGTAGTGACGCTGCCTCTTGATTGGCGGGTCCTGGGTTCGATTCCCAGTCGGGGCAAATATTTGTGTAAAAAGCAGATGTTTGTTCTCGGGTCATGGGTGTTTGTGTCTGTCTTTGTGTGTTCCAAGGGACCCACGACACAAGGGAAAACCTTAATGTGGGCCTTTGAGTGTGAAGCGTTTATTTTTTTTTTTACCCATGGCACTATCTCTATACTTTGGTGCCTGGTAGATAGGCACATAATTAAACTGGCACTACCGGTCATTGGCTGGATTAAACACATAGGTCTGAACCTAAATAATCATTATTAGATTATATTGTTTTATTAATATTTATTTAATTAATTGGATTACTTTTGTAGTTTCTACCGTGCTACTGACGTCACCATGAATACTGAATAATCCATCAAACGGCGGAGGGCAACTTTTATAGGTTGTGTCCCCAAAAAATTCATAGATTGGTGAACAATCAGTTAGTTTTCTGCACTCCGGCGAACAAAATAATAAAAAATACGAGTCCCTTCGTAATAGTAGTCGGCTAAAGTAAAATCTGAAAATTCGACTGGTATTTGAACTTCTTCAAAATGTTGATAAACTGTTTTTGATACAATTTTGCACACTTGAAAATGGGAGTAGCGATGCCACAAAATATAAACCTTTATTTTGAAACGAATTACACGCCTCGTCATATAATTGAGTAACTGGCTTGTCACATTCTGTTACTTCATTCTTCAAATTATCAATTTGCCTACAGCTGGTTCACAATAATGAAGCTTAGGTGATGTTTGATTAATTTGTCACCCTAAAAATAACAGATAAAATTAAGAGGTTAAATAAAAATCTAGTTTAAAATCATACATTCTGTTTCTTCACATACATAAACATCGGGTAGTTTTAATTCTTTCCTGCAAAATTCTAGCGCCTTTGACACGCTTTTGCTCAACAATTGTGACGCTCGCTAGCTTAACATTCATTATTGAATTTCTGAACTCAAAATGTTTTTTTTGTAATGCGGTTTGCTAAATGTACTCCTGTCTCTCTTCTTTCTATGTCACCAATTTTTTTATATACTTCCACTCGATTTTTTTGCCATTTCTTGCAAAGCTTTCTTTAGACTCAAAATGATTCCGAATCAGTTTCAGCATATGGCAAAAATCTAACGAAACTGCAACTTCATAGTCTGCGCATGGGTGCTGAAAGGTGCATTTTATTTTAGTTGGGTCCAAGTATCGACAGAATAGTATCTCCATACAAGATAGGTTAGAACGGTGAGCGTCGAAGGTAATTGTCACAACCCAAAAATACTGCGTACTCAAAGACAACCTCAACACCGGCCTCGTGACACTTATGCAGCAGTGTTTATGGTCACTTTTTGTTCTCCTGTCATGCCATGTATTAGAAAATAAGCTAAAAGTAATTTCCACGGTTCATTCAATGACACAAGCAGTAAAACGTAGGCCTCGGAAGCTTTAATATTATTATTCTGATTTGTGCTACTTCCTAGATCAACAAGCCCTTCGTCTTGTTTAGTTTTCTGGTTATAGTATTTCTGTTGCCTTATGGCCATTTCATCGGCCATTAACGCGCAAATCATATTTTTACGAGTTTTGTTTTTTTTCGCTTTTAAAACTACAAAAGCTTCTTCAGTGAAACAAGGAGACCCGTTGAAACCTGCTTATGGGTACGGTAAGTAGGTTTCAAATTTACATCTGACGTAATTATAGGATTTTGGTGACAAAAATGTAATGTTAAACAAAAATTTCTAAATTTGTTCATACATAGGTCTCTTTGAAACTTTTCTAATTTTTTTATGAGTGCGGACCCGCGCTTCACCTGGAATCTTCACCTGGGTGAAACACGGGGTATATAACATATCCTCGTGCTCCAACTGCTGGTCAGTACAGGTAACACATAATTAATAAATAACAAACCAGTGAAGTATAAAATGTTTTACTGAAAAATATAAAATAAATTTCCTAGCATAAACTTGACAGTTTCATTAACCCCTCGTCTGTGGGTAAAAAAAACGATTGTTTAACTATTGTTTTTAACTAACGTTTAACGCAATTTTTCCATAAAATGGCCTATAGAAGTTTCGTTATTGATTATTTTCCCCTGATTATCTGAAATCATCTCGTCTCTTTCGAGGTATTCTTTGCGACAACGTTTTGTTGGCTCAGGCGAAACTATATCTTGTTCTGTTATTAAAGTTAGTTACTTGTTTAAAGTTACATACGGTTTTTTTTAAATTCTTTATTAAATTTAGAGTTCCAACTCTCAGCAACATTGTTGGTTCGGTGCCTTTCAATAAATACGCACCATTCATTAGCGTTTTTGGAAATTTAATTTTTTTCGACGTATTTAAGAAGTTCTTTTAGTTTTTCATTTTGAAACTTTGCTGATTCAGAATTGACATATTCCCAACCTTCTGAAATTCTGTCCTCAGGTAGTAGCGGTAAGCAGGTACAAAGACCAACAATCCGGGTATAAGTCTTACATTTAATGCCTAGTTTCCTAGATTTTTTCCAAAGGTTCTGTTTAAAGTGGAAGTAGTACCGTTTAATAATTACGCCTGGAAAAAAAAAACTTGGAGCATTTGTAGTCGCTAGCTCAAAGTCAGCATGTATCCTCAACGGTTTCCAGTTAGGAATACAAACTATAAGGAGGTTAAATAAGGCAGAATATGCCTTTTCAGTTTTATTGGTCCCCAACGCAAATATTAGCGGCATAGTCTTTGTGTCGTGAGAAGTACTTCCATCGTCACCATGGATAGCAAGCATTTGGTAAAAAGGCTCTGGGACAGTATAAAATGTTGCGTCAACAAAATATTCATGCAGGTCTTCTATCTTTTTCAGTGCTGACTTCGAACAAAACAATAATATTCTGGAGTCCCCGTTATCACTGGTATAATCCGCTATTAACAGTGTAGAAAATATTCCTGGAACTTGGACCTCACTAATATTTTTGAACACTGTTTGAGCACATTGAAAACCTTCATTTCTTTGTTTAATCATAACATTTTTTTACTGGAAAACGCAGGTATTGGGGTAACGAGATTGAGACCTTTTTTGTACAGTGGATCTACTGTCTTTTTATATATCTTTGATAAAGGTTTATTCGAAGTCATAGCTTCTGTTTAGTTTTATTGGTCCCCAACGCAAATATTAGCGGCATAGTCTTTGTGTCGTGAGAAGTACTTCCATCGTCACCATGGATAGCAAGCATTTGGTAAAAAGGCTCTGGGACAGTATAAAATGTTGCGTCAACAAAATATTCATGCAGGATTTTTTTTTCAATATTTTTAATATTTCCTGCTTACATTTTTTTATTATTTTATTGAATATACTCCATTTTGCAATACAAAACAATCATAACAACGAAAAACACGAAAACCAGCAATGTACACACGGCAGCACATCAGGCTATACATGTTGACCTTGACGTCGCCCTTATCTCGCTCGTAATAGCGCCGGCTTTCATAGTGCAAATGGGTAACCTGACGTGCTGCTGTCTGTACATCGCACTCCGATAGCAGCGAGGCGCGGGGGAATCGCGCGCGGGGCACGGTTTCGCGATACGTCCTTAACGTAACGTTTCTGGGAAAAAATAATTACTTATACCTGATGATAGTTATGGGTAGATTCCACCATTTAAGTATTTGCTAAGCTGTCCTTTACACCCGGTATGACCTTTCACTGCCTGTGTCTAAGAGTGCTCGGCATTGCATTCCATTGACATTTACAATAACAGTCTGCAGTAGAGTATTTACTTGATCCTCAGCATGCAAATTAATAACTTGCGGCTTGTTTGACGTATCAGGCTCTTCTCCGTATGTCCCTTTAGGACAAATTGCTCTATTGTGGGACTTGGCACTGCAGTGTGCAGATTTCTTATTAAATTTACAAGTTTTTGCCAAGTAGTTTTCTATAAAACAAATGAAACATCTTTTTTCACGGCCCTTGAATTAAGAAATTAACACTAAGAATTAAGAAGAATTAACACACTTTGATTAAAATTCTAACAAATTATCTTCAAATCTATTATAGTTATACAAAAGTTACTCTGTTACATAAGTTGCTATGCAAGTACACAAGTATACATAGTATTAATTAACAAATATTAAGTTTTAAACAATTACTAATAAATTTATCTTGTGACAAAGTCTTAGTGAACATATCAGCCAAGTTTTGATCTGATGACACATAAACAATTACAAATTCTTTCTTATTAGTTAGATCTTTTATAAAATGTATCTTAATGTCTATGTGTTTAGCCCTCTTGCTGCTTTCAAAAGACTTAGCCATCTCTATTGCACCAATATTGTCCATATAAGTAAAACACGTTGTTGCTGGATAACGACTGACTATATATTTTTTTTTTAAAAGGGTTGAACACTTGACATTAATAGTTTAGTTCACATCATCGCCGACAGATGTCTCTATGTGCTATTTTGATATAATATTTACAACACCCCCACTATATCAAAATATCAAATAAACTTATACACTATAAATTTTTGTAAAAATAAATAATCGATTTATTTTTGAACAATACCAAGGGTTTGCATGAACTCATAGTGTTTCATTCCTGACAATCCTTTAGTTAGTAGATCCGCAGGCATACTAGAAGTTGGCAGATACATTGTCTCAATCTTATTACTGTTAATTACATCTCTGATAAAATTATACCTAACATCAATATGTTTGGAACGTTTATGAGAATAATGGTTACTTGCCATCTTCAATGCACTCTGATTATCGTTATATAAAACAATCTTATTGCAACAACCTATCAATTCACATTCTAAATTCTGTAAATATAAAGCTTCTCTACATGCTTCTGCCAAGGCCATGTACTCTGCCTCACAACTACTGAGAGCTACGGTTCTTTGCTTTTTACTTTCCCAAGAGATAGCAGATCCAGATTTTAAAAAACAAAAACCTGTGTATGAACGTCTATCAATGGCATCACTGGCCCAATCTGCATCCACAAAATCAACCAGTTCTGCTCCCTCTTTGGAATATCTTAAGCAATAATTTTTTGTTTTCAACAAATACTTTAAAATTCTCTTAGCATAATTCCAATGCAATTGTGAATAGCAATTATTAAATTGACTAAGATAACTTACTGAGTATGCAATATCTGGTCGTGTCAAGACCGCTAAATACATCAAGCTACCTATTAGTCTTTGAAAAGGTAAGTTACTATCACAAATATTAGATTTCTTTATGTTTAATTTACATTCTATGGGTGTGTTTGCTAAATTACAATCAGTCATATTAAACTTATTTGCCAACCGTTCAATATAATTCTCCTGATCTATTGTAATAACATTTTTATTTATATTAATTCTCATACCCAAATACTGTTTAACTTGACCCAAATTTTTTATCTAAAATTTCTGACTCAACGCTTCTATTAGACACTTAGTTTCTGTTTCTTCGTTTGAAAAAATTATAAAATCGTCCACATAAACACCAACAATAGTTTTCTTATTGTTATTATGATTTTTTATAAAAACACAAGGTTCAAGTTTACATCTACTGTACCCTAAATAACATAATGTCTCATCTACTCTTTGGTACCAAGCTAAGGATGATTGTTTGAGACCATAAACAGCCTTTTTTAATTTTAGTACTTTATTAGAATCTTTAACAGGAAATCCTTCTGGCAAATGCATAAAGATGCTTTCTTTTAAATAACCATTAAGAAAAGCTGTTGTGACGTCTAGGTGAGTAATTTGCATACCTAGTTGCACACTCAAAGCAAACAGTAACCGCAAGGTGGAGTGCCTAATCACAGGTGAAAAAGTTTCCTGAAAGTCCACACCGGCCTTCTGTGTGAAGCCTTTTGCAACCAGTCTAGCGCGATATCTCACTTTGTTATCACAATCAATTTTCTTTTTTAAGACCCACTTGCACTGCACCACACTAGCACTATCTGGAGCATCGACAATCTCCCACGCTTGGTTGTCGTTGAATGACTGGAACTCATCTGCCATCACCTGCAACCACTGTTGTTTCTCAGGACCACTGATAGCTTCCTCATAAGTCAGTTCATCATCTCCTATAGGTGTAATACTCAAATTTGCATATCCATACCTTTCTGGTTTTTTTCTTAGCCTTTTCTTTGGATCTTCATAGTTTGTCTGAGGAACAATACTTGTTCCATCTTCTTGCTCTTTTCTGTCACTTTCTTTTTCTACATTAGGTACTTCTTCATTTAAAAAATCATCTAGGCTTTCCAAAAATTTACACTCACCGGAACTTAACTGATCATGAGAAGGTTCTGTCTTTACCGCAGATTCCTGCAGCAATTCCCCCACTGAATCTGTGGTCTCTACAGGAACAGTTACAGTTTCTATACTTCTTGGCTTTTCCATAATCACAACATCTCTACTCGTGCTTACATTCCTTTTAACCGGATCATAAATTCTGTAACCTTTGATGTTGTCACTGAAACCTACTAATATATGCATCTTTGATTTTTTATCCCACTTGGTTCTCTTTTCCTTCGGTATGTGCACCATTACGGGACTTCCAAATATGCGTATATGCTGTAAATCTGGTTTCTTGTTGGTCCAAGCCTCATATGGAGTCTTTTCAATACCTGAAGCTACTGATCTATTTTTTAAGTAGACAGCTGTGTTAGCAGCTTCTGCCCAAAATTTTTTTTCAAGACCTGCTTCGAAAAGTAAGCATCTAGCTTTTTCCACTATTGTTCGGTTCGATCTTTCACTCAGTCCGTTTTGTTCAGGTGTGTAAGGGTTTGTTTTTTGATGTATGATTCCTTCTTTCTTTAAGAAATTTTCAAATTCATTGCTGCAGTACTCACAGCCATTGTCTGAACGCAAGATTTTAATTTTCTTATTCTGAACATTCTCTGCCATAGATTTGAATTCTTTGAAATAATTTAACACTTCACTCTTGGTCTTCAGGAAGTAAATAAATATCATCCTGGTGAAGTCATCAACAAATATTAAGAAATATCGCGCACCACCTATAGACACGGTCTCCATGGGTCCACAGACATCTGAATGAACTATCTGAAGAGTCTCTGTGGCACGTGATCCATGATTACTGAATGGAAATCTTGATTGCTTTCCTTCGCAGCATATTTGACAGCTGGATTTGCTTGTTTCGAACCCATCAGCATAATCAAGTCCTTCTACCAATCCACACTTCTTCATTTTGTTCATATCCGTGCTATTAATGTGACCTAGCCGTCTGTGCCATGTATCTCCACTGACTGTCAATAAACAATTCTGTGTTTGTACTCTTAACTTATATACTCCATCAACCAGGTCAGCTATTGCCACTAACTCGTCCAATTTGTTTCTTATAAGACACTTATTGTGTTCAAATACGACGCTGTTCCCATTTTTAATTAACTCGCTCACCGACAAGAGGTTAGTCGTGAGACTTGGTACGCACAACGCATTCTGCACAGTTATGTCGTAATTGTAGCTCGTTGTTATTTTTATGTCTCCTGAACATAAAACGGGAACTTTCGTCTTATTGGCGACAATGATTTCTGGTAAGCTTGATGAGTATTTCGGATTTTTCAACCAACATTCATTCGGCGTCATGTGCACGCTTGCGCCCGAGTCGATGTAAAAGTCACTTTTACTGAATCCGCCACTGAGAAAAACAACGTTGAAAGCGTTACTTTGTTTCTTATTTTCTGTTTTCTCCTTCAAAAGTGGGCACTGGTTACGATAATGACCAATTTCCTTACAACGATAACAAGTTATTGTTTTCGACTTATTCGGTGTCTGTCCGCCATGTTTACTAGTGCTGCCCCCTTTAGGCGATTTTCTATGCCGGTTTGCTGCTAGTGCTGAGTTACGTTCCGATTCACTTGTATCTCCCACTTCCATATCAAGTAATTTGGACTTGATCGAATCTGCGGTTATTTGAATCCCGGAATGCTCTATAGCCATTATCATAGGCATAAATCGCTCTGGTAATCCGGCAAGTAACAATGAACCCACCCATTCATCATTTATAGCGAAGCCTGTTCCGCTTAAACGTTGAGACGTTTCAACAATTTGTGTCACATAATTCGTCATATTTTCACAGTTTTCCAACCTTATAGAAATGAGATAACGAAGCAACGTAATTCTCCGAGAAAATCCTGAATCGTCGAACAAAGAACGTAGTTTTGTCCACAATTCCTTCGCGGTCGTTGTGTCCTTTATGTGCACGAAAAGCGATGAATCAATCGTCAAAATCATTTTTGCGCGTGCCTTCGCATCTGCCGCCGCTGCACTTTCATCCGTTCCTTCTTGCTTTAGGTACTTGGCGGCGCCCTCCAAAATCAGCAAGTTCTCAACTGCGAACGCCCAATCATCGAAGTTCTCACGGCCTTTCAACTTTGGCACGTTAGCGAGATAGCTGGAGGTCATTTTTAGCGCACAAAACACGAAAAATACAACAATTAAACTGTTTTTACAACTTTAAATGGGTCTGGGCCCATAACCTATAAGTAAAACACGTTGTTGCTGGATAACGACTGACTATATTTTTTTTTTAAAGGGTTGAACACTTGACATTAATAGTTTAGTTCACATCATCGCCGACAGATGTCTCTATGTGCTATTTTGATATCATTATTTACAGCAGTCCATATAAATCACACACTCAACTTCACTTTGTTTTTCACTGTTAAAGTCTTTGTACAGTCCTTTAATATTAAGTAAATCACATACGCTTGTTGCAGAAGCAACATATTCTGCTTCTGTCGTCGATAATGAAACACAATTACTATATAATATTATAGGCTTCCGTCCGCTGCTCCACCCGCGTGGACTACAGGTTATGCCCAGCAGTGGGATAAAAAGTAGACAATGTAGTATTCTTAGTCTAAGCTAAATTACTGAAAACTTTCATGAAAATCGGCCCAGTACTTTTTGCGTAATTGAGGAAAATCTTGTTTCTCCATACAAACTTCCGACCCCCGTTTCATCCATTTAGTTTAGATAAGAATAATTTATTTTTATCAATTGTAAAGAGGGTACATGAGAAACAGTGGTCGCCGCACTAAGCGTAGCTTGTATCGCGGCGTCCGGATTAAAACGGTTACCATGAGTTTTTAACATTGTTGAGACCCGGTCGAGTACATATTAGATATAGTGGGGCGTTATTACTTTAGATTGAACCAGCCGGCCTTCTATGAAGGTGGTTCAACATCTTGTAGAGACGGCCCACAAATCTCTCACCAGTGGCTCCAAGAATCTGTGGTGCACGCAGAGGCCACACCCTGGTAAACCACGTCGGCTCGTGGGCTAAATCTGGCTGAGGGGGGTTTGTTTGTTCGTCAAGCAGGTCTATCTGCGGTCGCCTCCCGCATAGTGCACAAGTCTGATTCGGTGTAGAAGGCAAACCAAGCTGATAAGCAAAGGATTTTGGCAGATACAGCGAGTCAGCAATGGCATAGTTGAAGGCCATTAAGGGCGACAGTGGAGGTTAGAAAAGACTGTCGGTCAGATACTGCATCCAAAACTTCCTCTGGTCGTAGCGGTTCTCCGTTACATCAGATTTAGGAAGCTAAGGACGAGAGAGTGCTTCTGTGCCAGCGCAACCACTTAAGCACTATAATATATCCCGCGCAACTGACTGGCTCCTGATTCTGGACTCCGATTAAGACAAAGTCCTGCGGCGATGGGTGGCGGTAGAGAGGTCGGGTGACGGTGCATACTCGGCTTTGTCCAACACCTGCACGTAGGCGATCCAAAGAGAGTGGTCGTTTCTGCGCTACTTTTGGGACGCTAGCGTGGATTGGGCAGCACTTTGGGTGACAAAGCAGCCCTGTTTAGGGAGGCACTGCTTTCCTCGCTCAGCCGAGGAGGGGGCTAGAAAAGGTGCCCTAAAAATTGCGCGTTCCTTTGTTTAGGGGGGGTAGCAACCGCGGCTGCCTGAGCACCCCAAAACTCGCGGTCGACGAACTAAAGATAAAACTAATAAACTAATAAAAACCTCCACTATGATTTTTGGTGCATGGAATGTACGCACCTTGCTTGACAATGATGGCAATGCATGCCCTGAAAGAAAAACTGCAGTCGTGGCACGCGAGTTAGGTCGCTACAACGTCGATATAGCTGCACTGAGCGAAACTCGTTTGGCTGACGAAGGGGAACTCGAGGAGCACGGCGGTGGTTATACGTTCTTCTGGAAGGGACGTTCATCCTCGGAACCAGACAATCGGGTGTGGGATTTGCAATCAAGACCTCTATTGCCAAAAAATTACCGGAATGTCCAATTGCCATCTCGGACCGTATCATAACACTGCGTCTACATCTAGACAACGACAACCATCTAAATATTATCAGCGTGTACGCGCCAACTATGGGAAATGAGGATAGCATCAAGGAGCGATTCTATGAAGAGCTTGGCCAATGTCTCGGCAAAATCCGCCCAAGGGAGCAAATACTATTGCTAGGTGACTTTAACGCCAGAGTTGGCCGAGATTATGACTCGTGGCCAGAAGTGATTGGTAAAAACGGCGTCGGCAAAATGAACAGCAATGGGCTAATATTATTGACTCTCTGTGCCCAATACGGTCTGACCATCACTAATACATTATTTAGACAGCCTGACAAATATAAATCTACCTGGATGCATCCGCGTTCCAAACATTGGCACCTAATAGATTACGCAATAGTCCGACATCGTGACATCTCTCAAGTGCACCTCACCCGTGTAATGCGCGGCGCAAACTGCTGGACGGACCATAGGCTAATTATCGCAAAACTCAAGCTGCGTCTGCGTGTTCCACGCAGGTCTTGCAGACCCAAACCGACATCTCTGAGTTTAGATAAGCTTCGGTGTCGCGAAACTCAGGAAGCGTACGTGCAGAATGTGGGTGAGTCCTTGATGTCATTTAATGCCAACGACGGTGATTTAACGTCGCAATGGAATGTTCTGTCGTCTACCATAATAAAAACGGCTACTGAAGTTCTTGGCCCAAGACGCCGATTCCACGAAGACTGGTTTGATGAAAACGACACTTTATTATCGGCAGCATTAGAAAAGCACCGAGACCTTCTTAGACGCAATAAAAAGCAGGACCTTTCTGAAGATGTTAAGCGCAGCAATTCTGAACTCAGAAAGCTTACACGGGAGACGAAAGATATTTGGTGGCGAAAAAAGGCAGAAACAATACAATGGCTCTCAGACACGAACCAAATTGGTGCTTTTTATGAGGAGGTACACAAACTGATTGGCAGCTACGTGCGCAATACCGTCCCAATAAAATCTTTGGACGGTTCCCAAAAATACACTGCCAAGCAGGATGTATTAATGCGCTGGGCAGAACATTTTGAACACCTACTCAATGTCGATCGACTAGCTGATCTTGACCATATTGAATCTATTCCCTCTGTGCCCGCAAAAAGTTTCCTAGATGAGCCACCTACCCTCGAAGAAGTTGTCAAAGCCATTAAAGACCAGAAGAACAAAAAAGCAGTTGGTGTGGACAATCTCGCCGGAGAACTAATTAAGTATGGCGGAGAACAAACTCACACACTAATATGGCAATTGTTTAGGCGCATGTGGAGTGAAGAAGTAGTACCATCTGACTTCAAGACGTCGCGCATACAGGCTCTTTACAAAAACAAGGGGGATCGCTCCGACTGCAACTCGTATCGAGGAATTTCATTGCTTTCAGTTCCGGGAAAGATATTTGCTAAAATTCTTTTGAATCGCCTTATTCAAGTGTCGGAAACGTTGTTGCCAGAAACCCAGTTTGGGTCGAAACCAGACAGAGCACCTGCGAAGCAATTTTTTCCATCCGACAGCTTCAGGAAAAAAGTCGTGAACAAAGTCAGCCACTTTATATGTGCTTTGTGGACTTGGAAAAAGCGTTTGACTGTGTGCCGCGGGAAGCGCTCTGGTTGGTTTTGTCAAAATTTGGATGCCCTGAAAAGTTTATTCGCATGATCCGTCTCCTGCATGATGGGATGACCTGCTGTGTGACCTTCAATGGAGAACAGTCAGAGTATTTCTCTGTGAGTTGCGGTGTTAAACAGGGTTGTGTCCTCGCACCAACGTTGTTTGCATTGTACTTTGCAGTCGTAGTCGGTGAAACTCTAGAAGAAGCTCCTGCAGGTATCAAAATAAGATTTCGAACCGATGGGGGCGTATTCAATCTGTCAAGACTTAAAGCAACTACAAAAGTGTCGCATGCAGTAATAACGGAGATCCTGTACGCTGACGACCTATGCTTCGTAGCTGACTCTCCACCTGCACTTCAAGACCTAATTTCCAAACTCCACGAAGCTTGTAACCGTTTTGGTCTCAAAATAAGTGTTTCTAAGACAGAGGTAATGGCTATGGATTTACTTGGACACTCTGAATCTCTGAACGTTCACATTGGTGGTTCAGAATTAAAACAGGTGCAGAAGTTTAAGTATCTGGGAAGTACAATAACAGATAACTGCGACCTTGAGCCCGAAATAAACCACCGCATTAGGTCGGCGGCTGCAGCATTCGGTAAACTTCGGTCTAAGGTGTTCCGATCGCATGACTTGAAACTTTCTACGAAGATCTCCGTTTACCTTGCGATAGTTCTACCAAACCTCCTATACTCCTCCGAGACATGGGTGCTCTACCGTAAGCATATACAGACGCTAGACAGGTTCCATCTCAAATGCCTCCGCGACATTTTAAACATCAAGTGGTCGGATCGGGTAAGAAATACCGATGTTCTCCGTCGGGCAAAAGTCTGCGGCATTGAGGCGTACCTGATGCGACGCCAGCTTCGGTGGTGCGGGCACGTTGCGCGTATGTCTGAAGTACGGGTGGCAAAGCGCATGTTCTTTTCTGAACTCCAGAACGGCAAGCGAAAACAAGGCGGCCAGTTCTTACGGTACAAGGATGTTCAGAAAAGACACATGAAAAGATGTGATATGGACCCCCTGAAGTGGGAAGATAAGGCAAGCTGCCGCCCTGAATGGAGACGTTTGGTATACAAAAGTGTGTCCAAATTTGAAGAGCACCGAAGGTCCTGCCTCGACGATAAGCGTGATGCTCTTAAGGCTAGACCACCAGCAGCCATCTTATATAACTATGTGGACGGTGTCCTTACGTGTCGTGACTGTTCACGCACGTTCTCTAACAAGATAGGCTATTGCAACCATCTTAGGGCACACGCTAGGGCAATCGATCGCGCCCTGATATAAATTCAGGTCCAGTCGCTATAGCCGAAATCGACTAGGAGATATATATATATAGATAAGCCTGAAAATAACCTAATTAATTTAATAATTAAATTAATAAATTTATCAGTATAATTTTGGCGTGCAAAACATTAGACAATAAAAATATAAAATAAATTAAAATTAAATAAAAAATGTAGCAACTTAAATACAACAATCAATAAAAAAAGAGGGTCAGTTTTGAAAAATCCTTAGTGCTTACTGAACAGTTAATTCTCGAAATATGTTAGACATACTGAGCTATGGTTGCGCTCAAATTGTTAATAATTTTATCTTTGAAAGTGTCAAAGATGACTTTGCTGTAAAATGCATATTTTAGATGTGATTAATTGCATTTTTAGCTTTTTTCGTACTATGGCGCTGAACATGGTCGTACATAAGTATAATATATTTTTGTTACATTAATAATAGGTAAAAAGATAATTGTGTGGTTTGTTTTTGTAATTATATTTAAAGAGCTTTAACTGAGTTCTTTTTCCTATCTTCCATATAAAAATCTGATAATAAAGGGATTTTTTTATATTTTTTTTTAACTTGGAATGCACAATTGTAGCTATTTTTATTTTTTTCTATAGAAGCATACAAAAATGAGATGGCCAATAAATTTGTCGTCTTCGATTTATCCGAAAACGACACCAAATTTGACTTTCTCCCTCAATAACATCCACTAGATATATTTTTTCCCGAGCGCCGGGATTGAGATATTTGAATACCGCAATAAGTTTTCTATTTTTTTTACATTACCATTAGGTAATAAGTTATATTTGATGTTAATGTTTTTGTAATCTACATTTAAAGAGCCTTTAGTGAGTATTTTTTGTTCACCATCTTCCATATAAAAATCTGAAAATATTGGGTTTTGTTTATATTTTTTTAACACTTGGAATGCAGAGTTTTATGCATTTTTTATTTTTTTTTCTATGAAAACATACAAAAATGAGATGGCCAATGAATTGGCCATCTTCGATTTATCCGAAAACGACACCAAACTTGACTTTGTACCTCAATTACATCCACTAGATTTTTTTTTCTAAATGCCGGGAGTTCGGTACTTTAACCCCCTCCCCCTCCCCCCTGTCACGGAGTCAAGGTTGGCTAACGGGCTTTTTCAGCTCAGTTTGACCTGTAGAATAGCCATGCCAAGTGGCATTGCTCGACGCAAAATTGGCCAGGTCTCCATACAACGATGCCCAATAGGACCCTAGCTATTAGGTTTCATTTAAAAAAGAAGAGAATTGTTCATTCCAGTTCAGTGCTGAACTTGTTCAATAGATCTTGGAACACATTAACAGAATCTTTCGTTTCGGTTGGTTCAGGCATTACATTCTCATTGGGTTCAGTCTGTACTGAGGTTGTAGGATCAGTTGTAAGATGCGTACCGAGGTTGTTTGTGCCAATTTCTATTTCCTGGGGTACAATATATTCTGATCCACTAAAGGGTCTCGGGTATAAAAGAAAGTTTAACGCCCTTGCTTGTTTTATTTTCCGTATGGACGTTAACATGTCCATATGTAAGTCCATAAGCTCCATGTCATTCAAATCTTTGATGTAAGGCAAAAATGAGAGAAGCATCGTTTCTTTCTCATCTCCTTTTTTTTATTGAGTATTTCTGTTTTTTAATTCGGCCAAGATTTCCCGATCAATTTGATCTGGTTCCCTTTTGTTTTTCTTGCTCTTTGATGATACTGATGGTGTAGGTGATGGTAGTGATGATAATCGAGTAGAGATTTCTGGTAAATTAGTCGAAGATGAGGCAATCGGTTCTGAGGAAGTACTTGCAGTGGGCACGGGCAATGATGGTGGTAATGATGTGTCTGTTTCAGTGTGTTCAAAAATTTTTAAAATAAAATTGAGCTGGTGGGTGTTTTTGGATGGAACTGACAGACAGCATACGCGTTCCACCAGGTCGGGGCGGGGCATACTGTCATTAAAAGTTCGACATCACGTCTCACTTCGAGAGAATTAAATACCAAGGCACCAAGTAAGAAAAACGTGGGATACAAAAATGGATATTATCCATATTTATTTTTATAAAGAAAACGTGGTTATCTACGTTTCTTTCTGTACCTTTTCTAAGAGTAATTTGTACATTGTCTCATGAGGACTCCAAATTATGAAGGCAGTCCCTAATTTGCTTCTTACTAAAGCAGTAAAAATAAGTTGAGTAGTGTCAGGATCACAAAGGTCTCTAGAATTTCGTAGTACAAAACCCAACTTGCAGTAGCTATCTTCTGCGAGTTTTTGGATAAAACCATTAAAAGTTAACTTAGAATCAAATACAACTCCAAGATCTTTGACCGTCTCAACTCTGGTAATTGAAATGGCCTCAAGTTTATAATCGTAGAAAAAGGGGCTTTGAGCCCTTGTGAAAGACATGGTGCAGCATTTAGAAATATTAAATGAGAGCTTATTGTCAATGCTCCAGTTAGGTACGGCGTTCATGTCTTTTTGCAAAAGGACGCAGTCTGATTGATTTTTAATTGTTATTGTTTATTAACCATATCGTAATATAATAAGTATTTCTCTCTTTACTACGGAGCCCAAAGAAAGGCCCGGGAAGTGATGTACGGTTGATCAGCAGCTCTAGCACGATAACGACAAACTCGCGCTCTCGGCTCACGCTGAAACTTCACTTTGATTGCGCGAGGGTCCCGCGCAAAGGCTTGCTCGCCTTATTGGGCGTTGTCAATGTTGACATTTTGACACAGGACCGCGGTGTTGTCGCGTCGCTGTCACTATCGTACTCGGCCTGCTGAATCGTAAATTGCTTGAAAATGACGGGGGCAGGTCTCCAGTAAAGGAAGGGGCCCTAGGCTCCTCTAGTGGCGCGTTATCAAAAAGTTGTCCATTATACAAACGTTGTTTTCGGATTACCCCTTTCCAATACATCGACACCCCGTGTTACTTTTGTAGTCATAGACATAATAAAGAAACAAGATAAATCACCATATTATTGTACAAATAGGTCCATGCCACCATGCTATAGGTTTTAAAATGGTGTCATATATCACACGCATAGACATATAAAAAATAAGTTAAATAACACTAGACTGGCTGTTGTCAAATCAAAAACGAGACCAATAGATTTTCACCATTTTGCCGCTGTAGGCGGCAGCGGCAGAAACCGAACTCGACGTAGTGAGGACCAAAAGTCGATTAGTCGACAAACTATATGTATTCCCCAGCGGGGTAGGCAGGCAATCAGCTCAAGTTGTACATTGCCTTAGTGCTTAGTACTTTGCCTTGGCAATCAGCTCAAGTTGTACTTTTAATTAGTGAGGACCAAAAGTCGATAAGTCGACTATTTATGTTCTCTAGCGGAATAGGTAGAGCTTAATTTTATTATTTTTCCCCAAAAGTATGTAAGTATAAGATGATCTATTTTTCTTACAGCAGAGCGTCAATTTTGCGTAAACAGCAAAACCATTTTCTCACATTAGTGTCTTATTTTCTAACATTTACCATTTGATAACGGTCAAATAATAAGAAAACAAAAATGCCCAAAGTAGAGTACCTAACACGTGAAAAAAAATTCATCTCGGTCCTTGTATCCCTCGAAAAGAATTCACCTTTTCTCACTTGTTGGGTAATCTACTATCGACATTGTTTTTATCTTTGGAAGCACTAGCGAAATAAAGCAGGCGAATCAAGCGAAATTGAAAATGCGAAAATTTAATCTTTTAGAGTCATTTTAACAAACTATATATATATACTTAGAAAAAGAGGAATGTCTTCCCGACAATATCTAATCATTTAAAGTAGAATTAAGACGTTTTAAAACAACATTTTTCAATAAATCAGTTGGTAAAAAACATACCTACTTGTACATTAACCGATTAGAGTTTGCAATAAAGAGTTTACATACATACAAACATATCTCCTTTTTTCTGTTTATATTTACAAATCACGCATATTCTCATGGTCACAAAATAGAATACTAATAAAACTTTATACAAATATACACTTTGTCCGTTTTGTCTTTAACAAAATTTTCAAATTTTTCAAATTGTTTACATTTTACTGCGTCAAGTTCAGTTCAATTTGTCGAATACCGGCGAATTAATCACTTTCAATTAATCATAAAGACAAATGCTGTTTATGGAGGACTGCCAGTCATGGATCTAATACATCAGGATAGAAATCTTCGAGCTCAAACGCGGGCCGAAGAAGAGATAGAGCAACGAGGCAGAACGTCTCGTTCTAGTAGGGTGACAATGCGATTACTCGTATTATATTTTTTTTTGGGAGTGCAAAGTATACGTAACAGACAAATACAGGCTTCCATTTAAGGATAGAAGTTCCTGTAATTTTATTTTTATATAACAAACCATTAGCAACATTTACGTTACTACATTTTTGTTGATACGCACAAATTGTATGATAATATACAAGGAGGACACAGAGTAATGGACATCGGGAATGTGTAAACATTCCCGATGTCCATTACCCTGGTTGCGAAAAAAATAAAACAAAAACTCACCTTTCGTCTCATCTTATAATCAAATCATTAAAACATGCTTTTAACTTAATTTCAAAACTTTTCCCACCCATATTGGATTTTTGTAAAATTGGAATTTTATGCTTAGAATTTGTTTTTTCCTATTTTATCTAACGGACCTTAGTTCCATAGGAGCCCGTTTAGTTCCATAGGTATCTATAAGTTAATTTTGATCTTATGTTATTTTTTATTAGAAACTATTAAATAATAAATTCCCCCCCTTTCACAGAATAGAATAGAATAGAAAAAATCTTTATTTTATAGGATATTCAGGATGTCACTTAAAACAAGTCAAGATTACATGAAATACATAAAAACAAACATTAAAGGATTTAAATACATACATACGCATTCGTTCTATTGACCCTACTGACTCTACGCCTATTCGCAAAGTTGCAGTCTTCCCCAGAGAATAACAGGCAAGAAACTCTGAGGGTGTTCTTTTTAATCGCATTACTTTTCCTATTTTCTAATTTTAACTAATTCTGAAATAACTCTAAAGCTGAGCAGTCATTCCCATGGCTCCATGTCAGTTAGGTCATCAGAAATTTTGTAATAGCCCTTTTTGTAAAGTTTTTGTTTAATTACTGACTTAAATGTATCCAAAGGTAAATTTTGAATACCTTCGTTCGTGACCTTGTGGAGACGACTGTCTAGTACTTCCAGTTTATGCTTGGTCCTAGTATTTATTTTGTGCCTATTGCTATTTTTCTTAAACAAATGTTCATTTTTCTTCACATATAAAAGATTGTCACATATATGTATATTGGGATGCAGAAGTCAGAATATCTATTTCTATGAATATTTGTCTAAGAGACATTCTAGGTCTCATTTGATAAATCGCGCGAATAGCCCTTTTCTGCAGAACAAAGATCTTATTGCTATCCGCAGCATTACCCCACAGTAAAATGCTATATGACATTAGGCTGTGGAAGTGAATATACGGTTCTCGCGGTTTCAACGTCCGATAATTGACGGATTTGTTTAACTGCGTAGGCTACTGAACTGAGTCTGCTCGCTAACTTATCAATATGAGGACCCCATTGAAGCTTTGCATCAAGAGTTATTCCTAAGAATACAGTAGATTCCACAACGTCCAGTTTTACATTCTTAACCTGTACATTGGTATTAACCTGTTTAACATTGGGCAAGGTAAACTTAACACATCGTGCCCCTCGGTGGAGACATTGTATGGGCTGATGAAAGTAAGAGAGATATTTGTTATACATGAGTGCAAAGTTGCTTTTAACCGCGTGCTCAAATTTGATGACCGACCAAGCGAAGGATTCTAAAATTGGATCACAAGCGCAGCGAGTGCTACAACAATTAGATTCTGAGCGTTAGCGAGAGAATCAAAAGAGCACAAGGTCAAAAATCGTGGCACTCGAGTCTAACACGTAACTTTTAATGAGGTAGTGGAAAATGAGGTAAGCTTCCAAAAAAATCCCATAGATGGTGCTGTTTAAGAACGCTACACATTTTCGTAGTTTTCTTCAAAAATAGAGTATTTTATAAAATATCAACTGAAGTTTAAATTAAAGATCTCCCTGATACTATCATTTGGACATGATTGGAATTTAAAACACTTTGCAATGTTGTATTAAAAACCGATCTTGGATTTTGTTTCGCTCAAAAATCAAAACTAGAAATTGTGACTAGTACTTCTTACCATAGGTCATTCAAATGTCACAAGGTTGAGTTACGATGAAGTTATGTAATAAATATTTTCTTTATCAAGAAAATAGGTAAAGATGAGCCACTGATTCTCTGCCTACCCCCTTAGGAATTACTGACGTGAGCATATATGTACACAGGTTGAAAAAGAACCTCCTAGCTTTAATGAAAATCCTGAACCAGTACCTATCACTTACTGAACACTTTTTTTTTATTTAATTTTGACATGGTGTCGTTCGGCGTTGAGTCTACGTGGGCCAAACTGAAAGTTTTGCGTAACTCATGAATAAAACAATTTATTTGTATAATATTATATTTACTGCTTTTCAAAGTATTCTCCGTTACATTTTAAACACTTTTTCATCCGTTCAAACCATTTTTGGAAACACGAGGACCATTGGTCTGAGGGTATGTTTTCTACGTGCTGGTTGAAAGCAATCACTGCCTCTTCTGGCCCCGTAAATGTCGAACCTCTCATTAAATCTTTGATTTTTGGGAAAATGAAGAAATTGCACGGTGCTAGGTCTGGACTGTGTGCGATATGGGTCACAAGCTCTATGTTTTCAGAAGCCAAAAATGTCTTTATTTCGTTCGCGGTGTGCGCCAAAGCATTGCCATGGTGGAAGAAGATGCGACTTCTAGGTCGTTTTTCCCTTACTTTTTCTAAGACATTGGGCAAACAAATAGTGGTGTACCACTCAACAATAATGGTCTTTTGTTGCTCAAGTGGGATCGTGCAGACAGAACCCGTCTTGGAGAAAAGAAATGCAATAATTTGTTTGCCCACGCTTCTCGCCTGCCTCAATTTTGTTGGTTTGCTGTCACCTTCAAACACCCACACAGAAGACTGTTGCTTTCTTTCTGGAATATTACAATATATCCATGTTTCATCTCCTGTCACAATATCATACACAGCATTAGAATATTCATGCTTGTACTTTAATAGCATTTCTTTACATCAATCTACTCGATACCGTTTTTGTTCTGGAGTGAGTTCGTGAGGAATCCACCGACAACAAAGTTTCGTAACTTTTAAATATTCATGTAAAATTTTCTGAATTTGGCTCATACCAATCCCCAAATGTCCTCAAATCTCCTCATAGGTGATACGCCGATTTTCTTCAATAAGTCTTCTGACGGTAGCCACATTTTCCTCCGTGATCGCAGTTGGGGGTCGACCTTCACGAATTTCATCATGGAGAGAAACACGGCCGCGATGAAATTCGGCATACCAACGCCTTACAGTGCTCAAATGTGGTGCTTCCCTCTCAAAAGCATTTTGAAGACGAGCATTGCAATCTTGCAGAGAAAGCGAACTTTTAAAATCGTAAAAAATCATCGCCCTAAAATCTTTTCGTTTTAGTTCCATTTTTGATACGGACAACGAACTTCAACTTGAGATAAAAAACAATTGACAAGCGACTTCCCGCCAAAATTTATTTTCATCAACTAATGAGATTTCATGTTTTAAAAAAATATAACATTCGAAATTCAAACATTTATGGGCGGCCAGCAACGCAAAACTTTCAGTGTGAACTAGGTATTATAGTGTTGGGCTCAGGTATACTTTAAAAATATGTTTTACCATATTAGGGATTTAAAAATATACCCGACGTCAATGCGTTTCTGGGGTATATTTTCAAACTGGAAATTCCGTGTTGTGTTATTGCAAAATATATCAAAATATACTTCTAAATTCCTTTATCCCTACTGAAAATAATAAATGTAGGTAGATAAAAGTTGTGTATGAAAAAGCTTAAATTTTCGGTTTAATGGGCCTTTAAGTTTAATGAGACTTTATTTTAATGGGACTTTAAGTTTAATGGGACTTTAAGTTTAATTAGACTTTAGTTTAATGGGACTATAGTTTAATGAGACTTTAAGTTTAAAAAGACTAAGTTTAATGAAACTTAAAATTTAATGACTATTTAACTTTTACGTACCTAATGAAAATTCGTTACTCGTTGTCAAAATTAAGCGGGCGTTCTGATCTAAATGAGTGAGTGCGTTGCCGTGTTGCGTTTAAATTACCTACGCGCGCGTTAAGTAATTTGAAAATATACCCGATGTCAACGCGCGCCAGTGATGTCACAGTGTTGGGTAAAGGTACATTTAAAAAAAAACTTGCCTTTTTTCGATTCGTTGTGGCTAGGTATATTTTCCAAATATGCGGTTATTCATTAGGTTGTAACATCCTAAACAAGTCAGCAAAAAATCAAAACTACCAGATTTAATGCAAGGTCGCTAGGCTTTCAAACTACAAGGTAGGTACAACCTTGTACCTGGCCTAATTATTTTTTTACATTGTTTAATTACTGTCTTAAATTTCTCTAAAGGTAAACTTTGAATACCGTGACGCAACTTTGAAATTTCACTCTCAACGCGCCCAAAGAAGTTTCATTTCAAATACTCCAAGTTTGAAAAGGATGATGATGCTAACTGTACTTGGACGGGGGCGGTTTGGAATGAGGGCGGAATAAACTAACCCTGGATAGTGAGTGGGACCTGTGAGCGGAGGGTCGTGGGTTCGATGCCAGGTTGAGGCCTGTATCACTATACCTTCATCTTTTAATTCGTATTTAATAGTTATCACTTGCTCAGCGGTGAAGGGAAACATCGTGAGGAAACCCGTACCTCTAAAGGTTATTTCCGAAAGACCCACCAAACCGCATTTTAGGCCAGTGTGGTGGACTATGGCCTGAATCCCCCTTCACTGTTCGAGGGAGGCTCGTGCCACTCGGTGGGGACTTAACATTTAAAACTATAACTGTTAAGTAGTATTTTATAGGTCTACAAAGATCTTGTGGCCGACGGGTGACAGTTGTAGCTAGAAGAACTTGTATTGTAAATAAAAGCGTCACCATAGAAACCGCGGGCCAAAAGATCTTTGTAGACATGTAACGTGTATTTATGGTGTATTGGTGTGCGAATTCAAATAAATACAATTTCGCAATAGTACATAGTTTTCACCGTGGGAGGAATAGTAGGAATTGCGTTCACTTTGAGTAACTGGCGGGAATTTCCAGCATAAAAGCAAGTTAGCACAAAGTGCCGGCTGCATACAACGGAATTTTTTGTTATCTTTTGTCTAATCTCAACGCTGTTGAGCCATTTTTGTCTTTGTTCTGAATCTTTAGGTACTCTGCAATAAAATAGCACAGCATTGTTGAGAACCTTTCTCCGCCAAACACAAGAAATCATGGACAACATAGTAATAGATTTATAAGAAATTATTTTAGCTTACTTGTGAAAAGATATGTTACAGCCACCATACGATTCACTTGAACAAGTGTGAAAACAATATCTTTTTACCATTTTTTCAGTATTTTAATTTAAAAAACTGGTATAATCCTTGCCGTTACGAATTATTTTTATACGAGTAGTAGTTTCATTTATCCTTTCGGAAAGGCAATACTAAGCCATACAGCCTAATCTTTCTTGTCTTTTTTCTTATTATTGTTATTTACAAGGCAAGGCTTGCGCCAAATCTTCCCTATATCATGTCTCTTATTTTATCAGGGGATTCCTGAAGAAAGGCTTAAAGCCAAATCTGAAGTAAATAATTTGAAGTCTTTGCCGTGTAAAGTCTATGCCGTGTATATTGTCTTTTCCGTGTATGTTAGTCTCTGTCGTAAAATAAGTGTCATTTCCATTAATTATCAATTTATCATGATCGACCATGGATCTAATACATCAGGATAGAAATCTTCGAGCTCAAACGCGGGCCGAAGAAGAGATAGAGCAACGAGGCAGAACGTCTCGTTCTAGTAGGGTGACAATGCGATTACTCGTATTATAATATTTTTTTTGGGAGTGCAAAGTATACGTAACAGACAAATACAGGCTTCCATTTAAGGATAGAAGTTTTCCTGTAATTATATTTTTATATAACAAACCATCAGCAACATTTACGTTACTACATTTTTGTTATGAAACACCAAATTGTATGATAATATACAAGGAGGACACAGAGTAGTGGACATCGGGAATGTTTTTTTTTAATTATAAGATGGGTTAAATCTTGACCTCAATCTTGACCAAGGTCATAGATGAGGTCGACGATGGAGCGAGTTAACCCAGAAAACGCCTATAAGGCACCGGTACTCCCACGCACCGATGGAACACAGCAAGCTGTTTGGCGTCGGACTTCGGTAGGAGGGTAGTCGCGAACCAGGCGGCCCTTTACAGAGCCTACCACACCGCATGAGACCATAGGACAACACCTCAGATTCATAAAAAATGAGGAGGCAGGTCTCATTTGTGTTTCCTAAGTCGCCTCTTACGACACCCACGGAAAGAAATGGGGTGGTGTTATTCTAAGCCGATCACCACACGGCACAAAGTTGTGTAGTTGGGTTGCGAAAAAATAAAACAAAAACTCACCTTTCGTCTCATCTTATAATCAAATCATTAAAACATGCTTTTAACTTAATTTCAAAACTTTTCCCACCCATATTGGATTTTTGTAAAATTGGAATTTTATGCTTAGAATTTGTTTTTTCCTATTTTATCTAACGGACCTTAGTTCTATAGGAGCCCGTTTAGTTCCATAGGTATATATAAGTTAATTTTGATCTTATGTTATTTTTTATTAGAAACTATTAAATAATAAATTCCCCCTTTCACAGAATAGAATAGAATAGAAAAAATCTTTATTTTATAAGATAATAAGGATGCCACTTAAAACAAGTCAAGATTACATGAAATACATTCAAACAAACATTAAAGGATTTAAATACATACCATACATACGCATTCGTTCTATTGACCCTACTGACTCTACGCCTATTCGCAAAGGTGCAGTCTTCCCCAGAGAAGAACAGGCAAGAAACTCTGAGGGTGTTCTTTTTAATCGCATTACAAATTTTCCTATTTTCTAATTTTAACTAATTCTGAAATAACTCTAAAGCTGAGCAGTCATTCCCATGGCTCCATGTCAGTTAGGTCATCAGAAATTTTGTAATAGCCCTTTTTGTAAAGTTTATGTTTAATTACTGACTTAAATTTATCCAAAGCCCTTTTCTGAAGAACAAAGATCTTATTGATATCCGCAGCATTACTCCACAGTAAAATGCTATATGACATTAGGCTGTGGAAGTGAATATACGGTTCTCGCGGTTTCAACGTCCGATAAATGACAGATTTGTTTAACTGCGTAGGCTGCTGAACTGAGTCTGCTCGCTAACTTATCAATATGAGGACCCCATTGAAGCTTTGCATCAAGAGTTATTCCTAAGAATACAGTAGATTCCACAACGTCCAGTTTTACATTCTTAATCTGTACATTGGTATTAACCTGTTTAACATTGGGCAAGGTAAACTTAACACATCGTGCCCCTCGGTGGAGACATTGTATGGGCTGATGAGAGTAAGAGAGATATTTGTTATACATGAGTGCAAAGTTGCTTTTAACCGCGTGCTCAAATTTGATGACCGACCAAGCGAAGGATTCTAAAATTGGATCACAAGCGCAGCGAGTGCTACAACAATTAGAATTCTGAGCGTTAGCGAGAGAATCAAAAGAGCACAAGGTCAAAAATCGTGGCACTCGAGTCTAACACGTAACTTTTAATGAGGTAGTGGAAAATGAGGTAAGCTTCCAAAAAAATCCCATAGATGGTGCTGTTTAAGAACGCTACCCATTTTCGTAGTTTTCTTCAAAAATAGAGTATTTTATAAAATATCAACTGAAGTTTAAATTAAAGATCTCCCTGATACTATCATTTGGACATGATTGGAATTTAAAACACTTTGCAATGTTGTATTAAAAACCGATCTTGGATTTTGTTTCGCTCAAAAATCAAAACTAGAAATTGTGACTAGTACTTCTTACCATAGGTCATTCAAATGTCACAAGGTTGAGTTACGATGAAGTTATGTAATAAATATTTTCTTTATCAAGAAAATAGGTAAAGATGAGCCACTGATTCTCTGCCTACCCCCTTAGGAATTACTGACGTGAGCATATATGTATACAGGTTGAAAAAGAACCTCCTAGCTTTAAATGAAAATCCTGAACCAGTACCTATCACTTACTGAACACTTTTTTTTATTTTTTTTATTTAATTTTGACATGGTGTCGTTCGGCGCTGAGTCTATTATAGTGTTGGGCTCAGGTATACTTTAAAAATATGTTTTACCATATTAGGGATTTAAAAATATACCCGACGTCAACGCGTTTTCGGGGTATATTTTCAAACTGGAAATTCCGTGTTGTGTTATTGCAAAATATATCAAAATATACTTCTAAATTCCTTTATCCCTACTGAAAATTATAAATGTAGGTAGATAAAAGTTGTTTATGAAAAAGCTTAAATTTTCAGTTTAATGGGCCTTTAAGTTTAATGAGACTTTAGTTTAATGGGACTTTAAGTTTAATGGGATTTTAAGTTCAATGTGACTAGTTTAATGGGATTAGTTTAATGAAACTTTAAGTATAATGGGATTTTAGTTTAATAATGGGACTTTAAGTTTAATTAGACTTTAGTTTAATGGAACTATAGTTTAATGAGACTTTAAGTTTAAAAGACTAAGTTTAATGAAACTTAAAGTTTAATGACTCTACGCGTATTTAACTTTTTACGTACCTAATGAAAATTCGTTACTCGTTGTCAAAATTAAGCGGGCGTTCTGATCTAAATGAGTGAGTGCGTTGCCGTGTTGCGTTCGGGTATGTTTTCAAATACCTACGCGCGCGTTTAGTAATTTGAAAATATACCCGATGTCAATGCGCGCCAGTGACGTCACAGTGTTGGGTAAAGGTACATTTAAAAAAATCTTGCCTTTTTTCGATTCGTTGTGGCTAGGTATACTTTCCAAATGTGCGGTTATTCATTAGGTTGTAACATCCTAAACAAGTCAGAAAAAAATCAGAACTACCAGATTTAATGCAAGGTCGCTAGGCTTTCAAACTACAAGGTAGGTACAACCTTGTACCTGGCCTAATTATTTTTTTTTACATTGTTTAATTACTGTCTTAAATTTCTCTAAAGGTAAACTTTGAATACCGTGACGCAACTTTGAAATTTCACTCTCAACGCGCCCAAAGAAGTTTCATTTCAAATACTCCAAGTTTGAAAAGGATGATGATGCTAACTGTACTTGGACGGGGGCGGTTTGGAATGAGGGCGAAATAAACTAACCCTGGATAGTGAGTGGGACCTGTGAGCGGAGGGTCGTGGGTTCGATGCCAGGTTGAGGCCTGTATCACTATACCTTCGTCTTTTAATTCGTATTTAATAGTTATCACTTGCTCAGCGGTGAAGGGAAACATCGTGAGGAAACCCGTACCTCTAAAGGTTATTTCCGAAAGACCCACCAAACCGCATTTTAGGCCAGTGTGGTGGACTATGACCTGAATCCCCCTTCACTGTTCGAGGGAGGCTCGTGCCACTCGGTGGGGACTTTACATTTAAAACTATAACTGTTAAATAGTATTTTATAGGTCTACAAAGGTGACAGTTGTAGCTAGAAGAACTTGTATTGTAAATAAAGGCGTCACCATGGAAACCGCGGGCCAAAAGATCTTTGTAGACATGTAACGTGTATTTATGGTGTATTGGTGTGCGAATTCAAATAAATACAATTTCGCAATAGTACATAGTTTTTACCGTGGGAGGAATAGTAGGAATTGCGTTCATTTTGAGTAACTGGCGGGAATTCCCAGCATAAAAGCAAGTTGGCACAAAGTGCCGGCTGCATACAACGGAATTTTTTGTTATCTTTTGTCTAATCTCAACGCTGTTGAGCCATTTTTGTCTTTGTTCTGAATCTTTATGCACTCTGCAATAAAATAGCACAGCATTGTTGAGAACCTTTCTCCGCCAAACACAAGAAATCATGGACAACATAGTAATAGATTTATAAGAAATTATTTTAGCTTACTTGTGAAAAGATATGTTACATCCACCATACGATTCACTTGAACAAGTGTTAACACAACATCTTTCTACCATTTTGTCAGTATTTTAATTTAAAAAACTGGTATAATCCTTGCCGTTACGAATTATTTTTATACGATTTAAAGCATGCCGCCATGACATTACGATGACACTTTACGGGATGCCAGTAGTAATAAATGGTTTGAAAAAAATTTTCGTTTTCTTTTGGTAATTTAGGAAAAGATGACGAAGTTATTATGATTACAATTAATTTACATCAATTTGAACTGAAATTCATTTCAAATGCAACGTATTTCTTCGTTATTAACTTCATTGTTAATGCCGGACTTTTTTGATTAATGAAGTTTTTTTAAATTGGCAAGAAAAAAGAAAGAGACAATCCGCCTCGCACATCGGTGTCCCTTTCGGTTTCAATAGAGGCTGTCGGAGAAGCAGTCGAAAGTGTACCTTATTGCTATGGAGTTAAGTTTCATATTTCTTAATACGATTTTTCTAAGTAATCGGTCCTTTAAAAGAGACAGTACTAAGTCCATGTGATCGACTTTCATCACAGATCTCCTATGCAGGAGACAACATATTCAAATAAAGCTTCGTAGGTCGCAGGACATTTCAATAATTCCTGTAGTGATGGCGGGATAATCTGGTATATTTCTTGTAGCTTATCTATGAGTAAAATCCGATTTATGTTGAATGCTGGGCATTGAAAGAAAATATGTTGTAATGATTGATCTTCATTTAGTGCATTCATCACAGGTAGGAGATGCTATAATATTCATGCGATAAAGATGAGCTTTAAATTTGCAATGGCCAAATCTCAAGCGACAGATTTGAGTATAAAATTTTCTCTTGAAGAATTTATTATTTTTTGCGAACCAGGACTTTTTGCCAACTTCATTATTTATTCCAGCGTACCAAGTGCCTTTATTTTGGGCGATTACATTATCCTAATATTCTTTCCATTCAGAATTGACTTTCTTGCGAATAACCGGAATCAAATCTTGCCATGGTAAAAAATGTTCTGTGTTCTTCCGAGCTGACCACCCTGTATATTAACCGTCTTTGCTAGAAAATCAGCATTTTCGTTTCCCTTTACACCTTTATGCGCTGGAGTCCAAGTAAAATCTATCGAAATTTGATGTTCCTTTGTTAACTGTGTCCACAGTTCTTTGATACTATATATGATATAACTTGTTTTTACGCTATAAGAGTTGTTTTGAAGGGCAGTTAACACTGACATACTATCACTGATTATCAGCCAATTCCCAGTAATCACATTCGAATTCTTGATGTTACTTAAGGCTGTTAGAATTGCAAACGCTTCTGCAGTGAATATACTTGATACAGCAGGTAAGCAAAAACCATGTCCAACTTTATTACTGTCGTTGTAGCATGCTAATGAAACACCTTGCTCGGACTTCGAAACTTCGAACCATCAGTAAAGATATAATTAAATCCAGTCCACTCTGATAAATGTTCATATACTTCCTCTTTAAACTTGAGATCTCTATTAATGACAATCCTCATATTGCAAAACTTGCTCTCAAAAGATCCTTCATAGCATGCCCATTTATCTCTTCCTTTATGTATCAGGTGTTCCTGGTTTAGTGACTTGACATCTGAGAAGTCTTGAAGAATATATGGAAATTTACAAGAATTACTGGAAGAAGGTGCAACTTCAAAAGCAAAGAGTTTACTCAATAAAGAATTGTGTGTAGTGGAGAAAAGTTTAAGAAGAAATTTGTACTTTAAGAATTTAAATCGGAAGGTCAATGGAGGAACATTACATTCAACCTACAATGACACTATCGGAGTTGTTCGCATTGCACCTGTTATGAGACGTAGGTTATGATTTTGAAGAATATCTAGCTTTTGAACCAGTTTGACATCAGAGACAAAACAAAAGTAGCTATATTCAAAATGTGATCTCACTATTGCCTAAATAACATAAGTAATATTAATGGATCTGCCCCAAATTTAGACCTGGTAAGGGATTTCAAAACGTTTAAGGCTCTGGAAGCTCTGTCAAACAAGTTATTTACATGTTTTGTCCAAGATAAAGTCCGAGTAAAAGTAACACCTAAGAATTTAGCTTCACATACTACAGGCAAAGAATTCCCATTGTATTTAATGTTGCAAAGTACATTTCTAGCTCTACTAAAAACGACAACTTTTGTTTTCTCTAGACTTGCTTCCAATTTTAAATAGTCAAAATATTTTTTCAGATTAATTAGAGCAGCATTTAAATTATGTTCTATAACATTAATATTTGAACCAGAGCAATATACAGCCAAGTCATCAGCAAATTGTAAATTGCTAACTTCTGTACCAAGAATGACATTCAATCTATGAATAAAAGAATAAATAATAATGGACTCAATATTCCACCCTGGCATACACCTAAGTTGGAATATTTAGGTCCATACAAAGAATTGTTATATTTTACATAAATTTTTCTACCATGCAAAAAATTATAGACCCACTTAATATTTTTTTCAGGAATGCCAAGATGCCGAAGTTCCTGTGCAAGCACCAAATGATTGACATTATTGAAAGCACCAACAATATCAAAAAATACACACACCAACAATTTGTTATATACAAAGGAGTTATGAATATCCAAATATAAATGATTGATACTTTCTGCAGTAGAGAAGCCTCTCCTAAAACCAAACTGATTTGAAGGTAACAAATTATTTGACTCTATATAAAACTCTAACCGTTGTTTTAAGAGCTGTTTAAAAAACTTTACCTATACAATAAGTCCAAGCTATAGGTCTGTATGAGTCACAAGATGAAGAGGTACCAGGCAATCAGTTTTCCAATCAAGGGGTATGAGAATCTCACTCCAAAGATATTTCAACACTCTCAAAACTAACTTCTTATCATCAATAGATAGATATTTGAGCATCTTATATGGAATATTATCTAACCCAAAAGCTGTATCTTTCCTAGATTTTAAAGCACTGAAAAATTCTCTTTCAGTAAAAGGCTTCATCAAAAATTCATTTTTAGAGTTTGTTTGTTCTGAGTTTAACTGGATGGTTGTGTGTGATAGAGTATCTGACCCAAACTTATTTAAAAATTCCAAAACCCAATCAGAACCAGTATTTATGAAATTTTCTATGTATGTTTTATTAAATTTTCTAATTAATTTCCAGATTGTGGATACAGGAGTGTGTCTGTTAAATAACTCACAAAAAGCTAGCCAAGATGCATCTCTCTCCATCTTCAAAGTAAGTTTTTTAAGTGCTTGTTGTTTTTTAAATTTGATGTAGTTGTCTAAACTAGGGTCTGATTTAAAATCTAAGTAAGTAGACTTACATTTTTCTACTGCAGCAGTACATTTATGGTTCCACCAAGGCAGGCTTCGCCTAAATCTAGTAATGCGAGAATGTTTAGCAGAATAACTATGACTATTTGATATATTAGCTTCACTAGCACTTTCCAGTAACAAGTCACACAGTATCTTATATGAAAGCAACAAGTCTGAAGTATCTAAACTATAATTAGAAAGCTTCCTGGTAACAATTTCTTTATATACCTCCCAATCTACATTATTATAGTTAGGTCTACTATAATTTCCCTGATTGATTTGATCATTATTTTTTGTTGCAGATACATTCAAGACATATTTGATAAGAGTTGGAAGGTGATAACTACCTAGTGGATCATCATTGACATCCCAGTTACAATATGCTGCAATAGAGGGGGAAACAATTGTAAGATCCAAAGCATTAGGTCTCCATGTATTAGACCCAACTGTTGTGAACCGACCATCGTTAAGCAAACATAAATTATTGTCATCTATGACTTTCAATAAAACAGAGCCACGAGTGTCAGTGGAAGTACAACCCCACATAGTGTGGCGAGCGTTAAAGTCGCCAGATAAGATAAAAGGTGATGGGAGAGATTTAATAAGGTTGTCAAGAGAAAAATAATTAAAATTGGATGAAGGTGCTAATGTGGGACTATAAAAACTTACCAAAGTTAAAAGAGTGTTATTTAACCTTACTTTTATAGCTATGTTCTGTATAGAATCATCATGGTAGGTACTAAGTCTCTGATAATACAAAGTATTTCTAGTTAAAATTGCTACTCCATTATGACTACTACCTATGTCTAATCTTTCAACTGTAAAGCCTTTGACTTTAAAGTTTGTACTCGGCTTCAGCTAAGTTTCAGATATTAAAGCTATGTGAATGTCATTTTGATACAAATATTGAGTGAAAGCATTTTTATTACATAAAATAGATTGAGCATTCCATTGCATTATGTTTAGCAGATCCATATTATTACCTAGTTAGATTTATTTAAAACTGTATTGTCTTGTGAACTAAATGTGGTTAATAAAACATTTTTAATACTTTCGGTTGTAACAGGAGATTCTTCTTTTTGAGAAGAAACTATCTTAACAATAGATTCGATCAACAAGTTCAAGAAAATGTCATTTTTGAATAATTTTTGTAAGAGGTCAAGGGGGTTAGATTTTGGATTGAGGGAAGGAAAAGACTTCTCATTAAATAAGTCAGCATAAGAAACTCTTTTGTGTTTTATTTTGTTCTCCTCAATTTTTTTTGTTTCACAGGGCATAAAGTGGCGATGGAAATGTGATTCCCCTCGCAATGGACACATTTGACTTCCTTGGGGTTTGGACATTCTGAGTAATGATGGCCTTCTCCACATACTGAACATCTTTGAGAATTCTTGCAGAATTTGCCGATGTGGCCATACCGCAAGCAGCGCAGGCACTGTTGAACTGGTGGGGTGTAAGGGCTTACCTCGAAAAACCATGAGTTTATGTCGACATTATCTGGTAGTACTGGGCAGGCAAATGTAATTGCGACAGTCTGGGTGGGCTCAAGAGAAGAGTCTCCGTCTACATTACGATTCCGCCGCATGAAACGACGAACCGCAACCACGTCCCTGGAACTGGACAAGATATATTTTTTTATTTGACAAGTCCGTGGGCACATTTCGGATAATACCAATCGTCTCTGTTAATGTTGCTGGAATATTAGCTACGAGCTTCAATTCTTTTTGGGCCTTTACATTATTAAGGGCCAAATTGGCCAAGCCTGGACGTTCAAAAATTGCCCCTATTTTATAGCGATTTATACGCTTAAAACGTCTTATGCCTTTATTATACCGCTTTAGGGCAGCCCCAAGGGACATGAGATCTTTGTCACCTAAGGGTTTGGAAGGATCTGCGCTCTCATATATGACCATATATTCAAAGTCCCCGCCATCTTCCGGGTACTGGCGTGTGTAATTTTCAACCATAAAAGTAGTATACTTATCAGAGTCTTCAACGTCGGACTCGACGCCCTCACTATCTCCAATATCTTCTTCTTCTTCCTTTTTCTTGCGTTTACTTTTAGCGCCCATCGTGATTAAAGCAAATATTTCAAATTTTCAATTTAGCTAGAAAGTTTTCGTCTTCACAGTTCAGACTCCCGCCAAAAAGTCCTATTTTTATACGATTTAAACACTGACATAAAGTGTATGGACTGGCAGTCCTCTATAAATTACAGCATTTGTCTCTAGGATTCATTGAAAGTGATTCATCGCCGGTGTTTTGACAAATTGAACGGAACTTGACGCAGTGAAATGTAAACAATTTGAAAATTTTGTTAAAATTTTAAAGACAAAGTGTATTTTTTTATAAAGTTTTATTAGTATTCTATTTTGTGACCATGAGAATATACGTGGTTTGTAAATATAAACAGAAAAAAGGAGATAATCGGTCAATGTACAAGTATGTTTTTTTACCAACTGTTTTATTGAAAAATGTTGTTTTAAAACGTCTTAATTTTACTTTAAATGATTAGAAATTGTCGGGAAAACATTCCTCTTTTACTAAGTATATATATATAGTAATGTTAAAATGACTATACTTAAAATATTAAATTTTCGCATTTTCAATTTTGCTTGATTCGGCTGCTTTATTTCGCTAGTGCTTCCAAAGATAAAAACAATGTCGATAGGAACATGTTATAGGTATATTAGTGTAAAATATTACTTAGTGTTACGTACAATGGCAAACAAAACCGTTTTTATTTTTTTGAGTACCCATGATTACTTTTTTAGGGTTATGAGTAGACTACAAAGTTATAGTTTCGCCATATCCGTCTACTCGCAATTTTCTAAGAGACCCTTGATACTACAAAACTGAAATCACACCTTAGTACCTAAGCTTTTCAAGATAACAAGTAATGTTTGGTTAATTTTCGCGTCGCTCGACACGCTCTTGACTGATTTTAAATAATATTTAAGAGTTTACTAATCTTCATAAGAACAGTAATACAGAATACCTAACCAACCAAATTTCTTACAACAGATTTCCAACCGACGATGTTTTAAAAAAAAATGGCTTCAAAGTATGAATGTTTCATTGAACTGGACACCAAAGAAAAGCCACAAAATATGTTCGAAACATTTGGACCCTAAATGTTTTACAGGAATTAGGAAATTGTTGAAATTTGGTAGTGTTCCTACAATAATTGAAGAAAATGTTCAAGTTATACATAAGGGTTACTAGAAACATGTCACGATCCCGCTAAGGGGTGGTAGTAGGCTTTATGAACTATTGAATAATATTTCAAAACTAAAAAAAGTATCAGTTTTGAAAAATTACATACTTTAACTTTTTATAAAGTAACACAGCTTTAAATATTATTGTCTTTGAAACTAACGGATTTATTTGTTTTATTTTTCATGATTGTAGTTGACTTACTCCCTCTCGTCATCAGCCCATATAAGTTCCCACCGAGGGGCACGGGCCTCTCCTTGGAAACTCGAAGGGGTTTTAAGCCATAGTCCACCACGCTGGCCCAATACGGGTTGGTGGACCGCTTGTCTTTCGAAAATGAATTTTCTTAAGCAAGTGATAATTATAAATCCGTACATAAATCCGAAAAGATGAATTTAGTGGTACAGGCCCGCACCAGGCTTTGAACCCGCGACCTTCCGATCACAAGTCTAGCTCATTACCAACTGGGCTACCACTGCTATTAATAAGTTACCTCATATACAGGGCTTTCGAGTTTAGAGTCAGTAGGGTCAATAGAACGAATGCGTATGTACGTATTTAAATCCTTTTATGTTTAGTTGTATGTATTTCATGTAATCTTGACTTGTTTTAAGTGGCATCCTGAATGTCCTATAAAATAAAGATTTTTTTCTATTCTATTATATTCTAAGGTAAATCTCTTTCAACCTCTCGGGTGGTTAATCAGTCCCTGAAACTGAAGAACTTTCCCTAAAGAACATAGGTCAAAATACGAAAAAAAATGTGATCTCCCATACAAAATGCGCTATATGCTGATGAAGTTTGTAGATGAAGGTTGAAAGAGATTTACCTTAGGCCCTGTATAAAATCAATATTTGTACTTTTGTATGACGACCTACATATATTTTTCTGTCGACGTAAATACACCTAAATGCACGTCCCACTAAGATAAAAATTGTAATTATTTTTTTAATTTTAAGAACCACATCGATTTTTAGATTGAAAACGGTTATAAGTGCCGTGTGGTGATCGGCTTAGAATAACACCACCCCATTTCTTTCCGTGGGTGTCGTAAGAGGCGACTTAAGAAACAGAAATGAGACCTGCCTCCTATTAATCCATCTCAGGCAACAACACCTAATTTTTTATGAATCTGAGGTGTTGTCCTATGGTCTGATGCGGTGTGGTAGGCTCTGTAAAGGGCCGTCTGGTTCGCGACCACCCTCCTACCGAAGTCCGACGCCAAACAGCTTGCTGTGTTCCGTCGGTGCGTGGGAGTACCAGTGCCTTATAGGCGTTTTCTGGGTTAACTCGCTCCATCGTCGACCTCATCTGGGTTAACTCGCTCCATCGTCGACCTCATCTATGACCTTGGTCAAGATTGAGGTCAAGAGTTAACCCATCTTATAATAAAATAAAATAAAAGTATTTTTAGGATGTCTTAGAAAGTTTGAACCTGAGTCGCGTCTGTTGGTGTACATAAATTTTTTTGCATTTGTTTCGGGTTAACCCTTTGTATAAACTTTTATAAATCCTTTGTAGTTTTGGGCTACTTTTTATATTTTATTTAACTATACATTACAAGCGCCAGTTGTAGGCTGCAGCCAAATAATAATCTAGAAAACGGTCTCTCAGCTACTTCGAAATTTTTTTCTTAACTTTTACTGGTAATTTAGTACCAAACGCATGCCAAAAAACCGTAAGGCCGCCTATGGGTATTTTTGTTTTCTTATTATTTGACCGTTATCAAATGGTAAATGTTAGAAAATAAGACACTAATGTGAGAAAATGGTTTTACTGTTTACGCAAAATTGACGCTCTGCTGTAAGAAAAACTGATCATCTTATACTTACATACTTTTGGGGAAAAAGAAAAAAAAGCTCTACCTATTCCGCCAGAGAATATAAATAGTCGACTTATCGACTTTTGGTCCTCACTAATTAAAGTACAACTTGAGCTGATTGCCAAGGCAAAGCACTAAGGCAAAGTACAACTTGAGCTGATTGCCTGCCTACCCCGCTGAGGAATACATATAGTTTGTCGACTAATCGACTTTTGGCCTCACTACGTCGAGTTCGGTTTTCTGCCGCTGCCGCCTACAGCGCCAAAATGGCGAAAATCAAAATGGTCTCGTTTTTGATTTGACAACAGCCAGTCTAGTGGTTTTTATCATATTTTTTCTATGTCTATGGATTTAAAGCATGCCGCCATGACATTACGATGACACTTTACGGGATGCCAGTAGTAATAAATGGTTTGAAAAAAATTTACGTTTTCTTTTGGTAATTTAGGAAAAGATGACGAAGTTATTATGATTACAATTAATTTACATCAATTTGAACTGAAATTCATTTCAAATGCAACGTATTTCTTCGTTATTAACTTCATTGTCAAAGCCAGACTTTTTTGATTAATGAAGTTTTTTAAATTGGCAAGAAAAAAGAAAGAGACAATCCGCCTCTCACATCGGTGTCCCTTTCGGCTCTGATAGAGGCTGTCGGAGAAGCAGTCGAAAATGTACTTTATTGCTATAGGTTTAAGTTTCATATTCCTTAATACGGTTTTACTAAGTAATCGGTCCTTTAAAAGAGAAAATATACTAAGTCCATGCTGCCAGTACATACATTTTATGTCAGTGATCACACGTAGGCATAGACATAGAAAAAATAAGTGAGTCCATCACCACAGCTGGGCCACAATCGAAATTTTAATGTTTGACTATGCCAAGAATTTCTCAAAATTTGTCGTATACGATTCGCAAAGAAAACAGAATTTTTCGGGGCCGCGTTTAAAAGTTATCGGGGGTTAGTTGTTTGTGGCCCAGCTGAGGTGACGTCACTGCAGCTGGGCCACACCTGTATCTCGAAGATGGAACCACGTAGCGAAGATCTGGCTGATACTTTCTCGTGGATTTCTCGGGACAAACCCCAAAGTAAGAAAACTATCCGGTCTCGCGTTCAAAAGATATAAGACATTCGTTGTGGCTACATATAGTTATAACTCTACTTAAATTAAATACTTTGCCTTTTCAGTGAAAGAGATAAAAACTGTAACCATTAAATGTCAAGGTAATATCAATGTCAAATATATTTGTTGTTCTTATCAACGAAAAGGTAAATTATAAAAAAATGGTATTCACAAAATGAACAACGATCTAAACAAGAAATACAAAAGACCTAAGCAGAAAACTCTAGCTACTACAAATCCAGATGCCCTTCTTTCAGTTCAGTATCAAGTACTTTTAATACTTTTTGTATGGATGAATTTACTATTAGGTATCTCTAGCATTTCGAGAGCGCCAATCTATACAACTTACTTTCCGTTAATCCTTATCAACTTTAGCAAACATTCAAGACCCGAGCCGACCCAAACCTATAATATTCAACAAATGGAATAAAACAGTGTCTGTGTTACGTTACAGACGCTAGGTATAAGGTATCCCAAGCGCAACAAATGATGTTAGAGTTAAATCCCATCCAAAGCAAGGCTGTAAAAATATATCGTGAGTGCAGCGAAAAATTCAAGCAAGGCCAAAACGAAGACTGGGAGAATTCCCGAGGAGAATAATTTATTTTGACATCTTCGAAATAGTAGGACGCAATTTTAGAACAGTAGGGACTTACTGCATTCGCCAACCTTCTTATCAAGCTTGGCAAGGCCTTTCCCAGCTGTGGGATGTCTCGGGTAATCGTTTAGGTAGAACAGATAATACCTAGTTAGTGTGTGCGTTCAGCTATCGTGTTCGTGTATATGGTGTTTAGTTGATCCCTTTTTTCATTTCCTGTTTCTTTTCTTATGAAGATTGAAGTACGATTTTAATCCCGGTACATATTTATAATTATATGCAGAGTAATTTCATATCGCTGAAGAAAAGAAACATAACTTGCAGGTGGAGAATACTTTAGTATATATTTTTATAATATGTCATAGTCATGGAGGTGTGAAAAACATTTACTTATCTTACTTTTATAGCAAAGACCTAGTAACAATAGAGATGAAGACAGGAGTGAATGTCCTGAAATAGTATGTCCGCTCCTGGCCAAAGACTCGGAATGGGTAGACATACTGCAGTCCACATTTCCCGACCCTGTCCAACCAACGAGCTCAACTGCGGGGGATGAAGAAGCTATTCTCCAACTCGTAATATTTTTTGCATATTAAAGTGGTAAAAATAACGAAAGTCTTAAACCCTTTTTAGTATTAGATAATGGCAACAGAAAGTGTGCTGTATGAAAACAGAAATTATATCTACTTTTCCCACTACGTACAGATAACATCTCGGTATATAAGTACAAAGCACCACGAAAACCATCTGCCGACCACTTATTACTCTTAAACATTCAATTGGGTTGACTAGATCCATTTGTGGGATAAGTCTGCCTTTGTACTGTCCTTTTTTTACTGTGTCCTGTACATTTATGTGTTTTATAAAGAATAAATTAAGTATACAAATATCATTTTGACATTTGCGTCCCAGTAGGTATATATTTAATAATCTTTTATATGTAAAGAAAAATGAACAATTGTTCCAGAAAAATTGTGATAGGCACAATGTAAACACTGGAAGCAAACATAACTTGGATATAGGTACTAGACAGCCGTCTCTACAAAGTAACAAACTCTTTTATGGGTCAATGTGTACGCTTCTACAATAAGATTCCCATGTGTATTCAAAACCTACCTTTAGAAAAATTTAAGACGATAATTAAACAAAAACTTTGTAAAAAGGGCTATTATAGAATTTCGGATTATCTGTTAGACAAGCAACCATGGGAATAAATTGCTCAGCTCCAGAGTTATTCAGATATTAAGTCAATTAAAAGCAAGAAAATTTATATGATTGACTTAAAAAGAGCGACCCTCGGAGTTTCTTGCCTATTCTTCTCTTGAGGAAGACTGCACCTTTGCGAATGGGCGCAAAGTCAAAAGTGCTAATGTAATTCATAATATTGACGTGTTCAAGTATCATTTTATATGTTCAATGAAATAAACACCTTTGACTTTATCACTACGCCAATAAAATAAAATAAAAAGGGCTAAATTATCCGCGTTTTTCTTCACCTATTAGGCGAGGTAAAACAATTAATTCTTCGTTCAGGTAGAATGCGAAGATGGCCCCCAGTTGAAACCCTTAGCGATAATATTCCCTGGGCTGCTAGAGAAAGACCCGCAGACTTTGGAGAAAATGCTCACTAAAACCATGTCTACAACAGAAGTCACGAAGCACCTTGTGGATTTAGGCGAAAAGGCTAACTTCACTTGTATGAAGCAATCTAATAAACTGATACCTCGTGACAAAGTAAGTTCGTATCTTTATTAATATGTAGCCTGCATAAAAATTATGCTGCTGTAGGTACTAATAATTATATATGGTAAAGATCTTTACCCCCTTTGGAAAGTTAACTTTGAATGCCGCTGCAAAAAATGTACTTAAGCACTTTTTGCACCGTTTGGTGACAGACTGACGCGACGGACCTACCAATACAATCTGAGAACGTTTCCCTAAAATCTTGAATAACCTTTTACTTGATTTAACGAATTGAAGTGGACGAGTTAAGGAACCGAATTTTAAATAAATTACATAAATAGTAAACTAGAAAATTGGGAGAACTTAATATTACCCAGTTGAGCACAAAGCCGCCGCATCCCGCTACGTTGTACGGAGCGACGAAATCTGCATACGGCTGCGGAAGCACGAAACCAAACCTACCTCATGGTTTGCTCCGTGTCTCCGTCATCCTGCGTTCATGACACATGTCCTTTCTACACAAAAACAGTCCTTTCTATCCCGTGGACCGCACCGCAACGCCATCCGGGAGAGCGGTAGGTTCATCGACGCTGCACCTCTACACGGAGAGGATATACCCAGATACATTTTGACGGCCAGTTTGGTAGAGTGGTAGTGGCGCAAAAATTCAGCAGTCAGGGCAATTAGTGTAAAAAGCAGATGTTTGACCTCGCGTCATTGGTGTTTGTGTCTGTCTTTGTGTATGTATCCACGAGACAAAGAAAAACCTTAATATGGGCCTTTGAGTATGAGCCCAGAACAAAATGAAAAACGCGACACGCGTTTATTTATTAGAATTAAACATTTCGACCTAAGTTAAGTCCTATGTTCCTTGAGAGACGTTTTTCATTTTGTTCTGGGCTCATAAACATTCTGTTTGGCTTTCTACTTACTAAAAGTCACCCAATACCTATAATAAATGAAGCAAGCACGTACAGGGACTCCGGCACATCATGCTATCAAAAACTGTCAAATTTCTTCAATAAATTTACAATTTTATCTCCAAGCATTAGAGTTTACTATCTATTGAGCAAATTTGACAGTTTGTGGTAACCTGATGTGCTGTTGACTGTACAATAATTACTTTATTTTCAGCAATGGCTAGAAAGCTTGACTGAAAACAGCAACTCCCAATGCTCACTCCAATCTAATTTATTCTCCAGTGGTAAGTATACATTTAAAGAAATAAAATAGATAATATACCTTATAAATAATACGAGTATAAAATAATGATTTCCACAAAAAATGTCTGCTTAAGGTTTTCCAGAGACTGGATATGATGGACATGAGAGCAAAATAAATACCAAGGAAAAAGAGTTTAATATACATATTAACAAAGATCTCATTACCGAAGATTCCTTATCTAGTTTCGAAGTAGGTAAGGTACTTGTCAAATGTTTCTAGTACACCTGCCTGTATACTGAATTCAACCTGGCCTGTATACCTGGCTGTTTACTGAACTCAAGTAGGTAGTTGTGTCGTAGGGTGATGATGAGACCAGGGATTCGTGAAACCGGGAAATAGCGTAATCAAAGACTCAAATAGAACTGGACTGGGCATGTCGCCCGAATGCAACCCACCGATGGGGCCAAAGTAGTTACCTACCCAATGGGTATGTAAGCCAAAAGGATTAACCGGACTGTACAGAAGATAAAACAGGTGGAGAGTTAGTTGAGACCTTTCATTTAGTGCCCAGCAGTGGGATAGTGTGGATTTAAAAAAAAATACTTATCCAAAGCCATTTCAATCAAGTACCAATGGAAACGAGTTCTTAGCAGCCCATATACGTCCCCACCGAGGGGCACGGGCCTCCCTTCGAAACACGAAGGGGATTTAGGCCATAGTCCACCACGCTGGCCCAATGCGGGTTGGTGGACCGCTCGTCTTTTAAACGGGCGGGTTTCATCACGATGTTCTCCTTCACCGTTGAGCAAGTGATAATTAGAAATCCGTACATAAATCCGAAAAGACGAATTTAGTGGTACAGGCCCGCACCAGTATTTGAACCCGCGACCTTCGGATTACAAGTCTGGCTCATTACCAACTGGGCTATCACTTGGAAACGAGTTCATCTTTTACATTTTATTGGGTAATTTTTAAGTAAGTAGGTACTTAGCAAAAATTTATGTTCAAACTCAAAAGTCTTTATTTCATTGAACATACTAAATGTTACTTGAACATGACAATACTTATAGTAAATTATATTAGCACTGTTGATGAATCAGTCCAATAAACTGAATCACTTTTTTCAATGCGCTCGTAGCCCAAGTGGCGCCCGCTGATCTTAACCGGTCAGTGAGGATAAGCAACGTACACAGAGGCAGAGAACCTGATGGGTGATCAAAAGTGGCAATTCATCACGAGTGCTTCGGAGGGCACGTTAAGCTTTCGGTCCCGGCTGTTGTCGATTGATTACAGTCGTTAAACCAAGTCAGAGGCCCTTGTGCGGTTTGAAAACTTTGACACCAGGGTTAGCAAAGTTCGCCACACACTTGACTATACCTACACGATAAGAAGAAGACTTTCAATAAAAAAATAAACGCAAAAAATCAATAAGGCGCAAAAAATCGTTTGTCTCACAACCTACCAATACGTCGAAAAAAAAATTTTTTTGAGCATTCCGTTTAGATTCCTTGGAGAAAGTTATTCAGTTTTTTTGGATTTAAGGGTTCGCTATTTAATTTTCACCCCATATGACAGCTTGCCGTTCTGCGTGTTCTTTTTCTGTTTGTCTGTACCTACAATTAAAAAAAGTTTACTAGGTATAACCCAATTAGTCATAACTTATTTAATGATAACTATTGCAGTCGAAAACCGATCAACACGACCTCGAAAATCGGGATTTAGAAAGTTGAAGAAGAAACACGTTAACTAAATGAAACACGTCCAAGCAATTCAATAATAATTTAATGTACCTAATCTCCAAAATACATGTCATGAAAAATTAAATGTGTTGTTTATTTACAATTTTAACTCCGGAATTAAATGATTTGATTAACGGATCATGGCCAAATCATATTAATCTGTATAGAATTGTCACTGGAACAATCACTGTTAAAGTGGCAAATCTATATTGGGTGACTTTACATTGGTTAGCAAAAATTCAGAACGAGAATCAGCCCACTAAAATGAAAAAGGAACATAGGTCGAAATATCAAAAACATCGCCTCTCTATACAGGTTGAAAAAGAACCTCCTAGCTTTATTGAAAATCCTGAACCAGTATCACTCACTGAACACTTTTATTTTTTTTGTTTTTTATTTTTTTGGGGGGGATTTTATTTTTCCTAAAAAAATGAACTATTCCCATTGAAAAAATATTTCAATTTTTTTTTTCATAAATGTGTTCTTTGAATGATACTGGTTCAGGATTTTGAATATAGCTAGGAGGTTCTTTTTCACCCCGTATAACATGTGCGATCCGTTGATTTGCATTTGTATGGGAAGTAAAACTGTTTTTTGAGAATTTCATGTAGGTTTGAAGAAATTTGAACAGTTTCTCGATGAAAATTACCCCCTAAGTTTCGCTAGCTCATTTAAAGTCACCCATATACCTACCTAGCACACTGTATTTATTTGCCATCGTTTATTGAACAAGCTGCACACATAAATTGGGTCAGCATTTACTACTTTTTCACCACTACAATTTTTATGTTATCAAAACTAATCCACATGTTTTTTTCCAAAAGTGATGATGTTGTTAAAACCTACGAATCTCAAAAATAAAAGGTTGTGCTAAATAATAAGAAATTGCTGATTTTTTTTTAAATTCGGGAAAAAATGTAATAAACTATAATATAAACTATCTACAAACAACAGCTCTTCGGAGCATAAAATGTCAAGTTCAACATGTGTAGTCTTATGTGCTCTTGTTTTTTCACTCAAAAATATTAAACTAAATTAAATTTAAGAATTTTGGCCCACATGTAGCAATCAAGTTATTTCGTAGTAAGACAGAATACGCTGATTTTGAGACAGATTTAAATAATAAAATACATGTAATTATTTAATAATATTAATTGAATGTAAACATTTTCCTAAATCTACATTTTTCTATTAAAATGCGTAAATTTATTAAAAAGAGTTAAAAATATATATTTTATTTTACTTTAAGTACAGCCAACGACACAACTTTATACTTACTTAGTAAAAACATCTCGAATACACAACATGACCAATTATATATCGCCTGAAAAATCACTATTAACATGAGCATACATACTAACATTCTACATTTACTAAAAAATGCATCATGACCTGTTGTCCAGGAAAATAATGGTGGACTAGTATGACGGAATGGAAATAATTAGTAATAGCCGAATTTTTCTTTTCATGAAATAAGTAGTTTATAGTTACATGTATAGCATGTAACTATGGGAGATCAAAATGTTTTTTTCGTATTTTGACCTATTTTCCTTGGGGAAGTTTTTCAGTTTCATGGACTGATTAACCACCCGAGAGATTGAAAGAGAGATACCTAAAGCCCTGTATTTTTCTCTTGTATATTTCTCTTTAGATTTTTAAAGTAAAAATGTTACTACGTATGTATGTGCTTTATGCGCACACGCTATTATCATGTAGGTAGGTTGGATTTAGTTTTTTTCTTCAAAAATAAAGTCATCGATGTTTAATTCTATTATTTTTATCTATATTACAAGTGTACTTGTTGCAGAATAGAGGTATAACAGGTTCCTATTATTATTTTTGCCAAAAATCTAGACCTTTGTTTTGTTCTATAAAGAATATTAGTTGGATTTGTACCATACATACAGTGTCTATAAAATAATATAAAGATTTAATGTATAAAAATTCTAGCTGTTACTAATTAAATAATGTTTTGCAAAACCGTAATTTTACTGAAGTAATAATGCATTAGCGGAACAACTTACGTTTTTCATACAATTAAGTCAACTTTAGAGTTTATAAATGGAGATTTTTATTTGATGCTGTTATTAAAATTTTGTCTGTTAAAACCAAATATAAAATATACAAGAAGTTTTCAACAATCTGCCGCATGGCCGAAATAGAACATTGCAAAAACCTTATCATACAACTTCGTATGTAAAGTTTAAAGATTTTTTTTCTATTGACTACATGACTTAGGCTTTTCGTCAGTTTTTGTAAATAAAAAAAGAGAGAAGACCATTTATAAAATTTATTTGCATAAAGAACAGTGCAGTAAACGTATATTTTTAGAACTCCCAAGCTAAGTCGATTGTATGAAAAACAGAAGTTGTTCCGCTAAATGTGTCGGGATATACAAATTGGAGATCCTGATTCACTGACTCATCAACGCCCAGCTCAAACCCTTAGACTTAGAAAGCTGGAGTTTGGCAAAAAGGTGTCTTTTATGACGTAGGCAAGCACTAAGAAAGGATTTTTCTAAATTCAATCCCTAAAAGCGGGTTCTTCTTATCGTGTAGGTATAGTCAAGTGTGTGGGGAAAAAGTGCAGAGGTATATTTTAAAGGCATTACGAAGCCTTATTTTTTCTTTACTTATTGTATCTCAACTTCTAATAATATAAATGACTAGCTTTTTCCCGCGGCTTCACTCGCGCAAAGAACTCTTTTAGCCACCTATTTCATTCTTGACCCCTTAGGGGATGAATTTCAAAAATTCGCGAAATACTTGTCCGTTTATTTGCTTCAAGGTAAATCTTAACGAAGTTTCGAGTCAAAATGTCCTAAACAATTGTTTTCTCCATACAAACTTTGAACCCCCATGTCACCCCCTTAGGGGTTGAATTTCGAAATATCCTTTTTTAATGCTTGCCTACGTCATAAAAGACATATTTTTGCCGAATTTCAGCTTTCTAGGTCTAAGGGTTTGAGCTGGGCGTTGAAGAAGAAAATAATTAAATAAATGTGGATGTGTTTGGTTTTTTGTTATTTCTATTTTACAAAAAAAATTGCGTGGGTAACGACTATACTTACCTACTCATCTTAAAAAAACGAAGAAAGTGGTAATATATACGTGGAAAAAAAAGTAGGAGTATCTACTAAATAATCAACTGTTTAAAAACCTCGACTTTATTGGTTCAAATATAGCAAGACCTCAAAGTAGTTTCCAAAATGTAAGTGAGTATTTCAGTAATTGGGCAATAATTGGAAAGTATGTTTCCGATGGTTGATTAGACTTACTTTTCAAGTCATGAGTTAGCCAAACAACTTTCCCTAAGGCACCTACTTATAAGAAATTCTCAACAAAATAAAATTTATTTTCATTACTCATACTCAGAACAGAAAGTAGTTCTTAAGTTGCCTACGGAGGGGCTTGAAAGTGATACTTTTCAAGCCTAGGGAGAATCGCTTTCAACTGACAGCTGTCAAATAAAGTATAAAAAAATATGTTTCAACTTCCTATACAGCCACTCTATTTACAGCGCGATGTAAAATTAAAATAACAAAAGTTAAGTATTCATAGAAGAATACTTTTTTAATGACTTTTTAATAATTTACTTTTAGCTATTTCTTCAAAATAACATAGATTTTGGCCAAATATTTACCATTTTTTTCAATGATGACAATGAAAAATAATGGCTGAATAGCTGGTCAGCCACAGAAAAAAAAACATAATAGGCGGGAAAGTGGCATTTCGATCTTCATTTGTTTTTTCGAGTTGTAGAGTTTTTTAACTTTCGCATAGCAGCAATGAGTTCAGTTTATTCATGTTTTTATTTTTAATTTCTTTGTATTCGTAATGAAAAGCAGTGTTTACCTCGGGTGAAAGACTTATTTAGTCCCTCGAACTATTAGCTCCCTCGCTACGCTCGGTCGCCACACCCCGTCTCGGGACTTAAATAAGTTGCTTTCACCCCTAAAGTAACAATGTACTATGCCATACTAAGGCACAGGCTGCATGGAGAGGCGAAAACAATTTTTCGCAATTTTCGAAAACAATTTTTCGCCTCTCCATACAGCCTGTGCTGTGCGATCAGCTGATAACCTGTATTCCTCAAAGAAAGTTATTTCATTTAGTGAGATGATTCACATCCTCTTTAGATTCACCCAACAAATTGAAAGTTTTTATCACCACTGTGGTCAACAATCTTTATGATGGGAGTCTATTTGTACTAGGCTGGTTGATTAAGTGTCAGCAGATTCAAAGCACTGCATATCGGTCACTAGTAAGTAGTTGTAAAGTTCCGCATATACAGTATACATATTTTATATAATAAGTACATAATTTTAACCGTAATACAAATAGAACATAGCTCTACATTATAGTGGAAGCACTTACATAAATGTGAAAGAGAATCATTATTGGAAATGTACAGTCTGCGTTCAGGATGTGTTGCAAAAAGGCAGTGTCAAAATATCATTCTCTATTAGGACATACTAATACCTAGACTAGCCGGCTACACACAAATGCTTACACTAATTACCTATTTGAACCGCAATTTCATGCAAAAGCCATGTTTTTGTAAAATCACTCTTTTTTTATCAGGACTGGGTTTCCCTCGGACAGGTGCCAATCATGCGAACTTCACTTGAATGAAGAATAAAGATATCTGAACAATTCCATAAGATCATGAACGCCGATTATGAACCTAAATTATCACAATGAACGAAAATAATCGTGATTTACTCAAACGATGATGATAATGAAATAATCAATTTGCGATGAACCCAACTGTGAAACCGCGACGTGAAACCCCCAAACGATCGGAATCAGCTCAATTCTGATGAAATAATAGGAACCTACGTCATGCCATAGTTATCATAATGATACTCGGGTGACTTATTTCGGCACTGCTTAGGTCTCAGGTTTTGATTTTAACTAGACAGAGTATTTTTTTAGGACAGTGCCCCAAATTCCTTATAGCTCATTAACGGGAGGATTGTCTCCTTCGGTGAACAATTTTGACCAATTGATTACTGATTTTCTGTCTAGTTAAAATCAAGATCTCAGACCTGGGCACTGGGCAGTGCCGAAATAAGCCACGCACGATACGCGACTAGCCAGAATGATAATAAAGACCTATTACAATCGTGACGAACTAAAACGATCGTGGTGAGCCCAAACAGTGATCTTTACGAATCCTGGTTAGTGGTTAATTTAACTGAACCTACAAGTATGAAAGCTGCCAAAAAATTAAATATATTCTTAAACGTAGAACGCACATAACTAATTAAACTCAATAACAAATTTTAAACTCAACATTCGAATTTGCCTCGACTATCACAAGAACATACAATTTCATATTTGTAAAAATACTTCATTTTGTTTCTAAGTACACCTACTACATACACAGTACAAAAGGATTTAAATATATAAGTACATACAAAGTATTAAAATAGTTGAAGTACTTGCGAAAACAAACAGAAAAGTAATAAATTAATAATATTCATGATTAAAGCGAAAGTGTAACGTTTTATTAATTGGGTATTTTTTATTTAAATAACCGTTTTTAGGAAAAAATAGCCAGGAAAAATTTCTTAGATAGGTATTTACCTAACATAATTTTGTATAAAACTTTAAAACGTAAGTATACATGTTAGATTTTGAAAAATAAGAAATTAATTGATTAAACTTTAATTTAAATCGGTTCTGTTGTTAACGACTTTGTAAAAAAAACCATAGAAAACCTTATAAAATGTTTACATAGAAAACGTTGAGAAACAATTTCAGATTTTGACTTTCGATTTAACCAATATGGAAAGAAAAAGCTGGATCAAGTACCACCTCTGATTAAATAGAGTTACCCTTTACACACCCCTTCTCAAATATCGAATAATATAGTCTGAAATTGTAAACATGCTTACTACATACGTTTTGACCTCCAGAAAATAAAGTCACCTTGCACAACCACTCAAACACGATAATTTCTTTGACACAAAAACTTAACTGCTTTATTTACCGTCTTTAAACTAGTTTTCCGTAAAAAAATTGTCTTAATTCAATTACTTGCTAATTGCTGGATACTCTTAGAATCTATCAAAAATAAAATACTACATAATATGTCAAGTCAGCATCACAATTCAATTATTGCAATAGATACAACAGAGTATTGAGTTTTTGAAAGTCAACCTAAATAATTAGACAATTGAACGAACGTGTCACATAGCGCCATCGCTGTTTTCATTTGCCTAATTACTGCAGGCGTAGCACACTGCCATATTTTAACAGTCCACTGAAACCATTAGTCTAGCGGTAGCCATTCTTTTTCTAGGGTTTGCTCAGTTAAATGAATGGAGTGTAAAAGAGATTGATTTAGCTACGATTAGGCGCTACCCGAGATTTGACAAAAAAAATTATACATTTTGTCTGATAAGCTATTAACCGTTGGTTAATTGGTGAAAATTGTCGTAACACAAAATGGCGGTTGTTAGACTACTTGACTCAGTGAACTGTCAAAGGTGGTAGTGCTACGCCTGCTGATTGACTAGTACAAAACTCAGAATGGGAGAAAACAGCGAATAGATTGTAACTGCGCTAACAGCAGGCCGCCGAGCAGGGCTACGGCCGCGGCGGCGAGGTATCGTCGTCACGCGCGCGGCCGCGGGTCCTGGCTCACGGCGCACGCGCACCGTCATTGCGACGGTTTCGTCGCCGCTAATTTGCGCCCTCGAGTGCGCGCCTCCTTTCTTGACACTGTGTACTCGAACCACAACACATTTGGTATTAACGTTGTATCCCTTATCATAAGCATTTCGCAGAATTTTCTGAAAATGAAAGAAAATAAAAAGTTTTAAAAAGTTCTACATTGCTAATCTGTAGATAATATGTTAATGGGATGCCAACCTTAGTGTCGACCCGAATTGCTTTATTTACTTTTCGATGTTTTTTTTTTTGTTAATATTAAACCTTCGCGTGCTTTTTGAACACATGCTGTACGAGATTTGTATCGCACGCGGCGTAAACAAGCACGCGACCGACGGGTTAATTGACGTCAGACTCAAATACACATTAGGTTTCCCTTGGGACACAGACAAATCCACGCGACTTGAGAACAATTTTGTGCGCTTTTTACAGAAATATTTTGTGTATTTGTGTTTAAATCTGTTTAATATTTACTCTGACAGGGAATCGAACCCGGAATCGTCGATGAAGAGGCGGCACCGCTGAGGCTGACCTCTATCTTAGGCGAATTTGGATGCGGATGCATAACTGCAGATTCGGTCATCAATGCTATTTTCTTTATACTTTTTATGTAAAGCAGACCAGAATGCAGAGCGCTTACTGATGCCGATCCGCGTGCGGACAGAACCCGCATTCACATAAGATATTATCCAGCCTTACATTTAAGACCTTTTTACAGTCATGCAGATTTGCTCCCGCGCGCGGGCCAAAACCGCATGCGTGCCGCCCTATTGATTTTCTTTTTTTGATTTTCTTTTTATATGTTCCACAAGCACGCGGGACGTGGGTTGGTGGCGCGGATTCGTGCCTAATACTGCGGTGAAATATCTGCTATGTGTGTGGCCTGCAGTCTGTAAAACGACCCTTTAAGGCTTTTTCCTATCATACGGATGTCCATCTGCGTGCGAAGCTGGTCCGCGAGCGTGTGACGATACAATTCTATTCTATATTCATAAAACAGTAATTACACAGCAATGACAGCAGACTTTTGGCCACACACGGGACAAAGATTTAGTTCGCAGCTAATCCGCGTTTCGCGCCCGTGCGGCCCGCATTATAGGAATCAGATGCATAAAATTCCACAAAGGATCAAATAAAAATATAGCAATGCACAGTGTTCCCAAAGACCTTCGGACCCGACATTTTTAGCTGGTCTCGTAGATCGACGTAGTTAGGTGTATGAAACAAATCTCTCATACAAACTACCTACCAATTATCCATAGTTTCCTTGAAAAAAAATAGTTTTTTCCCTATTTTTGAGGGCATCGAAAAATGAAAAAAAAATTTTTCCTTTGTTATTGAAATCGTAATGCAGGTTGATTTATTTTATAATTACTAATAGAGGCCTTTATTTAATAAGCTATATTACAAGTGTCTATGTATACCTCATGTGAAGAAATAACGTAAAAGTCGTTTTTCAGTTTTCTTTTTTTTTAAGAAATGTGCACTGTTTGCGCATCTACTTTTTTATGGTAATAATATATCATTGTTATATCAATTCACAGAAAAAAATTCACATCCGTATCTTGCGTCTAACTCGAGATATTATTCAATTATACATTTTGATAAAAGTGCCTGCTTCAATGTTCATAGCAAAGTTCCTTCTTTGTTTATTTACTTTGCTAAAATGTTGCAAATAGTTATACTTTGTACTTATTTATATTAAACTAGCTTTTCATTCACGACTTCGTTTGCGAGTAAAAGTAGCCTATGTCACTCTCAGAGTAAAATGTAAAAAAAATTAGTAATAATATAAAACTTGGCGAAGGATTTGACGGCCCCACCGCCAAAGGTCCCCTGTTGTTCGTTTCCGCAGTAGACTAGACTTGATTTTTCAGACTCTGAGAGTGACATAGGCTAATTTTACTCGCAAACGAAGTCGCAAATGAAAAGCTAGATTAATACAAATAAACACAAGGTATGACTATAGCATAAAAAGTAGATGCGCAAACAGTGCACATTTCTTAAAAAAAATAAAACTAAAAAACGACTTTCACATTATTTTTTCACATGAGGTATACATAGACACTCGTAATATAGCTTATTAAATGAAGGACTCTATTAGTAATTATAAAATAAATCAACCTGCATTAAGATTTCAATAACAAAGGAAAAAATTTTTTTTTCATTTGTCGATGCCCTCAAAAATAGCGAAAAAACTTCTTTTTTCAAGGAAACTATGGATAATTGGTAGGTGGTTTGTATGAGATATTTGTTTCATACATCTAACTACGTCGATCTACAGGATCAGTTAAAAATGTCGGGTCCGAAGGTCTTTGGGAACACTGTGCAATGGAACAAACATCTTTCACTATTTTTATTTACAGTTTTCAGAAATAATCAATTACTTCATAAAACTTTTCTTGTAATCATTGGCTTTCTCAAGTTATTCTGCAGTGGAAGAAGGCCTTTGTTAGGCATCCTTTTCAGAGCAGTGGAATCAATAAAAGAATATTTTCAAACTCACAATAAAAACATTTTCAAAAATGTGGAGTTTAGTCAATGTTTAGGAAACTAAGGTCATACCTTACCTACTTTAGGATTTCAGATTTTATGTATTTAACCCTGGCAACTGGGTTGCTATCCTCATCCCTAAGTACAGTATATATATTTTTTGTCTAGCTAGATTGTGTTTCTTAAGTCTTAAAACTTTAAATACTCACAATGAGACTAATTGTGGAAAGAAGGGTGTAAAAACTTTGTGCACAATGGCAAACCATAATGTGGCGAACAAGAAGCCTACAACTGCTCCAACAACCACTTGTGAGGTAGTGTGGTAATGTAGATACACTCTGCCGATGCTTACTAGAAGTGCTAAAGTCATACACCCCACTACAATGACTACTCTCCACAGTGCTGATATTATACAGTTGTTGTTTATGTGATGCAATCTGAAATAAACGAAGTTATTCACAATTTAGCTTAATTAATGTGTGTGCTGGATTTTAAAAATAAATATTTTATTTTTTCAGCTCAGTTTTGTAATCAGCAAAGTAATTGATTTTCAAAATTATTAGTATATGTGTATTTTGTTTGTATATAAAGCATGAACAGAAATATAAAAGAATTATTGTGAAGGTGTTGCTATTAAAAATCAATGGTGGTAATGATAATGTTATTTGGCAATTACAAGCTTTGCCTATAGCTCAGAAAAACGTGTGTGTGTGTGTGTGTGTGTGTGTGTGTGTGTGTGTGCGTGCGTGCGTGCGTGCGTGCGTGCGTGCGTGCGTGCGTGCGTGCGTGCGTGCGTGCGTGCGTGCGTGCGTGCGTGCGTGCGTGCGTGCGTGCGTGCGTGCGTGCGTGCGTGCGTGCGTGCGTGCGTGCTTGCGTGCGTGCGTGCGTGCGTGCGCGCGTGCTTGCGTGCGTGCGTGCGTGTGTGTGTGTGTGTGTGTAGGATCAATGTAAGTCTGGTTGCTAAATTCTTGGCCTGGTAAAAAAGATTTCTGTATAATTAAATTAAATGGACTTGAAAAGATCATACAAGAGCAATTGATAGAGACTGCATCAAACCATTCTTTGTGGTATTACTGTCAGCCTTTTGGTTTCATGTAATCGGAGCAGAGCTTGGCTTGTGGCTAATTAGTTTATTTCATACTAGCTTTCCACTCGGGATTTCGTTCCCATGGGAATTCGGGAAAATCATGTACCCTATCTCCATCACGGATAATGTAGGATTCTAATGGTGAAAGAATTTTTCAAATCGGTTCAGTAGTTTCGTAGCCTATTCAATGCAAACAATCAAATCTTTCCTCTTTATAATATCATATGTATAGAAAAACAAACTAAATTTATCAATTTCTGAAAATTGGTTACACTCATTTCATTTGGTGACAGAAAATATGTTAAAATCAAATACCGGCTCTCCTCTTATAAATGTATAATGAAGGTACTCACCTGATTAGAACAAAATATAGAATGTAAATGCTGAAGAACCAAACAAATTGAGCATGTGATGATGGCATGCCATATTCATTGTATAGATTTCCTCTTGACAGTGGTCTAGCTTCACAAAAAATATGTTTTAGTATTATATTCAACATTTCATTGACAAGAGTGCCAACAAAAAACATTATCTGGAAATAAACAAGAAAAAATCATATAAGTTTCCTGACAACATTTTTAATAAAAAATTACAGTTTGTTTTCATACTTACTGTGTGCAGATCACGTCGGAACAAAATTAGTGCAACAAATCCTGCACCAATTCCAAAAGGAGATAAACTAATGAATGCATATAACTTTCCTAACCAGTCACCTGTAAAAGGTAAATAACATTTCATCGAAAAAATTATGCGTTTGATTTAATTGGCTAAAGCGATTACATTACAGTTCAAACATTCATTAAATAGCAAGAATCTACTTTAAATAAAATACCTTTCGGATATTCAACTAAAGTGAGAGCTAGTGGTTGCCACTCTATGTCATTGTTATGGAAAACGTCGCTGTCGTATTGTTTGTCTCCCATTGTTACTTTTTCTTATTTTACCGTATTACACTTACACATATTATTTTATTCTGAAATTCATAGTTATTTTAAAAATATAAACAGAAATTATTGCTTTCGTCACACACGACTCCGCGACAGAAATGAATGAGTTGAATGACGTTAATGACAGAAGTGCATTTTTTTTTTTTGTTAAATTTATCCCTTTCGGGAAAGGCAAAGGAAACTATGTCCATACAGCCATGTCTTCAGTGAAAAATCTTCTTTCTTCAACTTAACCTAAGCCCTAAGCTCCTCATGTTCTGCGTAAAACCGGATAGCGTCTGTTTTACGAAAACTGGCGGCGAGAAGCACAACCGCGAGGATCTTTGTCGGTACCAAACGGAGCAGAAACACTGTTATAACTTGAATTTTTCATCACAACACGAATTTTAGTCAATTTACTGCATAATACACTATAGCTAGGGTCCTATTGGGAAAAGTGTGCCAAAATTGCGTCGAGCAATGCCACTTGGCATGGCTACTCTACAGGTCAAACTGAGCTGAAAAAGCCCGTTAGCCAACCTTGGTTCCGCGACAGGGGGGAGGGGGAGGGGGTTAAAGTACCGAACTCCCGGCGTTTAGAAAAAAAAATCTAGTGGATGTAATTGAGGTACAAAGTCAAGTTTGGTGTCGTTTTCGGATAAATCGAAGATGGCCAATTCATTGGCCATCTCATTTTTGTATGTTTTCATAGAAAAAAAATAAAAAATGCATAAAACTCTGCATTCCAAGTGTTAAAAAAATATAAACAAACCCCAATATTTTCAGATTTTTATATGGAAGATGGTGAACAAAAAATACTCACTAAAGGCTCTTTAAATGTAGATTCCAAAACCATTAACATCAAATAACTTATTACCTAATGGTAATGTAAAAAAAATAGAAAACTTATTGCGGTATTCAAATATCTCAATCCCGGCGCTCGGGAAAAAATATATCTAGTGGATGTTATTTAGGTAGAAAGTCAAATTTGGTGTCGTTTTCGGATAAATCGAAGACGACAAATTTATTGGCCATCTCATTTTTGTATGCTTCTATAGAAAAAAAAATAGCTACAATTGTGCATTCCAAGTTTAAAAAAATATAAAAAAATCCCTTTATTATCAGATTTTTATATGGAAGATAGGAAAAAAAACTCAGTAAAAGCTCTTTAAATATAATTACAAAAACAAACCACACAATTAGGAATGTTACTATGTATGTAAAATCACTCGAAACTTTGTTACAGTAAAGCTTTTATATAACTAGATACACTAGTTTTTGTTTTATTTAAAAATACCAAGTAGTTATGATTTTACATGCATTCAAAGTTCGCAAAAATATCGCGTCCCGCTAACAGTCACGTGACTGCGTGTGACGTCATGTTCCGACTGTAGTGGCAGTAGGTAGTTTACTCGCGCGGTGTTTTGTCTTGTTTCTCGCTTAAAGTTGTATGAATTCAATTAATAATGGATCTAGGATGCAAAAGGCCAATCAGTTAATCTACCTAAAGTAGGTGGACTTATGGTTGCTCATTTATTTAGTGACAAATAGTGATTTCTTTACCGTCGAAATGCGAACCTGAGGCGTGAAAATGTCAAGGAAAGTCTACCTTCTTATAATATAGGAACCTAACTCTCGAAAACGTTTTGTTGGCGTTACCTAAAATACCCAACTGATTTTATGCATATCACAATGCAACTAGCTAGATGTAGGTATCAAACTAATAAAACTAGTTTTAGGTTCTAGGTCTTATAATCTAAAACTAATAAAACTTTAAAGATTTGTCTAAAACAAATGAGGTTTTATCTGTAGGTATCTTTCCAAATGGAGTGAGTTGAAAATATGTACTAAACCTTTTTTAACCGACTTCAAAAAAGGAGAAGATTCTATGTTTGACTGTACGAGTATGTATCTTTTTTTTCTTAAGTATGTTAACCGATTTCTCCGCCATATATGGACCGATTTTCAAAATTCGTGTTTTGTTTGGAAGAGTATACTCCAGAGTTGGTCTTATTGTCACTAAGTCAGGACCTGATGAGGGAATCCCAGGAAATTAAAGGGAAACCCTCGAATTTAATAGGCACTTACATTGTTTCTCACGCACTTTCTATCATTAACACCATGGACCAATAAAACTCCATGTTAACACTAAATAGAACCTCCTCCTTTTTAGTCGTTTAAAATGTAATAAATAAAATATTTATTTTTATATTTTGCATTTAATGTGCTATTTTGCATTTAATCTGTTTGAAGTCGGTGCCAACCCAAATAAGTTTAATAGGCTATACGTACATTCGCCTTCGCACCGACTTCCAATAGACTAGTTGGTACGTAGCACATTAAATGCTACGTCTTTATTTTTGCGTTTTTTGAAGTCTGTTTAAACTTTTTTTACTCATAAAAAGTTTATTTTTAAGTTTAATTCTTCCCCCAACCAGCATATGTAATATAGTTCTCTATATCGTTCTCAATCTAAAACAAGAATGAATCTTATTAGCCAGATTTCTACGCGAGCAGAGCTGCAAGTAAAGACTAGTATACACTAAATCTTACAGAAAACAAAGGGTACCTAAGGCTAAATAGCTCGAGTTGTTACAAGTTATGTGAGAATGTGTAAACATCATTAAGTTTTGAAACCAAAGGTTTTGCACCTCTGACTCTGACCTGATTTTATGTTTTTATCTACCAAATAAATGCAAACTACAAAAGTATAAAATAATTATATGTACTTAAGTGTATAAACTATATACACTTAAGTATGTCAAAATGATCTTTACAAACAACAATAAACTTTGCTTTGATCTCCAAAGGGATCTAATCTCTTCATAGCTTGTAACCACTTCTTTCGCGTTTTGACATCCATTGGAACGAGAAAAAAAAAATTTTTTCGGCGCTTTGATAGTTGTATTTGTACCTTTTGACACAACACATGATTAGAGTGGACATTTCTTTAAATATTTACAATTTATAGTGAAACGCAAGTTCAGAATACCTAATAACGCAAGGCAGCGGTACGGAAGAGCGGGAACGTGACGTCACGCGCATGAACGCGGGCAGGTCGTCGCTCGCTTACTTTAAAATTCTATATCTTGGAAACTAATTGACGTATCGAAATAATTCTTTCACGAGAATTTTTTATTTTTAACGGAGAATACAGAAAGATAACATTCAAAATTTGTTAACATTCTTAATTATCGTTTTACCTATTATTAATGTAACAAAAATATATTATACTTATGTACGACCATGTTCAGCGCCATAGTACGAAAAGAGCTAAAAATGCTATTAATCATTTGAATGTGTCGATTTATATATTATATAGGGTGAAATAGAAATAATTGCGACTCTTGAAAGGAAAAACTAACTAAGCGCCACAGGGCTAAATTTACAGGAAAACAGTTTAACTTTTGCTTAAAAAAATAGGTACATAAATTATTTATTCTTTCAAGTAATTTTTTTCCTTTCAATCGTCAATCTCCATCCTTCGAACCATGAACGTATTCATGAAAACAAATAATTTTCTTCAAAAATCAAAGCTGTGACGAATTTCCATTACCTGTTACATTGATAACACAGCAAAAATACCTACCACTAAAACAGAAAAACAGAGAAATATTTTGACTTGTGTAAAACGGTGAGGATTTGAATGAAAAAGAAACATTTGCAGCTACCACCACACTTGCACAATTGAAATTCCTTTATGAAGGAGATTATGAGAGAGCAAAAATTCATCATCACTATGTATGATAGGTAAGGAATACAACAAATATTTCATGACAAAAAAAAATGAAATTTATATTAATTATTAATATTACTTTTGACAGGTCGTGCCCATCAGAGACAGTGAATGAATGTCGAAAGTATTTGTTCACAAAAAAGGACAGGCAAATTGAAAAACCTCCCACAGAAGCTGCTCTCAAAGAACATATATTAAGGGCAGTTTTTCAGGGCGTGCACGTTTGGGGGCAATGCCTTATAAAACAGCAAACCATACCTTGCCCTTCTGAATTTGGCTGGCAAAAAGAACCTGACAACGAAACTTGATTGCCACCTTGGACCCAAAAAGCCATAGCTGCTCAGGCGTGCCTAGAACTTATAAGATGTAGGTGCGTTAAATCTTGCGGCACAAGATGTAACTGTTTTAAACGGCAGTTGAAATGCACGGAATTGTGCAAATGTGGTGGTGGCTGCAAATATTTTTTTTCGTTCAAATCCTCACCGTTTTACACAGGTCAAAAAATTTCTTTTTTTTTTATTGCTTTGTGTAAAAATCTGCTTTAGTGTAATTTTTTCTGTGTTATCAATGTAACAGGTAATGGAAATTTGTCACAGCTTTGATTTTTTAAGAAAATATTTGTTTTCATGAGTACCTACGTTCATAGTTCGAAGGATGGAGATTGACGCTTGAAAGGAAAAAAATGACTTGAAAAAATAAATAATTTATGTACCTATTTTTTTAAGCAAAAGTTAAACTGTTTTCCTGTAAATTTAGCCCTGTGGCGCTTAGTCAGTTTTTCCTTTCAAGAGTCGCAATTATTTCTATTTCACCCTGTATGATATGTAAATCGACACATTCAAATGATTAATTGCATTTTTAGCTCTTTTCGTACTATGGTGCTGAACATGGTCGTACATAAGTATAATATATTTTTGTTACATTAATAATAGGTAAAACGATAATTGTGTTGTTTGTTTTTGTAATTATATTCAAAGAGCTTTAACTGAGTTTTTTTCCTATTTCCCATATAAAAATCTGATAATAAATGGATTTTTTTATAGTTTTTTAAACTTGGAATGCACAATTGTAGCTATTTTTATTTTTTTCTATAGAAGCATACAAAAATGAGATGGCCAATAAATTTGTCGTCTTCGATTTATCCGAAAACGACACCAAATTTGACTTTCTACCTCAATAACATCCACTAGATATATTTTTTCCCGAGCGCCGGGATTGAGATATTTGAATATCGCAATAAGTTTTCTATTTTTTTTACATTACCATTAGGTAATAAGTTATTTGATGTTAATGGTTTTGTAATCTACATTTAAAGAGCCATTAGTGAGTATTTTTTGTTCACTATCTTCCATATAAAAATCTGAAAATATTGGGGTTTGTTTATATTTTTTTAACACTTGGAATGCAGAGTTTTATGCATTTTTTATTTTTTTTTTCTATGAAAACATACAAAAATGAGATGGCCAATGAATTGGCCATCTTCGATTTATCCGAAAACGACACCAAACTTGACTTTGTACCTCAATTACATCCACTAGATTTTTTTTTCTAAACGCCGGGAGTTCGGTACTTTAACCCCCTCCCCCTCCCCCCTGTCGCGGAGTCAAGGTTGGCTAACGGGCTTTTTCAGCTCAGTTTGACCTGTAGAATAGCCATGCCAAGTGGCATTGCTCGACGCAAAATTGGCCAGGTCTCCATACAACGATGCCCAATAGGACCCTAGCTACTATCACTATTACACATTAAACAACTTTTTCACGCCGAAAACGAAAATTCAATTGACAAAGCAACCGCTCACGCCGAGTTCCCGCCAAAGACCGACAGAAGTGCAGTGCATACGACATAACGACATTGCAATTCGGTTAATCGGATACAAGCCACGCAATAAATAGCCGTTTACACTGGCAACATCTGAAGTTCGACCGAACGAACTAGCTTCCAGGCCAGAAAATAATTATTAAAAAAAAAAAAAAAAAAAAAAGACCGAACGAACGTTCGTCATGGTTGTTCGTTGCTTTCGAAATAGAGTTGGGTTGTTATCGACAGTCGACCAATAGACGTCGTCAGTCACCGCAATTTCCGGTTTTGGTTTCTATTGTCGAACTCTATGTAGCAGTTATCGTTCTTTTGTGAATCCCGTCGTCAAAATAGAGGACAATTATTTTACAAAATAAAATTTTCCTTCATATTTATTGTGCTCAAAAATGGCAGAGTCGGACGTGGTGGATTTAGATCTTACTATTGATGATTTAGTACCAAAGAGCCCTGAAAGGTAACCCACTTTTTTTTACTTTTTGACTGCATTGGTTTGAGCTGGGTTTGAGAAAATTTCTTTGTGAAATCGTGGAAAAAACATGATTTTTTTTTTGTTTCTTATCCACTCGGTCCATGGTTGGTACTGCTCTGAACTGAAGAGAACATAAAACGAGTACCTAGTATGAAATTGATCCCTATTCATTAAAAATCGTACCTTGACATCTGACCTAGTTGGAGTACAACCACACTGCTATGCTATTATTGTGGCCAAAGTGTAGGTTGCAGTCGGAGACCTATCAAGCGATTCGATGCAATTTGCGGCGTGGGTGCGAGCTATAAATTACACCATTTATCATATTTCAAAACCTACACATAAACATATCAACTAAAACAAGTGTGAAAAATGCAAATATTAAAAAAAATTAAGCACTTTGAGCTTGTAAATTTTCATGTAAATGATTTGATTCAAGAAAAAGTGAAGTGAGTACCACAAATTAAGTTTACATACTAACTTGGTAGTTGGATAATTACCACAGAAGTAAAGTTTAAAGTGGAAGGTAACAGCTAACAAGGTATTTTGTAATAAAGTATTCTTGAGATTATGGTTGTATTTTATGCTAACTATTTTTGGTCAGAGGGTCATGTTAGGGGCGGAATTTTTAACTTCTTTAACTATGTTTAGCCAATTAACAGACCAAGGGGATTTGAGGAGTAGAAATCGATGGAATTCAATAAACCATCTTTAAGATAATACCTGCTTATGGTCTAAAAACCAATTGCAAAATCATAGTATATTAGAAAAATTACTGAAACTGTAGTATCAGAATTTTTAAAGTTTCAGAATTATCAGTGCTCAGGTGCATATGCGCTTCCAGCGTTTGCTAAGTCAGAGTCCCTTCACTGTTGCAATACCTCATGCCAATTTTTACTTTTAAGTGTGTTTCTTTTATTTATTTTTTGTTTTTATAGTTGTGTGATAATTTCGATAATTTAGTACTTGTCGCTATTTAATTGTTTCGAATAAAAAAAAAATAGAATTCACATTATCTATTACTTTAATTTACTTTAAACTTAATGTAAATTTCTTTCTTAATTTACTTTTAACTTAACATTAATTTCTTTCTTTATTTAATACTAACGGAAAATGAAAAAAGGTTTCATTATGAAAAAAAAGGTTTGGAAAAAAATTCTTTTTAGGGTTCCGTACCGGAAGGGTGCCAACGGAACCCTATTACTAAGACTCCGCAGTCCGTCTGTCTTTCTGTCTATATGTCACCAGGCTGTATCTCATGAACCATAATAGTTAGACAGTTGAAATTTTCACAGATGATGTATCTCTTGCCACTATAACAACAAATACTGAAACACCTGCCAAGTGTGAGTCGGACTGTGGCTCTCATACAAAAAATGAGATTTTTTGCTCGTTATTCTGTAATAATGTAAATATGCGAGTCGGACTCGTGCATGAAGGGTTCCGTGCCATAATCTGGACCCGCGCACGAAGGGTTCCGTGCCATACTATCTGAACCTTCGTGCCATATTTACATTATGACTCGGAAATTTTAGTTTCTGTGCATTAGATGGATGTGTCTTCGTTTTATTAAATATAACAGTAATTCTATAACTAATAACCAAGTAAATGTCACAAAAACAGTTTGAGTGAGAATTTCTGTTTAAATATCTTTAGTTTAAGTCAGTTTTTATTATATTTCAGTATGTTTTAAACATGTACTTAGTTTGAAGTGTGTGTATTATATAGTTTTTGAAATGGAGCAGTAACAAAAGTTGTTAAAAGAATGCAAATTTTGGACATTTGTCGTATGGGAACCCCACTGTGGTTTAAGTTTTTTTTCCTTTTTATTATATTTCACTGTACTTAACATCATAACATTGATAATCATAGGTAACACATATTTTCTGAAAATCTGGACATGCTCTCTATTATAGTTTAAAAGATAGATGGCTACGACTGAAACTCCAAACATACATTTCAACTAGCGGACGCCCTACAATTCGTTCCCATGGGAACTTTTTAAGTAAGCTTTCACAATATTTGGAGATCAACTTTGCAAAATTATAGCTTCATTAGTTTTGATTTTGTGTGGAAATCTTTTTCAGTGAGTAAAAAATTCCGATATTTTATTTGTATGGGAATTCCTAAATACCAGATATAACTGATTTTGAGGGGTAAACTTTATTATTTATACCGCCAATAGTGTAAAAAAAAAGTTTCACGAAAATCCATTCAGTGGAACTGGGTTCTGAGCTTTCGACGATTTTTGGTCTAACGGCCCTCTACTAAATAACATTACAAAGAAGTCCGGAGTAAGAAGCCCGGAGTTTGTTCTCTATTATTATTGCCTATCTATCGATACCTACTATAATATGGACACTAGGATATTCTAGAAAGCCCTAGTCCAGTAGGACCACGAGTACATAGTGGTATGCCGTGGTCCTACCATTAGGTCAAATCAGTAGGTCCATGGGCCCATAAGGGAATAAAGGTATATAAACTCTTTTATGGGTCAATGTATACGCTTCTACAATAAGATTCCCACGTGTATTCAAAACCTACCATTACAAAAATTTAAGACAATGATTAAACAAAAACTTTGTAAAAAAGGCTATTACAGAATTTCTAATTATCTGTTAGACAAGCAACCATGGGAATAAATTGCTCAGCTCCAGAGTTATTCAGATATTAAGTCAATTAAAATTAGAAGTAAGAAAATTTATATGATCGACTTAAAAAGAGCGACCCTCGGAGTTTCTTGCCTATTCTTCTCCTGAGGAAGACTGCACCTTTGCGAATAGGCGTAAAGTAAAAAATGCTAATGTGATTCACTATTTTGCTCAATGATTTACATTGATTTTGCTAATGTATTTTATGACGTTTTCAAGAAACACTTTGTATGTTCTATGAAAATAAAGTATTTTTGATTTGATTTGATCTATATCTAAAGTACCTAAATGGACTTTGACTTGGTTTAACAATCTGTAGTCAATAAGCAATAAGTTAAGTACCTAGTCATTTGAGGGGCAAATGCAGGGCAGCATGGCAGGGAGCTCAAAGTGATTTTACTTGAAGATGTGCACCTACCTCGTGCCATGCGGGAGATTCTCTTATTGTGTGTGGTTTATATAAAAATGGTCTGGCACGCCCTTTGAAGGAATTTTTTTGGGAATTTTATAGGATTTTTTTTATCTAAGACCTAATACATTAGTGCATGTAATAAACCTGCATAGTAATTTTTCAGACTTGCCGAGGAGAAAAAAGAAAGTGGCAACCACTTGTATAAATTCAAAAACTACAAGGGTGCATTAGCTATGTATGATGAGGCAATCAAATTGTGTCCAGAGAATGCTGCATATTATGGCAACAGATCAGCCTGCTATATGATGCTCGGCATGTACAAAAAGGCACTTGAAGATGCTCAAAAGGCAATAAATCTGGATCCCAACTTTACTAAAGGCTACATTCGGATTGCTAAATGCTGTATTGCACTGGGTAATTAGGTTTTTATTATATCAATTGATAGTTCATTTTATGGTTCACATTGTTATATTTAGGCAGTTCTCTTAATAGTAGTCTGAACTGTTTAAACAAGTCATTTTTCTTTGAGGGAAAGTTTTCCAATGCTCACTTTTAGGATAACTTTCTATTAAGTATATCTATTTCATAAACAAAACACAAAGCACTTAAGCTGAGACTGATACAGTGCCATAATAATATTACAATAGGAGTTTAAGTATGAAATTGCTGATTTTTTTCAATTTTATTCATAGTTTATTTGATTGAACAGGTACTACTGAAATTGTTCTTTAATTAAATACTTGGCCATATAACTGAATACATATTTACTTTGGATTTATTGAGTGAAAATGGAGCTCAAACATAGCTTGTTTCATCTGTTGTCTGTTTCATTGCTTGTTTTTGATATACCATTGTTATCTAAATCTCTCAATTATTTGTTAAATTTCGATTTCGCAATCCCAAGAAAAATCTAAAAACGCCAGTATGAAATAAAAAATGGGTGCGTGTACTTATGTACGCGCGTGAGAAGTTATACTTCTTTGAGCGGTTAAGCAGACAGCTTCATACTGTTAATTTTGTGTCACAGATGCGCGCGCATCTTAAAATTTCACTCTCATCATTTTTTCATAACGGGCCTAGCTTCATACTGTTAATTTTGTGTCACAGATGCGCGCGCATCTTAAAATTTCACTCTCATCATTTTTTCATAACGCGCCTAAAGAAGTATAACTTCAAAAAATTGTTTTCCTGAAAATTGGTATAGAGAACTGCAATTTCATATTTAAAGACCTAATATTATAGTTATTTAGCTAATGAAAAATTGCAAACTTTTTCCAAGTTCAAGATCAAGAGTTTTTTAGTGTTAATCTTGTTGAAATGGGCATAATTGTTATGGCATCCCTGATATTTTTGTGACATCACATCACATCAGCCCAATTTATTATTAGACAGACTCAACAATCAACAAGTCCTTAGCTAAAACAATAATCATCTGTCTGGTTTAAAACATCTATAAAACACTTCAACAAGACATAAAGGTGTGGTGTTGTTGTTTGTGTGCTGTATTGTCAAAACTTGCGTAGGTGATCTAACGGGAGGGGAGCAGGCGGTTCGCAAGGCGAGCGAGCTAGGGGGCGCGGACTGTGCGACCAGCGAGCGCCGCGCATTGGAGTCCTTACGCCGCCTGCACGAGGACGCGCAACGAGCCATGGAGGCCGGGGACTACCGCCGGGTGGTCTTCTGCATGGACCGCTGCCTCGACTACAGCCCCTCTTGTGCTAAGTGAGTACTAAACACTACGAAGTCGTCTATTTACGTTACGCTAAATTTCTTTTTTTTTCTTAACTAACCGTACTCCTAGAGCCTGTTGTCGGTGGGTATTTCGGTGATCATTGTATCCTAACCCCTTTGTCAGGCTTTTATGGAATCATATATGTAGCCCTGCCTCTCACGAACTGACTAGAGGTCTCACCCATCATTCCCCGCTGCAACACAGGTTTATTCCTAGTGCTGGGTGAGTCGGCTGATGTCCGTTTCGTGAAGCAATAGTCTAATCGACAAGTTCAGAAACGTGTTTTTGAGACATACTATTGCTAAAATTATGTGCAATACCTCATTTGATTCGGAATAATGTCTAGATCATTGTGCATAAAAAGTTTATTAGTGCATAAAAAATTGCAAACCAGTGTTTGGTTTTTCGCCTATAGTTTAGTTTGTAAACTATAAATATTTTTGGATTTTGAAAAAAAGATTTTTAAAGAGGATGAAATTTGCTATAAATAAGTTTGACTCCCGGAACTATACCTCCATTATTTTTAATTTTAATTTAACGCTCAAAGTAGCCCTCCGCGCGCCATTGTTAGGTTGCGCGCACTGCGTCGAAATCCGAGTAGGTTATATAATAGTACATTAAGCAACAAGTGTGCTAAGTTGGATATTACATTAGAGGAAGGCGAGGGCTCAATGGAGCCGAGAATGTAATATCCAATGCGCACGCGTGTCATACGACGTTTTTCAACACATTTGCGAGGAAAGAAAGAAATAAAAACTTTCCTTTGATATTGACGGCAACAAGTTATCACTTGCATGTTGCGCCTTGGAAAGTATTTCATTTCTAGCGGTATATCCACGTAGGTTTCCTGTTCTGCACTCGAAGAAGACATTTTTTTGTGTTGTATTTCTGACAATAATAACAATCTGATGAATACAAATGCCGTTTGTGAAAACCAAGTGTAAACATCTGAAAAGAGGCGCGATTTTTTTTTCTTTTTCGCTCGCAAAATAAGTTCACATTGACAAGTATGCCATACAGCCAAATAATAAAAAAATACTTAACTCTATATTTTCACGTTTTAGCATAAATAAATGATAATTTTCTGTTCAATTTAAATGAGTTAGTGGAATTATATTTTTATTTACAAATAGTTTAATATTTACACTTAATTTTAAATATAAGTAAAATAAGATCAGGGGCCTGATTTTTGAAACAATAGAATTCATCAGATTGTTATTATTGTCAGAGATACAACACAAAAAATGTCTTCTTCAAGTGCAGAACAGGAAACCTACACGGGTACACCGCCAGAAATACTTTCCGAGGCGCAACAAAAGTGATAGCTTGTTGCCGTCAATATCAAAGGAAAGTTTTTATTTCTGTCTTTCCTCGCAAATGTGTTGAAAAACGTCGTATGACACGCGTGCGCATTGGATATTACATTCTCGGCTCCGTTGAGCCCTCGCCTACTCGCCTCTAATGTAATATCCAACTTAGCACACTTGTAACATAATGTACTATTAAAGTTATTTAAGAAAATTCAAAAATTAAAAAAATATATATAATATAATATATGATATAATATATATATCATAAAAATCAATTTTCCAACAAAATAGGCTATTGTTATTTAACTTTCTCGCATTTCTCTCATCATTGCAAACTAATAAAAATGTTTAAATAATTGCCGTAAATTTTTTTCGCTTCGTGGAGCTTTTTTTATACAGTGTGAGTCTTTATAATGTGCACATATTAAAATGATGGAAACTATGCTTCATTTTTACAAATGCCATTAAAAATTCAATGTTTTTTTGCTTTTTTTAGTATTTTTCCCGTCGACAAACTGAAGCATAGTTTCCCTCCTTTTAATATGTGCACATTATAAAGAGTCGCACTGTATACATACAAAAAAATATTCATTAAAGTTTTAAAAATGTTAATACTTTGTTTATAAAAAAATTATGAACTAATAGAGGATTTTTTTTCTTTTAATTAATAAATGTCTTTTCTCGACATAAGAACAAGTAATATAATGATAAATAGAAATTATACCATCACTGTTTTTGTTAACTTAAAAAAATATTAATAAACAAAGTATTAACATTTTTAAAACTTTTATGAAGCAATTTCGTTTTACATGTATATAAAAAGAGCTCTACGAAACGAAAAAAATTTGCGGCAATTTTATTTAAACATTTTTATTAGTTTGCAATGATGAGAGAAATTCCAAAAAACTTGGTTAATTAATAATAGCCTACTTTGTTGGAAAATTTATTTTTATAAAAAATTCCAACGGGAATGAATTCTTCCAGGTGTTAAGAATATACCATATTTTGTAAAAAAATTTGAATATACTTTAAATACCTTTAAAAAAATATTTTATGTAACGTACTCGGTTGCGCGCAACCTAACAATGGCGCGCTGAGGGCTACTTTAAGCGTCAAATTAAAATTATAAAAAATGGAGGTACAGCTCTGGGAGTCAAACTTATTTATAGCAACTTTCCTCCTCTTTAAGGATCTTTTTTCAAAATCCAAAAATATTTATAGTTTACAAACTACAGGCGAAAAACCAAACACCATGTTTTTGAGGTGTTTAATTGTTTATAACTTTTGCAATTTTTATGCACTAATAAACTTTTTATATACAATGATCTAGACATTATTTCAAATCGAATAAGCTATTGCACATAATTTTAGCAATAGTATGTCTCAAAAACACGTTTTTGAACTTGTCGATTAGACTACAATTTTTTTTTTTACTGTGTGCATAATTTATTTTTAGGTAATTAAGTTTTCTGAGTACGAACGACTGTTCTATTTACCTGAATAAACATTATTATATTATTATTATTATCACATTACTACTATTATAGAAACCACTTTTTTGTCATATACTTAATGCATGATTCTTCCCCCCTTTTGCTATCACATACAAAAGAATAGGTAACCCAACGAACCCAAATGTAGAATCTACCCTATTCTTTTAGGTTATTTAAATTAATAGTGATATTGAAGGGTCAGTCTATATGTACCAGGTAGATGACTGATATTGTATTGTATTATGTCACCGGAAACTTGTGAAAACCATAATATTACAATTTCTCTAGTGAAATTATTATTTCCCGTGATATTAAATTTAACGAAACGTAAAGGGCCGCCTGCATGAAAATAGGATAAGTTAGGTATTTAAGGGTAGGTTAGGCTTTTTTATTTTAGGTTGCATTAATGTTATATAAACGTCTGTCAATGTGAATAAAATAGGGGCAGTTCACAAAGTAAAAAGAGTTTTAAATGTTACTAATTCAAATTACAATATTTCGGGTTTCACAATGGTACGGTGACATACATATTTAAGATAATATATTAACATACTAATACATATGATAACAGAATTTTAAATCATATTTTAAAATTGTCGAAAATTAAAAATTAGCCTATTAAACATTTTTGTCTATCTCTTTCTTACTTAACGTGTCTATACTAATAGTATAGAGGAAATATTTGATTGTTTGTTTGCATTGAATAGACTCCGAAACTACTGGACCAATTTGAAAAATTTTTTCACTATTACAATCCTACATTATCCGTGATGAACATAGGGTACATGATTTTCCCGAATTTCCACGGGAACGAAGTCTCGGGCGGAAAGCTAGTATTTGAATATATGTGACTGTAAAAATGGAAAGGTACAACTTTCGTCATAGTCGTTAAGGTTCACAATCAGTGTGATAAGCTATAGCTCTTATTGACTAGGTACCCCGAAAGTTGTACCTTTTAACACAGTCACATATGTCGCGGTACTCAACTGGCACGTCATCGTTTTGCATTTCTCTCTGTCTAATTGAAAGATTTAAATGTTCATATCTTTCAAATTTTTAAAGATACTAGCTGTCCGCCCGCGACGCCCTTGGGATTTGTCCCTGTAGATTTTCATTTTTTTTTTAATATAAACCTGGTCGTGACAATAAGGAACACAACAAAAAAATAATCATCCAAATCGGTCAAGCCGTTCTCAAGTTATAGTGTGACCAAGATAAATAGGGGTTCATTTATATATACAGGGTGTCCAGGAAATGAAGGATAACCCTTCACCAGCTGATAGGTGAAATCGTGTCCTATTATACAGGGCTTTATGTATCTCTCTTTCAACCTCTCGGGTGGTTAATCAGTCCATGAAACTGAACAACTTTCCCAAGGAACATAGGTCAAAATACGAAAAAAAAAATTTCATCTCCCATACAAAATGCGCTATATGCTGATGAAGTTTGTATGGGAACTCAAAATTCCCACGGGAACGAAGTCCCGAGCGGGATGCTAGTAATTTTATAATTTAATCTGAATCTGGTAAAGTGAAAGTTTTTCATTTTATACAATTATTTAAAGATAGGGTTTTTCTATGTTATGGATACAAATAATACACAGAATGAAAGATATGATGGTTTACCTATTCTTCAAATAAACTAAATCGAATGTTCAAAATGCCCGCCGTTTGCCCTAATGCATGCTCTGCATCTTTTTATGACAGATCTTTTTAATAGACGGGCGTAGCCTTCATGTGAAATCTTTTCAGCAGCTGACTGTATTTTTGACACGTGCCTAGGCATGATAACATAAACCAAATTCGAAAACAAAATGTCCGTTGAAACGCGAAGTCGTCGAGATCACCAATTAAAAAATCCAAATCACAAAGCAAAACAAGTCCAATTTCACAGCAAAAAACCTTAGAAGTAACCGATAAAAACACAGGAAAGCACGTCACAACCGAGCAGAGTCAAGTAGGACACTGATTGTAATTCTTAATTTCTTATCCTGTGACCCTTACTAAGTGAACAAACTGATCCTCTACAATTGTATCCCTATTGTTAATCGGCGGCGCTTAGGTAGCTAGTTCAAGGTTAATTTCGTGACAGGGGGCGCCCCTTTCTTACGAATTCTAAGTTTACAAAGCTCAACCCGTGGTAATAACGTGCTGAGTAAATTAATTTCGATGAACTTTTTTTATAAAATCAGAAATATCCGACCTTCACGCGTAAAAACGGTTACATAATTTTTTATAGGGTATCTGTAAACAATTATACCATTTCAAATTCTGCAATAACTGAGCAACTTTTTAATGTAATTGGCACAATCCGCTTACTACATTTTTTTACACGACAGGCATCAGTCCTGTGAATTATTTAGTACGAAAACTTTGCATTACTTACACATTATTTACGAGGGTTTCTTAACATTTTAAGAAAAAATGAACATTGATTGTGGTGGCCAACGTATCTATGGTTATTAAAAAAAACAGATCTTCAAAAAAACTTCATTTGTAGAAATGGCATGAAATTAACTAAATGAAGCTATTATTTTCTAAAAAAAATTAAATTAATTAATATCTTGGAAATGGTGGGGCTTTTATTAAAGTGAAATTTTAACATATAATTGGACATGATTTCACCCATCAGCTGGTAAAGGGTTACCCTTCATTTCTTGGACACCCTGTATACTGGGTGAAAAAGAACCTCCTAGCTATATTCAAAATCCGGAACCAGTATCACAAAGAACAGATTTATGAAAAAAAAAATTTTTTTTAGATAGTTTTTCAATGGGAATAGTTTAGTTTTTGCATTACTCCTACACCAGGCACGCGAGGGGTGCGGGTAGCGCTCGGAGGGTGCACCCGAGTGGTGTCTACGTTTAGGAAAAAAAAATCCCCCCCCCACAAAAAAAAAACAAAAAAAAAAAGTGTTCAGTAAGTGATACTGGTTCAGGATTTTCAATAAAGCTAGGAGGTTCTTTTTCAACCTGTATAGATTAAAAAACTGTTAACACGAGGCTATTTATAAAGTAGTTTCAATAAATAATAATAATAAAATAAGTCCATAAATATTTGTGCTAAAGTTAGACATTTATCTAAATTTTTAGTTTTCACAAAAGCTTTACTAAAACTGTTTATGTACTTGAATTTACACAAAAACGACAGCAGAGTATTATTCAATATTTATTAACTTGGTCTTAATGAATTAATTACCATCACTGAATGTTGGTGCTTTGTATGTGTATCAGATTTCCAATTCAAAAACAGCACATTTTATGTAATGGTAAAGTTTATTTGAATAAGGCCAAATGTTCAACTAATATTTAGTAGCTAACCAGAGATTTGACTGTCATTTTCATTTTTAAAAATTGTAATTTTCTCTGATTAGCTTCTAACCGCTGTTTAACCATGTATTGATTTTTGGAAGTAAAATTTTACATTAACAATTGACGCTACACACTCAGAGCTCCACACTAAGGATTTTCCTAGTGTCGTCGTGGGTCCCTTGGAACAAACAGAAAGACAGTATTTTTCGTTTGAAAAATACTTCACTACATTTTTAGTTTTAGTTATAAATATTTTTTAATCTTTATATTTAAACATTTATTTGAAACTGACGTCAACGGTTAAAACGCAGGATTCGAAGAAGGTATTCCATGTGAATTTGATTATGAAAAAGTTATGCCTCTAAAAATTCAAATCATACTTAGCCCAATGGATATTAATAGTTTCTAATTAACATGGTTCTACTACCTCTGTATAAAAAAGTTGGATTAATATTATCAAAACATATTTTGTTTTTAAAAAATAAGAAAGAAGTTCTTTCCCAATATTTTCTTTCGATACGCAACCAAGCCACTTTATATGTTGTTTATAAGTTTTATTACATGGCTTAGCTTAGTTCATTTGTTTTTTGCAAACAGTCAGTTTAACAATGGCTATTGCATTGCACCATCCTCATTTAGAAACCTAAAGCCTAACAATATTTATGAAATGCATTACAAGTATTGAAAGTAGGTATCATTTTACAACAAATTATATTCTGTATGCTTACAGTATAAACTTTTATGTTAATACATTTTTGTCTATGTTTATCTTTACTTGCCCTTTAATCATTATTATATAATAATATAAATAGGGTATTTAACCATTACTATTATTCATATTTAATGAATATTGCAAAAACCATATATGTATTTCACTTTTCTTACCTCCGAAGAATGAAACTTATCTCTTATGAAGTAACCATTAACTTGCCAGTTTAAGTAATCATTCATCAAATCATCACTCTCAATAAATTCATAGGGAAAGTTAAGCTTATTTGAAGTTGTGAACGGAAATATAGTTCTTATATTAGTTCTGGATGATTGCTTTATATATCACCACAGCTGATTGCTACAAGTTCATGTGACATAGACCTACATTACTCAGACAAGCCGTAAATACTCTTACTGCCTATTGTTCGCTTATAGTTTCATTGACCTTCACAATTTAATATCATATCCTTGTTGAAGATCGAAGCTGACGAAAGCGGAATGTCTCGCGATGCTTGGGCGTTGCCAAGAGGCTCAAGAGATTGCTAATGACTCCCTGAGATTCGACAGTTTTAATTCAGAAGCGATTTACGTACGTGGTCTGTGCCTTTATTTTGAGGTAAGTCTTTGTTTTTTAACACAGGTAAGTCTTTGTACATTCGAGTCATGAACTTTGGTCCAAGCATGAGCTTATACTAACCATCAGATTCTCTCCTATTGTTATTAAGAGTTAATTACGTCTTGAGTACGATAAGAGTACAACGTGGTAACTGGTAACGTGGTACGCGAGGGTCTACCCGAAGTTTCGGATATATGTAGTACCGGCGTCACAGCTGAGCTGAGATATATGCTAATATGACACATCTCAAAACACAAAGTGTAATAAAAATATTATTGTGTAGTTAAGAATGTATATGTAAGAATTCTGTTGTTAATTTGTAATATTCTGTTGACTAATAAATGAGTATCTGTCATCATCATCATCAAAGATTTCAGTACATCTTTTTAAGATTTTGTGATATTAAATTATTATTGCAGGATAAAGATGATCAAGCTTTCAAACATTTCCAACAAGTTCTTCGCCTTGCACCTGACCACAAGAAGGCGATGGAGACATACAAAAGAGCGAAACTGCTCAAACAGAAGAAAGAAGAAGGTAGGTAATTAAATCAATTTTACAAAAAAACCTTCCTTATCCTGATGTACTATTGCTATACTAATAAATTCTGGTTTTGTATTTATTTTAAGGGAACGAAGCGTTTAAAATGGGCCGATGGCAGCAAGCACTGACGCTTTACAACGAGGCGCTAAGTATTGACAAAAACAACAAGGCCGTCAATGCTAAGTTGTACTTCAACAAGGCGACCGTGTGCTCTAAGCTGAACCAAATCAAGGAAGCCGCTAAAGCATGCACTGCTGCTCTCGAACTCGACGAGAACTACATCAAGGCCCTTCTTAGACGCGCCAAATGTTACACAGAACTTGGAGAATTTGAAGAAGCAGTAAAAGATTACGAACGGCTCTACAAGATCGATAAGAGTAAAGAAAACAAGCATTTGCTCCATGAAGCCAAATTAGCTCTTAAGAAATCCAAACGCAAAGACTATTACAAGATACTCGGTATCGAGAAAACTGCATCAGATGACGACATCAAAAAAGCCTACAGGTGAGAATCTCTTAGCAGCTATTTTCGTGTACCTTTAGCATGTAGCGTTTGTGTGTGGGGGACAGTCAGATAGATGCCTTTTTTTTTCATTAAGTATGTTCTCACGGAAGAACAGCGCTGGCCTGTGGCAGCATACGCTGAGCCTGCGCCGTTTTAATACATAGTGTTTTCTTTTTTTTTAATTATTAGTTATAAGTTGTTTCGAATTATTTTGTATTCGAAACAACTTATAACTATTATACTTATAACTAATAATTTTAAAAAAGCACCTTTACAACAATAAGGGTTAACTGAAAAATTTACTAAACTTATTTACGCAAGTGAAAGACTAAAAAATATATGTTCTACTTGATAAATAATAAAATTAAGGAACATTAATGATAGAATAAGCGCAGATATTTCTAACAAAACGGGTGAAATGATACTCTCAAAGTATCTGACTAGGAAGGGATCAGACACCATCTTGGCAGGCCCTGTGCCAATCACTTTGATCCGAGCACACACCCTTATGCAACACAAAGACAGGTTGGGACAACGTAACCACTTATCGGCAGTCGAAGGAAGCCTTTACAGGACCCTCCCTGCGTCTGACGCGTAGACTGCTAAACCTATCCAGAGATAATCTACGAATAATGGTGGGTACCCTTGCGGGCCACTGTGCTCTGAACAAGCATTTATTCGTACTAAACGTTACCCATGTAATCCTGGATTGCATGGGAGTGGCAGAACACCGGGCAAAAATCCTTGCAGACATTAGGTCGCTCCGCGAAGCCTGCGAAATCCCCAGGAGGATTCTGAGCTTCTGGACGGAGCTGAAATGGCTGGAATAGCCACTGACCCATACGTATAATGGGCCTCTTAAGAGCCTAAATGCGGAAAATGGGAGCCCATATCACTTATCACTTACTCTCAAAGTTAAAGGTTCATATTTTTTTTGAGATGAGCCCTTATCGTTCTGAGGGTGCGTTGTGTATTAGTTACATACATACGCTCACGTCTATAATCCCCAACAGGGTAGGCAGAGCATCACTGGTTCTAGAACCACTAGACGCTACGTTTGACACAAATTGTGAGGGTTATCAGATGGAACAAGTCGTGTAATGGTGAGAGGTTGTCAGCCTTTCGCCCATTACACTGCAAAACCCTCGCATCCCACTTACAGACTTTTACTGTATACCTGGGAAGAGTAGGTAGCTGGCACATTCTAAATTTTTCTTTCACTCCCAGTCCAGCATGGAAGTGTATCAGTTCGTATCGTATAACTGTGTAAATAAAGTTTTTATCTATCTTTCTAATTTGCCACACGTCGAGTTTCAGCGCTGTAGCAGTTTTTTAATAGAATCGTCTCGGTCATATTCAGGAAGCGCGCACTAGTGCACCACCCCGACCGGCACGCGGGCGCGTCGGACGTGGAGCGGCGCGAGCAGGAGCGCCGGTTCAAGGAGGTGGGCGAGGCGTACGGCGTGCTCAGCGACCCCAAGAAGCGGGCGCGGTACGACCACGGGCAGGACCTCGACGACGACAGCTCCGGCATGGCTGGTCAGTACGAGTGCATACATCATTTTTTTTTTCAAATAAAAATTACACTTGTTATTTCTCAGATTCTTTGAGAACACCGCTTATTACACTTTTAGGGCCGCACCTACAAACTTCGAGCATACCCATACGGATGGCGATTAGCTCGAGTTGCTGCCTTTCAGTCGAATGATCCGATTTGATCCCGATTCCAAATTTTTAATTTGAAATTGAACTATATTTATATCAAAATGGTATTCAATGGCAACGACTCGAAAAGAGCCGAATGACTAGGGACGATTGTGGATGCAGTCTCACCACGGAAGAGAATGCAGTATACTACAGTACTGTTCTCGAAAAAAATAAGCATCTTGTTCTATAGAGTTGTTTCATTCTTTTCCAGATATCGACCCGAATGTGGTATTCCAGACATTCTTCAACCGCGGCGGCCAGCATTTCGACTTCCACTCCGGAGGCGGCTTTCCCGGCACCGCCTTCAGTTTTCAGTTCGGCTAAACAGTAACTACATACAAACACCACAACTATTTTGAACACAAAATTATAAATATAAGTGTGTAAAATATACTTCCGTAATGATAAAATCATCTATCTGTATTAATACATCGTTAAAACTGAGATTCTATTTCTAATACCCAGTTACAGATAAATTTTCTTAGATATTACCGTTCAGGTTGGTCGTAATCCAATGCAGGCAACTATCTATAAATATAATTTCATATTTATAGAATACCCACTGATTGAACTATAAGAACTATGTACCAACCAATGGAGTTTGCCAGCAACACTGCAAGTTAAACGAATATATGGTTTTACCATTACAAACGAGATATGATAAGAGCATTGTATTCAATTCCCGGTTTAGCACATGTCACTCGGCTGTTAAGAACTACCTTCTTTCTTAAAAGAAAGAAGAATTGAACTACTTATAGTTACAATTCTCGACGTGATCTATGTTGAACTGTGAATATTACGTGTTCCAACGGCGAGTTTAAGGTAAGTATAGAACTAATTTGTTGACAAAAAATTTTCATTCCAAAAAATTGAAAACTTTTTGAAATTCAGTAGCCTACCACAAAAATGTAAACGCTATTAACAGGTATATGTTGTTTTCTTGTTTAGTAATTTTTTTGTCCAAGATGGTGTCATTATTTGTGAATGTTGTCTATTTTGTGAAAAAAAAATACTAAACTAAGAGTGGAACACACAGGAAATAGTGATTAGCTCTTATTCTTAAGGCTTTTATTTTCAATATAGGCATTCAGAGTAAGCACTTTATAGAATTCAAGTTGGTCAGTTTTCTATAAATAATTTGAAAAAAAGAAAAAAAAATCAAGATTTATGTGTTCCATTACGTCAACCTATTTTAGTAATTACGATTATTGAGTGTTACACATAGTTTATAACTAAAACCTTTCAATCCCTGAAGTGATACGTTAACTCGTAATTCATATGTTACTAATTTGTGATGCTTGATGGGAACGCGAACAGTTTTACTCATATGGCAATGACCTCAACACGCGACTCGCGAGATGGCGCTGCCTGTTCAGAATTTGCTTTGGTCTATATAAAAACTAGCAAGAAATAAAACCTACGACCACTAAATTTTAATCACCCAGAGAGTATTGTAGAAAATACGTGTACCAACCAACGTGAGCTGTGAGAGATGAACCGAAGGACACGGTGCAAATTACGTCACGATTAATAATAAAATATGTGATATTTAACAATTACCAAAACAAAATTTTTTGGTATAAAGGCTTCATGTTCATGCAAGTTTTATAGGCCGCAATTTTGAAGAAAAAACAAAATGGCGGACCAGTAGGAGGCCAAAATTTTCATAATCCTTTGTTTTTGCCAGATTCCGCGACTAAGTTTCAATATCGTTATCATATTCATTATCGTCTGGTATTAATCAATTCGACAATCCGATAACATTATTGGAAGGTCGAAACAACGTTAGTGACGGCTCCGCCTCCGGCGCAATGCTATTAGTAGCGAGAGTAAAACCGTTACAGAATTAACTCCCGATGTAACAAAAAGAGATACCGTATAAAACTTAAGTGTAACGCCCATTTGTCTATAATAAAAAAATAGCAAATTGATTCAGGAATTTATAAATATTGTGTTTTATGAAAATGTAACAAAATAATGTTCAAATAGAATGTTTCTTAGGGATACGTTGTGACATATTTATCTAAGGTGCTTGATGCCCATAATTTAAATACTAACTAACCGGAGACCCCTACGAAAGAGTAGCAGAATTTAGTGTTATTATTATAATATTGACTGATTTGGTTAAGTATCTTTATTTTTCATTGCCTTACAATTATTTACGAAGATTTTCGTTTATATTATTTGTGTATTATTGTTGTGTACATGATTATTACAAAATGTTCAAACTAGTACCTGCTCGTAATTAAATCGGCACAATTTTAAGCTTATACTGAATGCTAGCCATTTAAAAATTATACCTCTTGTACAGGATAAATTGGGTAACTCAAATCCATACCTGTAATTTTATAGCTGTTAAATAGTCGATAGGTAACATCGTACCGTTTAAGACTGCCTTTTTAATCCTTTGAACCCCAACATCCTAATCGGCCATTTTTTTATCCAAATCTCTTTTTATGCTTGGTTGTCAGTTATGTGAGAGTGGCAGTTTGAAGACTAGTTAGATATAGCCCACGTTGGCGTTCAAATGATTAATTAGACCTAGACTCATTCCGACAATTGTAACGTAGGACAGACCAGCGCATCAATATGTACAGATCAGCACATCAGGATGTCACTATTACAACTGAGATAATGGTGACATCAATGTTAATATGATGAGTTGGCACGTGCGCTTTTAAAGAAGGCTGAACTGTCTACATTGTAATTTGAATATAATTAATTAACTATCTGCCCAAAACGACAAAGGAAGTCTTTCTGGATTAACTGGCTAACACTGCCCTCGTTATAAAGTAGTTCTTAAGTACTCCTAAAAATTCTTAAGTAGATTCATGACAAATACGAACATTTATACTTTTAAAAACAACATCCTTTGTCTCAGTTACCGGTGCGATGGTTTGGTTTTAATTACCAATGTTCACTAGATATCATACTTAGTAATTTACAAGTGAAAAGGCATTGTCCACCGTAATCACTTATGATTATTAGATGACGAACTGCCTGATTGATATGTTGGGCCGAGAAATTATATAAAGAAACCTTAATTGCCAAGAAAACTAACAATATAATTGTAGTAGTTAGTATACATGTTGCAGTTTGGTTTTATTATCATACAATAAATTTCAACAATAAAAAAAAGCTTGATTCTTATTTCGGTTAAAGATAAAGCCCATTCATAATTAAAGCGCAGAACAGATTGATGACTTGTACAATGAAGCTCGACCTCTTTAATTTCACATTTACGCTTTCGATATGCACCTGCCATGTAGTCTTTTATTGGGCGACTTTTTGTGTGAAGATTTTATTATATGATCACCCCACTGAACAGGAAGAAGACGAACGAATCTTCATGCCAAGATTGCCAAGTGAGGACGTGTTTTTTTAATACTTATAGACTGAGATCCCAGAGCCGCCAGACCTTACTTATTTTCTAAGTAACAAAAAAGTGTGGGAAAGAGTAGTGCTAATATGTATGTACTATTAACATATGAATACCTGCTAGCCTGGGCCGACGGCCAATTTTCAGCTACCATGTTCTGAAGGTACTTCCAAAAATTACTCACTTGTCTTGAAGTCTGGGTGCTGATGTCTTATAGAATATAATTAATTAAATATAGAAATTAATGATCAACACCGCCAGACACTCCGTCGACTGTAATTCCTGCCAGACGCTTTATAGTTCGCAAGTAAATTATGCGGTAGTACCTATAATCTGAGTCGTGATTTTTTTTATATGATGTTCAGGGAACTGTAACAATACTTTTTATAGCACCCAGACTTCAGGACAAGTGAGTAATTTTTAGAAGTACCTTCAGAACCTGGTTGCTGAAAAGTGTCCGTCGGCCCAGTCTAGCAAGTATTCATATGTTAATAGTACATATTAGCACTACTCCTTTCCACACTTTTGTTTATTGAGGAAATAATTAAGGTCTGGCGGCCCTGGGATCTTGGTCTATTAGACCCGTATTAAAGAAGGAGGCGAGTCTTGATCTGTACTTAAGTATTGACTGTCTATTTCTCTCACTATCGAAATGACAAAGACGACTGCTACTAAAGTATAGATCAGAGTCTGAGTCGCGTTCTGTAATACGGACCTAAGTAGATTAATTATACTTCATACATTGGAGTAAACTAATTATTTCCGTAATAAATAGTCCGTAGCTTTTCCGACCGACGGACTATAAGTTGCCCTGCTAAAAAAATAACAAATTATTATAAAACAAATAAGCACTTAAATAAAACAAAACATTTAGACAAGTAAATTATTGTTTATAAAATTCTTGTAAATTCACATTATCACAATAACATGTTATAAAGGTGATAAATTGTTACAAAGAAATTAAGCCTCATCTTTTTCTTTTTGCGGTTTGGCCTTAGTTTCTTTCTCTTTCTCCTTTTCCTTTTTTTTCTTCTCATAGTATTGTACTACTTTATCGTCTGGAGATCGCCTGTTGGTTTCCCGAGCAGGTATGTTTTCAAATCTAGAATCAAACATACCAAGAATTAAAAGGCAATTTTTAGTTTCTATGTCTACCGAGGTGCTCTAGATGCCAGTGACGAACCGCGGGAAAAATTTGGTTGCGTTGGGAAAAATTGCAACTATTTTGGGTGCGTGTCCACCACTGGAAGACAACATGCATAATCGCCGCAAACGTGCAGTTGTTATTTTTGTATGCCAGCCTTCATACACAAATCTTCCAAGCCCTTTGTCGCTAACTAATTTAAAATCATCTAGTTTACAATTTATAGGTAAGTAAATCACTTACTTCTTCAATTTAAAAATTTTCTTCTTTTCGTGTTTAGGTTGTTGATGGGTAGTTTTGAAATTGAGCACATATCGTTTGACAACATCCACATTTTCAGTGATGTTTTCCGGATACATACGCTTCTTCCAAGCCTCTCGCTCTTCTAACCACAATCTTTGATATTCATACGATAGTATATAACTCATCAACGGCTCGCCTTCCTAAAAGTTTAACCATAGGTCATGCATGCATACAAGCTTAAGCTTTAATCGCCTACTAAGATAGGTTATTTATTGTTCATGGATAAAAAAAAACACGGTTCATAGATGTATTGACTAGTTGGCGACCTCAGCAACCCTCTAGGGCTGGTTCAGTGAGACGCAAGAAAGAAACGCTCGTAAAACAGCTTCTCCGTAAACACACGTATACTTACATCGCCATATCGTCGGCTAAAGTCGCACACCTCGTATAAGTAGGTAACTTCAGTTTTTATCCAAATTAAATTTTTGGTGTAATTGTAATTTTTGAACGCATCCGATTGCAAGCAAAAATTTTAAATCTATCAAAAAAGCCGTTAAAGCTGCATTCTAAAACTGGTAGGTAGGTACATATGTAACCGTTTCCTGGTTAAAATTAGTTTGTTTAATGAAAAATAATTGTCACGTGATTTGAAGAAATTAATTCTTCGACGTTCTTTTAACTTTTATTTACCTGCGTAAAAGTTAAAAGAAAAAAATCTCAATTAAGACTGCTTCACGCTTAAACCATTTCAATTTTAAAAACTTGATCTTCTCCGGTATTCTATCAGCTCTGAGGGAAATATTGTCTTAAATATGTACCTTTTACAAGTAATTAAAACAAAGACACTACACTACTTAAAGTTCTCCGGAATTCTATCAGCTCTGAGGAAATATTGTCTAAAATATGTACTTTCCCTGCAATAGGCTATTCATGTACATATATATTTATACAGGGTTTTAGATAAATCTCTTTCAATCTCTCGGGTGCTAAATCAGTCCATGAAACTGAACAACTTTTCTCAAGGAACATAGTTAGGTCAAAATACGAAAAAAAATGTTGAGTTCACTACAAACTTCATCAGCATACTAAAGCGCATTTTGTATGGGAGATAAACATTTTTTTCGTATTTTGACCTATGTTCCTTGGGGAAAGTTGTTCAGTTTAACGGAAAGGTTGTTCAGTTTATTTATTGTGTGAAAGTTGTTCAGTTTCATGGACTGATTAACCACTCGAGAGGTTGAAAGAGATTTACTTATACATTTTTCTTACGGTGTCAGTAACGTTGATAGAACGTAAATAAGGAGGAAAACTTTTTTTTTTCAAAATTTTCAGATTTTGATACTCCTTTTTAACGTCTTAGAGAATGAATTTTGTGAAAACGCAGAAACACGGGTGTCACAAATTGTGTTAAGAGTACTATTACCAAGTTTCAAGTCAAGTGGACGATGTAATTTTTTTTCCTAACAAAAATTTTGATTTATTTTCATGCTTCAGACGATACCCTCACCGAGATACCCTCATATCTCTGGTTTCCCTGAAGCATTATTTTTGAGATTTGGCACAGGGGTAGAACTATTTCATAACTATTTTTTGAGATCAACAGCATGTCGCTAGCTTCAGCCGTTCTTGGTGAGGATTCTGGAGTGACGTCATCCCAGCAGCCTCACCGACACCTATCTATAACTGGAAAACTATTGATTGAGGTACTAATTATTTCATTGTAGTACTATGTATCACTATTTCCGGAACTATTTATTGGAATATGTAAAAACGTTCAATTCCATGATGAGGCTTCTGGGGTTATGGTCATATTTTTTCTACATGTTATGCAGAAATTAAATATCTTACCAACTTACCATGTATTTCCAAGGTTGAGGAACGTATTTTGGGAAATCCGACGATATTATATTATGTGAAGGTTTCGATAACGTCGCCCTTTCCCATTTTATAGCTGACACACGTTTCCGGCCCATTTTATTTTTAAGCTAATCTAATTATGTTTTTATAAGATTTTTAACATTATTAAACAGGGATCAAATTCTATTTTTTTTGCCTAAATTAACGTTGGCAACAAATTGGCAATGTTGAAATGGGCCCATAGATTTAGAAGAAGACTTCAATTTGTGACTTCAATCAATCTCCGCCGAATGCCAATCAAGTGGCAGTTTATGTCAATTTATTTCTTATGGGTTTCAATGAGGTTTTAAGTCAGACTAAACTGTCTTTAATTAATTGTCTTTAACAAATTTTTTTTAAACACATTAAAAACACCACACTTTTGGGAGGTCCTAATATCTCTACAAGTATTTAGTACTATTTATTTCCTTGTAGTAATATTTACTATTTAAAGGCATATGTGAAAACGGTGATTCCATAGTTAGGTTTCTGGACTGAAGGTCACGCTCTCTCTCTTTAAGGCACTTCTGCATGTGTTGTTTTAACACATCTTCTCGTACAGACAGCAGCACACTAGGTTACCCATTTGCAATACGAAAGCCGCGCTATTACAAGTGAGATACAGTCGATGGTCAACATGTGTATTGAGCTTTCGCTTGTTCACCCGTACTATGATCAGGTACAGTCAAGAGCAATAACATAGAGACACCCTTAAAAATCAAATTGACGAAGAAACATTAGATCGCGTAAATAAGTATGCTAAGCTGTCTTATAATTAAGTAACCAAGGCTATTTAGAAAAAAATGTTGTTAACATATTTTTTTAATCGTAAGGGTTAAGTTTATTTACTCGTAGGTATTTACTTTATTGAAAACTTCACAGCTTATACATGTTACATTACATAGCCCTTATATTAAAAAGTCATAGCCCTATATCTGTGTTGCTGTGACTGCTTTGGTTAAAGATGGGTCTGAAAACATGGGAAACTCTAGAATTATCAAAATCACAAGAGATGTCCCCGAAGGATCTGTTTGGGTCCTATATTTTTCATCATATTTATTAATGATACTAGCTGATGCCCGCAACTTCGTCTGCGTGTTGTATGTATTTTTATAGACCGAGTTTGTACTTTGACACAACTACAGATACATGAATTGCCGTTTTTTATTGAAGCAACTATTTCGTTCATATTTTCGTTATATGAACGAAATAGTTGGACGGAGTAGTTGTAATTTAGAAAATCACCGTGGATTAGGCCTATCGAGGATACCACGTAAAAAAAAACGCACCTCTAGACTCTACCTCGTGGGTGGTGGGGAAAAGAGTCAATAATTAATTTTTAATAAAATTGCAAAATTTTTAATTAAAAAAATTATAATAAAGTAAAAAAAAATTAAAAAAAAACAATAACTGATGACATATTATTAGTACACATGTATAATATAGGTATAGTTAAGAGTACTGAAAAATAGTACTCACTTCGGAGCGCTGTAAAACCTTAGCTATTGACTTAATGAAAAAATGATGCAAATAAAAGTTGTTCCTCAAAAAACGATCTACAAAAATGGTCTGATATCATTTTTTCGTAAAATGATAAAAAAAAGTTACATCGAAAAATATAATTTTTTTTCTCGAATTTCTGAAGATTTTCGCTTATAACTTTTTTATTTATAGTTCTACGACAAAAAGTTACTGGACCAAAGTTGTAGAGAATTTAATTTGCAACAAAAAATGTTAACAAATTTTTTTTATAAAATAAATAGTTTAAGAGATATACCGTAAAAACCATTTCAACCCCTATTTTCAAGATGGCGGCCGTGGGACAAGGGTGGCGACCCCACAAACTTGGTTTTAGCTTTACACTGACCCCCCCTACACATCAAAAAAATAAAATTGCGTCCTCTAAAAAACGCAAGGTAAGGCCTAAAAAATGTAACATTTCAATGGACTAATGAGTCAGTGGTGCCTCTAAAACATCTTGTTGTCTTAACAATCCCACAAAAAGTGGTTAACTAATATTGTATTTCGCGTTTCTGTGAAAAACGTAAGGATTTTGTACTTATTATAAAAAATCAATTTTGATAAAATAAAAAAAAAGTGGAGTAAGGTCAGTCAGGGCAAGTGCGCCATACTTTCTGAATAGTTGATTTTAATGTGAAATAAATTCTCTAAATATTGATATTTGAGTCTACATTTAATAAAATGTGAGAGTTTGGTATTTTGTTATTGCAATGAATGTTGATTCCATCAAAACTATCAATAATTTGACACTATTTTTGATGAAATTTCAAAACATGTACGTAGGCGCACTTACCCCTGGAAATGGGGTAAGTGCGCCCATATAAAAAATGCATTAAAGTACCGCGCTACAAGAAAAACATTGTTTTTACTCTATAGATCATGGACAATTAAAAGCATCACACTAGTTTCTTGTTTTAATATATAGTCTTTAAAGGAAATACGGCTAACATTTTGAATTTGGGGCAAGTGCGCCATAGACGGTCAATCAGGGGTTTCAAACCTTTAAATTACTTTTACAAAGTGGTTCTTTTTTTTAGTTTAAATGTTTGGAGTTTGTGCGTTAGTAAATATTTTTAATAAAACTCAAATTTATTTTGATATTTAGGTATTATATTTTTTATTAATTCAAAAGATACAAATTTAAGGTAAAAATTTATGTATGGCATAAAAGTATACAAGTATACACTTTTGGGAATACGCTCTTTGGTTTCTAGTGGACGGCACTTACTGCCGTACTCAGGGACGTCAATTAAAGTTAAGAAGTAATTAAATGTCATGCTATCCTTGTTTACATCAACAAGACAGAAAGAATGTGACAACATCTGGTTAAATGATTAATTAATTTAATTGACGTCTCTAAGTGCGGCAGTTAGAAACTTATAAGTTAATCAGACTTAGAGTCCATGGCACTTCGGAACTTACTTATATTGCTCATTAGAATAAAAATCTGCCTTTTAATTTAGACTTAGGCACAGAACATATTGGGGGAGGCAAAGCATCAAGTGGTCATAGAACTACTTAATGCCACATTCGATAAATATTGTGAAGAATATTAAGTTGAAATATTATACGTGGTCATAGGCTATCAGCCTTTCGCCCACAATAAAATACAAATACAACCCTCAAATCCATTTTTACAGTACGCCTAGAAAGATTCGGCAGCTGGAACATTTTATGTTTTTCTTTCGTCCAGCACAGAAGCATTATAGTGTAAGTAATTAATTATTACGTTGTGGACCTTTGTGAACTGTGTAAGATTTACATCCAACGTCACCATTCCAAACAAAATACAAAGTTAAAAATAGAAAATCACTAAATTCAAAAGGTTGCCGAACTCTGGCTTGGGGCAAGTGCGCCATACTACTACAGTTTAGGCGCACTTTCCCCTCACTTGATTATTTTGAGGAAATAATTTTAAATTGTTAAAAAAACATTTATTATCCTATTTAGGTGTAAAATACATTCACAGATTTAAAGAAAAACATCTAAACTTTGTACTTACCTCGTTGGTTTGCCACAAAACATAAAACTTTTAAAAGATTTGGCCGGATTTATAACACGAGTCATCTCCGATCCCACGTGCAAATGACACTCAAACTTAAATGGCGGATATGTCAAGTTACGGTGAACAGAGCCATCTGAGATTGTTATCTGGAACTATATTTTAGTGTCGTTCGTGAATTTAAGATGGCGTTAGTTGTATAAATTGTTTAGTTTTCGATATTTTAAAGGTAGGCGCGCTTACCCCGTTGGGGCACTTACCCCGGCTGACCTTACCTAAAAAATTTACGAAAATTGTATGTTGAAAGACCTATTACTTAGGTAAGTACAATAAATGGCACACGAATTCCTTAGTGCTAATTACGGACTTATTTTTGATTTTCAGTGGAATAGAAATTTCTGAAACAGGTCACCTATGTCAGTATCTAAGACAACCCCCGTGCATTTGAGATTTCAGCTAGCACGCTGCTTTTATTGTGCTTTGCGATAATTGTGTAAAAATGATTCAATAAAATATTAAATTTAAGATAGAAATGACTAAGCTTTTCCCTTCAATGGACATTTGTAGAAATAAGCAAAGGTGTCAGTGCTTGATCCAAACTAAGAAACTTATTAGAATAGTAATATTATAATATTTATCCATGGCTTATATACGCAATGCTACGCTCATGGACTAAGTACAGTTCGTTCGGGCAATTTGTGTGCAGTACAGGCGCACGGTATATTGGGACCATTCTTTAACTTAAATGTGACTCGTCCACAAATGCAAATTTTTTAATAAAAATTAAAATTAAATAGCCATCTTACAACTTAAACATATATGCTATTTTAAGGGAGAAACTGGTCCTGATTTTATAATTTTGGCGACAGTGTTTCGATGCACATTAACCATTTTCGAAACTGTCCCAATAATTGGATAATTTTTAAATTCCATCTCTTTATCATTATCAGGCGGCATTGTGTTGACGCAGTATTGATGAACATTCAAAATTATTTCTTTGCAGTTTTTACAAAGCGTCTTCCTTTTTTTAATTGGAGCGTTATCGTCTTGAGACGTACCACCGCTGTTGTCATTATTCGCAGTGTCATTGCCAGTCTCCTCCAACATTCTCAACTATAATTAATAATGCCCTTTCTCAACTCCAATAAATAAAATAGCAAAATTTATTATTGAACTTATGCCTATTCTTTTAAATATGGCCTCCGCATAGTGATTTTGCCAATGTCAGTATTTGAAAGAAATTCAAATAATAAATGTCGAAACTCATATCTATCTATAAATAAATTAATCTATGAATATCACATAATGACCGAAAAGCTTTTATTCTAATGACCGTTACTGCAACTGGGTATTTGTAATGCAAGTAATACCTACAGGACGAATTATCTGAACCCTCCTTTGTAATTTATAAGTTAGCAGAACTAACTTCCTTAAGTACTTCTTTTTGGAAATATACGTTATTATTATTTTGTAAATGTTAACGATAGTGTCAATGAACACATACAATAATTTATTTACAGTTAAGTAATTTTATTTTCAAATAGGTACGAATATTTTTCTTTCAAAAATAGCTATACTAATCCATGTAAATATTTACAGAGACCACAAAATATTATTATTTTCGTATTATAACTAGTAGAAAGAGATAGAAGATATGAATTACCATTCAAGTTTTCTTGCTCCCTGTACCGCCATACATTTCGAGATGACAGCTGACAGCTACCCATGCACACTAATTGAGCGAACAAACTGTACTTTCTCTTTGCTACGCTTGATGTAAACTAAAATCAAAAAATCAATAAGTAGCCCTTATTTCATGTCAGAACATCAAAGCCATAGATCAGACCTTTATAGACCATAATTCATAGGGGTTTTAATAAAACAAATGTCAATTGTCAGTTTCTATTGAGTTTCCCGCCTTTAAAAATAAGAAATGCATTGAAAACACCGGCTGTACGGCCATAGATTCCTTTGCTCAAAAATAAAAATAAGCCGTTTTATTGTTTTCAAAAAGTGATATCCTGAAGATTGAATAATGTCATTTAGTTAGGGCCGAGTTAAGATTTGAAGACTAAATACTGTTGCGTGCTAGGGTTCTGATTCGGAGTGAAACACCAGTGACTATGATTTAGGTGTTTATTCAGCCAGCCAAATAAATCCTAGGTCCACACAGAAGCCGTCAGCCCAGTCACAGAGTCAGAATCGTTGTCCTTAATCACGCCGTGGTCGTTGGTTCCTTCCGTAGATCAGAGTCAGCTAAACGTAGTCCTAGGTCGCGCTGTAGTCGTAGGTTTCCTCTAGTTCGCTCCGATGTATCGCTTGTATCGCTTGAGATCAACTGCGTCCGCTAGGCGCGGCTCGCCTGTATTTATATTCGGCCGGAAGGGGCTCTGGAACAATCCCGATAGTCGCTCTCGCAAAATCAAGCGCAGTTAGACGTCCACGAAGTAAACAACTCGTTGCTAAGGCCGGTGTTCTCACGGTGTGTGCACGGGATTATGTACTTTACGTCTTACGTGCAAGGGTCAATCTTGCGTGTACTTTGTGATGACGCAGCTTTGTGTTGTTGCTACGCAACCCTTTTTTTTTGGTTGTTTACGTCGCCGATCTATTTTTTTTGTATGTGAGCTTTCTCGAACTGGACTTGTTTATTGTTCCTCCTATTTTCTCTCGAATACTCGGGCCCGGCCGCAACACTGCCCCCTTCTTAGACGTGCTCGTCCCGAGCATGTCCAAGCCTCGGACGAATACATCTTCCTCCTCCAGGGTCTGGCGTATCTCGTCCTCCAGAATCTGGCCGTGGTCTCATCGCGCTGAACATCTTTCTCGGGTCAGATGTATCTCGTCCTCCCAAATGCGGTGATTCTCTTCCTTTCCCCAAGGCCCTTATGCTCTTCGAGGTTATAGTGCATTCATTTGTCAGCCTTACCCTTCCAGCAGTTGTGCTGCATGTCTTTGTTGTGGTAACCCAGGTGCTTGCAGACATCTTCTTGCGTCTACCATCCCTCATAGCCTGTTTAAGGAGACCTCTTCGTGAACCCCGAACTCGTTGTCGAAGACGAGCCCCCTTCAAGTGGTCTTGACTGCCCTTGTCTCGGAAGTCGTTGTCACCGGTGGGAGAAAACAGGATTCCCCTCTTCGCAGGCAGGATCTCCATTGGCATAGGAACTTCGTCGCCTCTGTATGCCTGCTCACCTCCACTGCGACACTTGTCTTCTTCCATTTCCATCCGTTGCTCCTGGTCTTTCTGCTTCTCCTCCTCTGTTGGTTCCTGCCTCTCCGTTTCTTCTGCTGTCACGATGCTATCCTGAGGATACTCCCTAAACCCTTCCTCTACAGCCGGCTCCGTAGCACAACCCTCATCCTGTTGCACCCTCCCTGAAGACGACTGTTCCTCGGGTTCAAGCTCTACCATGAGCTCATCCTCCTCTCTTGCACCTGACAGCTGAAACTCTTCCTCTGCTACGGCACTGTCACGTAGCTCCTCTTTCCAATCAGCGCTAACCCGTTCCTCTTGAGCCGGCTCCATTGCTAACTCCTCATTGTGTTGCACCGTCCTTGGAGACGACTCATCTCTGGGTTCCGCCTTCACCTCCTCACTCGCATCCGACAGCAGCGACTCTTTCTCACTCGGTTGACTCTGCACCACCGGTTCCTCATCCGCGATAGGAAAACGTTGCTCCGCCTCCTCCTGTTCCACTATCTCCTCTGCCGTGTCTTTGTCACTTGCCTTCTCAACCCGATCCTCATCACAGGACTCTTCCTGTTCAGCCACCGTAGATGGTCCTCGATCCTGCTGCAGCACATTCCTCAGAGACGGCTCCTCATTGGGTTCCAATTCGGCTACAGGCGAACTTCTCCTATCTATATCCGATAGCAGTAACCCTCCTTCATTAGGATTATCCTGCACCATCGGCTGCTCCTCTTCGATAAGAGACTTTAGTTTCGCCTTTACATCTTCAACTTCTTTTTCCCAATCTAACATCTGCGTTATAAAGCCAGCTATCTTTTTTACCGGCTTGTCAAATTTCTCAACTTCCTGAGGGCTCTTGAAGGTTTTGGGCCGTGACTTTTTCGGGCGTCGTAGCAAATGGCTGCCGTAGCTTGCTGCAAGTTCCTCGCACAGTACTTTCATCAGATCTTCTATTGTAGAAGGTGAAGTGGGCCTGGAGAACACTCTATAATGGCATTTTATAGCCTCTCCACGTAAAGCACCGACGAGATAATGGTAGCGCTCCTCGCAGTCCCAGACCATTAAGTCACCATAAGCTTGCAGGAACGAATGGTAAGCTTCCCACGTCCCTCTTCCGTCAAAGATTATGGTGTTGCCATATAGCGCCGGCTGCAGTAACTCCTCCATCATTTGCAGCGAAGCAAGCAGGTCCTCCCGTTTATCCTCTAAGAATTCTCGCAGTGTTTGTCTCCGATGAACAGTGAGCATGTCCTGGTGAGCAAGAGGTGAATCTTCTTTCGCGGGGCTGGTAGGCAGGGCTTCCTTGGTGGGCGAATCCATATGGGTAGTGGGCGCAGCCTGGTGGGCGGTGCTGATAGGCGTGTCTCGATGGCCAGTGGCTATGGCCTGGCGAGCTGTACCCCTTGCCTCCGCAGCCAGTCGCACCCCTCCCCTGACGCTGGTGATGTCCTTCCTCGGAGTCACTGGCATGGCTTCTCCAAATCCACTTCCGACACCAATTGTTGCGTGCTAGGGTTCTGATTCGGAGTGAAACACCAGTGACTATGATTTAGGTGTTTATTCAGCCAGCCAAATAAATCCTAGGTCCACACAGAAGCCGTCAGCCCAGTCACAGAGTCAGAATCGTTGTCCTTAATCACGCCGTGGTCGTTGGTTCCTTCCGTAGATCAGAGTCAGCTAAACGTAGTCCTAGGTCGCGCTGTAGTCGTAGGTTTCCTCTAGTTCGCTCCGATGTATCGCTTGTATCGCTTGAGATCAACTGCGTCCGCTAGGCGCGGCTCGCCTGTATTTATATTCGGCCGGAAGGGGCTCTGGAACAATCCCGATAGTCGCTCTCGCAAAATCAAGCGCAGTTAGACGTCCACGAAGTAAACAACTCGTTGCTAAGGCCGGTGTTCTCACGGTGTGTGCACGGGATTATGTACTTTACGTCTTACGTGCAAGGGTCAATCTTGCGTGTACTTTGTGATGACGCAGCTTTGTGTTGTTGCTACGCAACCCTTTTTTTTTGGTTGTTTACGTCGCCGATCTATTTTTTTTGTATGTGAGCTTTCTCGAACTGGACTTGTTTATTGTTCCTCCTATTTTCTCTCGAATACTCGGGCCCGGCCGCAACAATACTTAATCAACTTCGTTCTTATTAACACTGTATTAAGTATTTAGTTATGGTTCGTTAAAAAAGTGCAGAATAGCCGAACTATTAATGGGGAAGCTGACAAAAGTTTCGATATTTTAGATATTATACGCCTATAATCCTCGTTGGGGTAAGATAAGTCACATAACTTTACATGTCATGAAAATTTAAAAAATGGCATATTGTTTATGAGTATATAATACGTTGTCTAAATTTTGCAATGCACGGACGGCCCCAACTCAGGTTACCACACGCGTGCACTCTGTGCTGTTGTGATAAGAGCGGTTTTGCAATGAAAATGGAGTAACCTGATGCGCTGGCCTCTGTACCAACAATGCAATGTATTTGGTTGGCAGCTGGCACATTCCAAATTTTTTGTTCAGTGCCAGTTCAGCACAGAAGTTTTTGTTTTATTTTTGGATATTTGTGGGTCAGTTACTTACAATAATTTTAATTTCTTCCGACTCACTTATATTCGACGATAGCTCTTAAAAATAACATCTATCTAATTATAGAGCAGCACCCTCAGATTTTCTTTATAAAGTACTTTTTTAAAGGTGAATTTATGAAGTTAGAAAAAGGTTATTATTACCTACAAAGAAAACTCAATAAGTAGCATCGTGGCAGAATACCAGCGCTGCAGTCTGGTACTGCAGCAATATGCTGAGTCAGCGCCAATTTGATTGGCATGATACAGATAACACGGTGTAAAATAGTTTTATAAAATTATTTGTTTCTGTTTCTTACTCTGTTTACTTCATTGTTTGCTTGCTGATTCATGTTTACTTGTATGTTTGTTATTTGTCTATTAAGTACTGTGTTGTGCTGTTTTATGTCAATTGAATACAGTGTCAATCTATCTATCTATCTATCATAAAATCAATTAATTAGCACTTCACACTGTAACTTTCTGCACTAAAGTTTCCCTCGTATGGTTTGTTTGCTCAAACCGGAAATCGAACCCAGAAACCGTCGATTCACAGGCTGTGTAACTCTACTACTCAACCAAACTTCCGACAAAAAATTAAGAAAGGATCTTTTATACAAAATATCTCATAAATCTCAATCCGGTCCTTTTATCAAATGCTACGTACTCATAGACATAGAAAAAATAAGTTAAATATCAACACTGTCTAGGGATATTGCTTAATTTTTCATACAAAAAGGTGTGTTTGAGAAGCTATAAAAGCATACTCGAGACACATGGAGGGATATAATTTTAAGATGAGCAAGTGTTAAACCTGAATTTTCAATTCTCGTCAATGAATTTTGTTTAAATTGTTTTTTTTTTAAACGTGACGTAAACGAAAACAAAAATGCACTTTTTTCTGCTTTTTGTACGAAAACGGTGGAATTAGCGCGATTTTTTTTTTCATTTTAGTCACGTTTTCACAAATTTCAAGAAAAATTAAATTCATTGATAAAAATTGAAAATTCATGTTTAGCACTTGCTCATATGAAAATTATATCACTCCGTGTATCTCGAGTATGGTATTATAGCTTCTCAAACAGACCTCTTTTGTATGAAAAATCATGCAATATCCCTAGACAGTGTTGATGTGTATATTTTTCTATGTTCGGCGTAAATAACAGAAAGAACTTGAGAAACATTGTAAGTGCCTTGGGTTGCCCTTGATTTTGATGGGATTACATCAGATCCTGACTTGGTGACAATAAGACCACTTCTGGAGTATACTCTTTCGAACAAAAAAAAAAGAATTTTGAAAATCGGTCCAAATGGCGGAGAAACCGGTGAACAGACATAAAATAAAGAAATACAATGGTTTAAGATTTCGTAGTCTTCCTTGCATTTAATTTACCAAGTTTGTTAGAAAGATTTCATCCTTATAATTGACCCTAACGATCGACGCAATAAAAGTACAGGGTATTCTTACAGATTTTAGTCGGTTCGATTCCCGGTTGTGGCAAGCGAATTTTCGAAAATTCTTGAATGCAGTTTTCTTTCTTTTCAAAAATAAAGGAATGTTTTCTTTGAGTACAATTTTCTATCTACAGTATTAAGAGTACTTTCCCTTCAGGTGGCATTACAAAATTCCACCCTGTATACAGTCGAACATAAAACCTCCTCCTTTTTGGAAGTCGGTTAAAAAGTAATTCAAGTGATGCAGTGTATCTGCTCCGATCCAGCGGCAGTGCTTCTCGCCGCCATAGTTCTTCATAAACAAAACACTATCGGCTTACGGAGAATGAGAGAAGTAAAGAAATATAAATTATTGAAGACATAGCTAAGAAATACATATATTGAAGACCTGGCTGTATGGATGCAGATTCCTTTGCCTTTCTCGAAAGAGATAAATTTAAAAAACAACATGTCCTTGCTTTTAGCTTTTAGCCCATGTATATGGAGGGTCTTTGGCGGGAACTCGGCGTGAGCGGTTGCTTTGTCAATTGAATTTTCGTTTTCTGCGTGAGGAAGTTGTTTAATGTGTAATAGTGATAGTGTATTATGCAGTAAATTGACTAAAATTCGTGTAGTGATGAAAAATTCAAGTGATAACAGTGTTTCTGCTCCGTTTGGTACCGACAAAGATCCTCGCGGTTGTGCTTCTCGCCGCCAGTTTTCGTAAAACAGACGCTATCCGGTTTTACGCAAAACATGAGGAGCTTAGGGCTTAGGTTAAGTTAAAGAAAGAAGATTTTTCACTGAAGACATGGCTGTATGGACATAGTTTCCTTTGCCTTTCCCGAAAGGGATAAATTTAACAAACAACCATGTATATGTCAAAAATACGTTGATCTCTATGGTATGAGTAAAATGTTCTGAAAAACACCTAGCTTTGAATTTTTTCAGGGGTTTTTGTTGTTGGTTTTATATTTACTGGTTAAATTTCGAGATTTTATGTAGCCTAAATGTTGACCGGGGATATAAGGTACCCCTATGCAAAATTTCATTTAAATCGGTCCAACAGTTACGGAGATTAGCCCGTGCAAACAGACAAACAGAGAAACAAAAAAATCTAAAAAAATCGGGATTTGTTTTATTTCTCTTCTTACATCCCCCTGACTCGGTTTTTAGCATTTTTTTTCTATGTACAGAAATTCGACCTCTACAGTTTTATTATATGTATTTTATCCTCACCCAGTTGCAAAAACAGCCATTAAAGTTAATGCCGCTTTGAATATTATACTGTCACTTTCCGTAAACAAGGACGGCATTACATTTAAATAGATAGAAGATAGATATAGATATTAAACTATGTATGCAGCTGCATTCCTGGTAGTTTTTGCCGATGACACGAATGCCATTTTCTCGGAAAAAAAAATATATGACCTCGACATGCAGATTAATAACGCCTTGCACGTGTTCCAGAGATGGTTCCACTGTAACAATTTAAAACTAAATACTGCTAAAACGAAAGTTATGCTTTTTAAAACTACAGCTCGAAATGACGATACTCTTGAAGTTTCATTTGAATGGGGAATGTATAAACCAAGTCAATGTTGTTAAGTTCCTTGGAGTCAACATATCCTTTTTTGAACTGGAAACCAGAATTGATGGCCATTCAAAATTCCGTCAGTTCATCATGTTATGCACTTCGCAGTTTAAGGGATGAACTTACTAAGGAGCAACTAAAATCTGTTTTTATTACGCTTTGATCGAATCTCGACTGCGGTACAGTATAAAATTATGGGGAAACAGTTACAATATAACATGCAGAAGGCATTTGTAGCACAAAAAAGAGCTATTCGCACTATAATGCGCATTCCACCATGGGAATCATGCAAGGAACATTTTAGGAGTCTGGGTATACTGACTATTCCAAGTCTGTACATTGTTGTCATCTTGACCGATTTGGTAAAAAACAGTCGTAGGTTTGACGCGGAAGAACAGAAGGAACAAAGACACGCTACAAGAAGGAAAGACTTAATGATAAATGACGGAGCTACAGTCATTTTAGTGAGCGTTGTCACTACAAGAAGGCAGCTGATGGGGTCGACGCGATGGTAGCGAGCCCTGTGTATGAATAATCTTAAATTGATGTAATTTTATCTACTTGTTTTCTATTAAATAGAAATAAAATATAAAGTAAAACTTACACATGCATTTCAGTAATTATGAGATTTCAATTACAATTAAGGTACGTAATTAAAGTTGTTTTTTTTTAGTGCCGCAAACTCGATTGTAGACCGGCTGAATCCCAATCACTCTAATATGCACTATACGGAATCTATAACAATAAGTAAATTCGGTGAATTTTAATTAATTAGCGAAAATTGAGGATATGAAACCCATGACGCTGAACAACTTTTCCAAAAGAACATAGGTCGAAATATGACAAAAAATGTATCGTCTCTATCTACGAATTGTGCAATCAGTTTTGGGTTTGTATGGGAAGATGAATTTATTTAAAGAATTTCATATAGATTCCTTCGGAAAATTTATTCAGTTTCATGGGGTCATTCACTCCCTAAAGTTTCTCTAACTTAAATAAATTCACTCTTTTTTTTTAACTTTCGTCAAAAGAATGTTTATCCCAAGACTCCGCTGCGCTATACAAAAAATACGAAAATCTCTACAATAGAGATCCATTCTCAGATGAAACCACCCATATGGGAGTGATAACAGCTGTCGGGACAGGTGGATAGACACTGTCACTAATATCAATACAGTATGACGCATAATTTTTTATAAGATGTAGGTACTTCGATGAGTGTGCTCAGGAGCTGCATGAGCTCATTCCGCCTGCCCCTTTTTTCCATCGGACGTCCAAACGGTCCAGACGCACTGCGGGGTATCATTCTTATCTTGTCGAGATCCCTCGCCGGATACGCACTGAGCGCTTTCTTCATCTTTTGTCTTGTGCACTGCCAAGGAGTGGGATTCTCTGCCGGCGTCTGTATTTCCAAGCTCATACAACTCGAATATCTTTAAAGTACGAGTGAATACTTTAAAGATAGTGAGCCTTTATAGGCATTTTCTGGGTTAACTCGCTCCATCGTCGACCTCATCTTTGACCTTTATGGTCAAGATTGAGGTCAAGAGTTAACCCATTTATAATATTTAAAAAAAGAATTCTTCTGGATGAGCAAATCTGATACTTGGTGTTTGAATTTGACAAAGTAGGTACTAGTTCTGGGTGAATTCAGATCTTCGCCAAGCGGTGCAATTTTTCTGGGCAGTGCCGAAATAAGCTTTTTTTTTGTGACAAATGCCAAAGTACTGATTTTAAAATCAAGATCTGAGACCTGGGCAGTCCCGAAATAAGGGACTTTTTTTGGGCAGTGCAATAAGTTTATTTCGACACTGCCCCAAAAAAATTCTTATACTTAGCTCATTAACGGGAGGGATACAAATTCTCCTTCGGTAACAAATGTTGACCAATAGGGGTGTAGACAATTTTTTTTTATTGTTTATGATTGTTAAAGGAACTGAATCCAAAACCGAAATAATTCTTGAAAACTATTGAGAAAAAAGTTCAAAGGTATTATTAAATTTCCGTTATAGTGCCTGGCGTTACGGAAAACACAGTTCGCTTTCGGAAACCAGCACCAAATTTTTATGTATGGTTAGGCATGTCACCTAGACCCCAAAACTGCCGGGAGACACTTCGTGAGGTGTCAAGGTCACCAGTTATGACGTCATCAATGTGGCCGCCACCGCGTTTTGAAAAATGTAAATCACTCATAAATTACGCAGTGCACATATACGTGTGGGGTATCAAATGAAAGGATATTAAATATGCTGCATTGTTTTCATTGAATGTAACTGCGTAAATATGAAAACAACAAAAATATAGGACAAATAAGACAAATTACAAAAAAAATAATACATATTTATTTTTATAGCTAGAGAACCATTTATATTACAGAGAAAAAATGTAGGGTACAAATAATTATACGTTATTCGTCTATAGTTTACAATTTAAATCATCACAATCGGGTGAAAAAAGCCATAGTTACGCTGGTTTAACTAAAGTGCGGCGGATGCCATATATTCAACCGACGTCGCCGGCGTGTTTTGAAAAATGTTAATTATACTTAAATAACGCAGTGCATATGAATGTTTGGGGTATCAAATGAAAGGATATTAAATTTGCTGCATTGTTTTCATTAAATGTAACTGCGTAAATATGAAAACAAAAAAATATAGGACAAATAATACAAAAAAATAAATAAAAATACATATTTATTTTTATAACTAGATAACCATTTGTATTACAGAGAAATAATGTAGCGTACAAATAATTCTACGTTATTCGTCTATAGTATAAAATTTTAATCATCACAATCGGGTTAAAATATACATAGTTATGCTGGTTTTCACATATTCAACCGACGTCGCCGGCGCGTTTTGAAGAGTCTAAAATACACTGAACTGCGCAACACACATGTATGTATTTATACATTCGGACATGAAATGAAAGCATATTTAATATGCTCTAATTTTCTAATGTAATGTACTCTGCGTAAATATAGAAATAAGAAAAATGTGTAACAAATAAATCGAATTAGAGAAAAAAATATGTTTATTTATTTCTATAGCCAGAGAACCATTACATTAGAGACAAAAAATGATTTCTTCGTATAATGTTATGTTATCTTTCTATAGTTTAAAATTTAAATCATCTAAATCGGTAAAAAACAGACACAGTTCTGCCAGTTTAAAGATAGTTCGGCGGACGCTAACAACGCGACATGAGTAAGGCTCACGAGCGTTTTGTCCGCCCGTTCCAGTGTGTTATGAATATTGACGCATACTAACGATGGCCGTTTCTACTAATAATCAGGATGAAGACTTCACTTGGAAGAGAAACTACTTGCATCAATGCTTATGCATCAATATTCATAACACACTGGAACGGGTGGGCAAAACGTTCGTGAGCCTTAACCCACATTTATGCCCATGAGTAAACTAGTGTTTCAAGCTCTTTCTGATGAACTAAATTTTATATAGCCTCGTAAAGGGTAATTTTAAATTACATACTTTCAAACTAGTATGCAGCTTTCAATTAATGCTAGGTGCAAAGAGGATTAAGTGTGTTACATTTTTAATTTTAATCTATCTAACTTATAAAAATCAGCCTTCATATATAATCTAAAAATAAAAGGACGGTCTACGCTCTCGAGCATGCACCTTCACACGCACAAAGGAGAGTGCAATTTAAATCGTTTTTCACGCATCGGCACCTGGAACACCTCTCCTTGCACTTGTATGACACAAATTCTTTGCAGCTCAAGCTAGCATCCGGAATTGTTTTCCAGACTGGTGTGTAGGCAGGACCGTTGTCTTTTTTTTGCCAACCCCAGCGTTCTTTGGAATCGGTAAAAAAACGTCGTGGAAAACATAGGCATCATCGAGAGAAGTCGATGTCGCATTTCATGCATATTCTTGTGAGGCTGTATCTTGCCAAGATGATGCCATCTTTGCACTTATAGAAACAGTTGTTGTGCACATGTATTATCCTGCAAGTGAAACTAACGATATACATGTAGCAAGAAGGATTCTTTTCACAAAGAAAAATAAAGCTATCGAAAATATCCCACCAACGCGAGATGCACTGATTCAACATATCAAGAGGGCAATTCTTCAAACAAAAACTTGGACTAGTTGCCTCTTGGACAACCCACAGCATTTAGATCCGTGCAACTGGGGTTGGCAAAAAAAAGACAACGGTCCTGTCTACACACCAGCCTGGAAAACAATTCCAGATGCTAGCTTGAGCTGCAAAGAACTTGTGTCATGCAAGTGCAAGGAGAGGTGTTCCAGGTGCCGATGCGTGAAAAACGATTTAAATTGCGCTCTCCTTTGTGCGTGTGAAGGTGCATGCTCGAGAGCGTAGACCGTCCTTTTATTTTTAGATTATATATGAAGGCTGATTTTTATAAGTTAGATAGATTAAAATTAAAAATGTAACACAATCCTCTTTGAACCTAGCGTTAATTGAAAGCTGCACACTAGTTTGAAAGTATGTAATTTAAAATTACCCTTTACGAGGCTATATAAAATTTAGTTCATCAGAAAGAGCTTGAAACACTAGTTTACTCATGGGCATAAATGTGGGTTAAGGCTCACGAACGTTTTGCCCGCCCGTTCCAGTGTGTTATGAATATTGATGCATAAGCATTGATGCAAGTAGCTCTCTTCCAAGTGAAGTCTTCATCCTGATTGTTAGTAGAAACGGCCATCGCTAGTATGCGTCAATATTCATAACACACTGGAACGAGCGGACAAAACGCTCGTGAGCCTTACTCATGTCGCGTTGTTAGCGTCCGCCGGACTATCTTTAAACTGGCAGAACTATGTCTGTTTTTTACCAATTTAGATGATTTAAATTTTAAACTATAGAAAGATAACATAACATTATACGAAGAAATCATTTTTTGTCTCTAATGTAATGGTTCTCTGGCTATAGAAATAAATAAACATATTTTTTTCTCTAATTCGATTTATTTGTTATACATTTTTCTTATTTCTATATTTACGCAGAGTACATTACATTAGAAAATTAGAGCATATTAAATATGCTTTCATTTCATGTCCGAATGTATACATACATACATGTGTGTTGCGCAGTTCAGTGTATTTAGACTCTTCAAAACGCGCCGGCGACGTCGGTTGAATATGTTAAACCAGCATAACTATGTCTATTTTGACCCGATTGTGATGATTTAAATTTTATACTATAGACGAATAACGTAGAATTATTTGTACGCTACATTATTTCTCAGTAATACAAATGGTTATCTAGTTATAAAAATAAATATGTATTTTTATTTTTTTATTTGTCCTATATTTTTGTTGGTTTCATATTTACGCAGTTACATTTAATGAAAACAATGCAGCAAATTTAATATCCTTTCATTTGATACCCCAAACATTCATATGTACTGCGTTATTTAAGTATAATTAACATTTTTCAAAACACGCCGGCGACGTCGGTTGAATATATGGCATCCGCCGCGCTTTAGTTAAACCAGCGTAACTATGGCTTTTTTCACCCGATTGTGATGATTTAAATTGTAAACTATAGACGAATTACGTATAATTATTTGTACCCTACATTTTTTCTCTGTAATATAAATGGTTCTCTAGCTATAAAAATAAATATGTATTATTTTTTTGTAATGTGTCTTATTTGTCCTATATTTTTGTTGTTTTCATATTTACGCAGTTACATTCAATAAAAACAATGCAGTATATTTAATATCCTTTCATTTGATACCCCACAAATATAGCGAGTTAGGGTTCGGGTGCGAAGTAAAACACCGCACTTTACTGATATTAATCTGTAATTCTCGTGAAACACAGACGATTAGGCAAAATAGTCAATTAAAGTAAACTTAGCGGGTGTGGGACGGCAGAACTCAATATGCGCGCCGGCGGCGCGAGCTGTCAACTAACTAGTTCCCTATTACACCGGCAGGCAGCGCTGGTGTAGGGTGCGTTCAAAAATCGGTGGCGCTATAATCATGTGCACTGCGTAATTTATGAGTAATTTACATTTTTCAAAACGCGGCGGCGGCCACATTGATGACGTCATAACTGGTGACCTTGACACCTCACGAAGTGTCTCCCGGCAGTTTTGGGGTCCAGGTGACATGCCTAACCACACATAAAAATTTGGTGCTGGTTTCCGGAAGCGAAATGTTATGGCCTTTTTTGGACGTAAGGCAGAGCACTATTACGACCCGGTGGTCCCTGGGTGGAAACTGTCAAACAACGAAAAAGAGATGCACTTACCGGCATGTGACGTCACCGCCATTTATTTGCGTAGGTAAAAACGAGATAGCTAGCACTCCCTACAAAAAGATAGGAAACTTGTTCATTTAAAAACCAATTTTAATGCTGTTTTTGGATATTAATATATTTGTAACATTATTTTTTGTTTCACATACAATAATTCATAAAATCAAACTCTGTCAACATCCCTATTAAGTAAAAATTTTTGTTATGTAATTTGATTTCTGCATATTCTTGGCTTCGTTGTTATTAGTCTTTCTCACTAAGTTTAGCTGGAAGAGATCTCAATTATCTTTCTTTAGGATTTGCCCAGATAAATTGTTTCCAGGATCCATCTTGATACAATTGTGGCTCAGCTGTTTAGACGTCCTTAAACAACCCTCGTTAACAACTTTTAAATGAGAGCCCAAGAAATTCTGTTTTGTCAGCGAATCGTAATCGACAAATGTTTACAGACATTCTAGGCTTAGTCAAACATTAAATTTTTATTGTGGCCCAGCTGTTACTACTACTACTTATAGAATTATACAAAATAGTTGGGAGAAATACAAATGAAAAAATTAAAGATTTTATGATTTTTTTATTAGGTACGACACAGAAATTTAAAATAAGTAGTTAGTTTTACACAATTTTCCACTCCAATGGTGTACCTAAAACAATAAATTTTTTAAAATTAATAAATGGATGAAATTCAAGTCATACACAAAACAACATAACAACAGTAATAAAATCAGTGTCTGCTAATTTTAAGTACTTTCTGATGTACAAAACATCAAAAGTGTGGAGATAGCAGTTTTATCTTCCCTCTTAATTCTTTACATTATTCCATAATGAAATAACGACTGCCTTAGAGGGATTTGGAAAATAAAAGGAAAACAATGATTATAAGAAAGTTAAATAGTTCTCATTTTCTCCACCTGAACAGATAAATGGCCTCCATTCCATCGACACAAAACATAAGTTACAGAATCGGGGCCCTAATACCATGTCGAATGTATAACAACCCTCTTTTTTTTTCAGGGGTATTTATTTCTGAACTAATCTATCTATGGAGGGGACGCCCGTCAGGCTCGGTCCACTTATTTGAGACCTATTCACCCAATGAGGACTATCGTTTTTTGTCTCACTAGACATAGACATATACTTTATTGCACACCATGACACAAAAACATTACAATAACAGACAAGGACAGAAAACAGAAATGTACAAAAAGGCGGCCTTATTACTAAGGTAGCAATCTCTTCCAGGCAATCTTTGGGTAGGAAAATAATGAAAAAAAATATAAAGCAGAGCAGGTGGTGGCTAACAATAAAAATTAAAATAATAATAAAATATATTTATTATTACATAAACTACAGCTCTAATATTTAAGTACATAATATAATAATATTATATATATACTAATACATATAATACAATATTACTATGTAAGAAAGGAACATATGATAACAGAAAGGGTTCATTGGGTAGAGTGGCGCCACTGTAGAGTGAGGTCCTAAAGTACGGCTGTCAAAGTTTGTTATTACAGGCACCAAAACAAAAATTAACATTTAAATCATATTTAATACAATTTAACCGTAGAGTTAACGTATTGGCAATGCCGCAGTGTTGCGCAGTCCGGTTTTGCTCGGAAAAAAAAGGCGGACATAAGTAAGTTTCCGAAAGATAAAACTGTCTCAAAGCAGTGGTTGGTAGAGATTCGCAGGTCAACTATGTCCCTTCAAAACATTCACGTATCACATATCAGAGACCTATATACAATACATAAATACACACAGACACAACAAACACACAGAACAAACATCTATGTTCATCAAATGTTTGTTCTTCGTGAGAATTAAACCCATAACCTTTAGCCCTGAAGCCATATTAAATGGAATATATACATATAGTGTATATCCTTACTTTAATATTATAAATGCTAAAGTAACTCTGTCTGTCTGTCCGTATATAGCGCCTAAACTACTGAACAGATTTTGATGAAATTTGATACAGAGATAGATTAGAGAAAGGACTTAAGGCTACATTATATCCCACAGTTAGGCACGATATAACCTGTAGTCCACGCGGGTGGAGCCGCGGGCGGAAAGCTGTTATGATAAATAATGCTTTCGCTTTTCAGAGTGGACTTTGCCTCTATAGATAAGCAAATTATTTTGTGTACATGTCACTAGAGCCACTAAATATGCATTTATCATCCAGGAGGGGGCGTCATACCAAATGTGACAGTACATGTTAAAGGGATACCAAAAAAGCGTGACATAGAGGGGGAGGGGTTCAAAAAGTCGAAATTTGGTGACGTAATATGTGGACATATTATCATCTCATCTACTGTGGGGCCCATACTAGCTTTCTACCCGGGACTTCATTCCCGTGGGAATTTGGAAAAATTATGTAGCCTGTGTTAATTCAAGGTGTCACCTACCTCCTTACCAAATTTTATCAAAATCGGTCCAGCCATTCTCGAGTAATATAAGTGTTGAAACCAACCCGACTTTGTTTCAAGTATATATTAAGACAAGCTTTCCGTCCGGGACTTCGTTCCCGTAAAAATTTGGGAAAATTAGGTAGCATATGTGTTAATATAGGGTGTCAGCTACTTTCACACCAAATTTTATCAAAATAGGTTCAGCCGTTCTCGAGTTAAGTGTTAGAACCCGACTTTGTTTTACATATTGTAACCCAGAGACCTCACGCTACACCAGCGCCCCTAGTGGCGAATTCATACGCGATAGCCCTCATTCCTAATAACAGCCCAAGAGTTTTTACCTCTGCACTGACAGTTCTAAACTGATACATCATCGGTGTTTTAAAATGTATTGAACGATTCGTGATGTACCGGCCATCACCCCCTTTTCGGCCACTTCGCACATTATTTGAAATAAAATGTATACGTTAAACAAGACCACGCTTTTCCAATTTCAGACCATTCAATTCGTTAACTTTAAAAAGTGTATACTGTGCCCTCATTTCCACAGATGCTGTCAAATTTAAAAAATAAAAAAAGTTAATATATTTTCAAGCGTTTCATTTCTTAAATCAATGTTTTTTTTTGGTTTGTAGTAGTTTGTACATATTTAACTAGTTAACAATAATATCTAATCGCTAAAATTCAATGGCATACCTATGCTTAGTTTAGGAGAACCTTTATAAAAAAGAAATGCAGCTTTATAAATATCGGGAAGTGACTGAAACAGTAGCTAACATTTTAAAAGAGGCAATCAAAATCATGAATATAATGCTGAAATAATGTATGGCCACTAACTGGGTAGAAAAAAATTTTTTCTGGGTTCTAAAAACAAAGCCAAGCAACAGGAAATACAAAATTTGACAAAAAATGGATGTCCACCATCTTAAATTGGAAAATGGGTGGAATTCTCTTATCCCACTGTTCCCTGAATTCCTAGAGAATTACTAGTATTATTATTATTGCATCTAAGAAAATCTTTTCTTGCATTTCTGGGGATTTCGCCTCTAGCGCAGGCTTGCAGCCTAAACACAGGACTTTTCTATGTATTTTTTTTTTTTTTTAAATCTTAATATTTAACGAGGCTTCAGCCACTCTAGGTGGTTATGCCAGCCTCATGGTATCACTCTGTACATACATTTTCTACTACAAGATACAATTTTAAACCTTATTCTACAATTCAGACACGTTTCTTAAAAGAAATTGTCAGAAACCTGTATAGCCGAACCGCACTGTCAGACAGAGGATCCGCCAACATACAATTAATCTGTGCTCCATGTAAGCTACACCCAAACATTCTCTGTCTGACATTGCGGTTTCGGTCACATTCCACTAAAAAGTGTAAAAGATCTTCAACGCAGTCACAATTCTCACATAGCGGCGATGGTATTTTGCCAATCATGTGGTAATATTTATTTATTGGTATATGACCTGAGCGCAACCGAAATGCAGCTATCACACTCTGTCTTGACATGTTGACATCATCGAACCAAGGGACTATGTTCGGAGATCTCTGTATTGTTCCATACCACAGTCCCTTGGTGGCCGATGTTTCTGCGTAATAATTACACCACTTCTCAGTACACCACGACTTAGCTACTTTAAATAGTTCTGTGGCATATGGTTTACAAGACACAATCCTACCATCACAAGCTGCCTCATTTGCCAATCGATCGACTTTGTCATTACCCCAAAGCCCGACATGTGAAGGTATCCATTGCAAAACAATACGGATGTTACTTATCTGGAGATTGTAAAGGGATATGAGGACATCGTACGCGATTGGTACCCCACGGGCCCCAGTGACACATTTGGCTAGATGTTGGAGAGCACTCTTCGAGTCCGACAATATAACAAATTTTTCTCTTGAGAATTCAGGTAGAGTCTGTATGTGCAAAACAGCTTCATTTATAGCGACTAACTCAGCCCTCATAATTGAAACTTCATGTGTTAGTTTAACTTTTAGTGATGTTAGAGTCTGTGGGTCGAAAAATGCAGCTCCAATGTATTTAATGTATTTAATACATTATATGTATTTAATACTAGCATCCCGCTCGTGACTTCGTTCCCGTGGGAATTCGGGAAAATTATGTAGCCTATTTTACTCAGGGATAATGTAGCATCCTAATGGTGAAAGAATTTTTTAAATCGGTCCAGTCGTTTCCGAGCTTATTTGTTACATACAAAAATACAAATCTTTCCTCTTTATAATCCTTACTAATATTATAAATACGAAAGTAACTCTGTCTGTCTGTTTGTCCGTCATTCACGCCTATACTACTGAAACGATTTTGATGAAATTTGGTACAGAGATAGATTAGAGCCTGGGAAAGGACATGGCTACATTTTATCCCACAGTTGGGCGGAGCCGCGAGCGGAAAGCTAGTATAAGTATAAATGTCCAAAGAAGGTCTAAAGAGAGAAACTTCATAACTATCTACACATGTTTTATATAAATGCCTTTTGTAAAAGAGTGTATGTGAGGCGATGTATGTTAAGTAGTCGCACGCTGTGTGCGAGGGATGATTCCTAGAAGAGAGAATGAATGGGTACTGTTTTGACAATCTGAACTTGTGTCTTGAGTTCTATTGTTAGATCTGTATAATATTTAGTCATTTTGGTTATTATTATTATTTTATAATTCTTTAAAACTATTACATCCCATGTTTACAGTTTACTTTTTAGGTGCCATTATTGATGCTAGTCACCAATCAACCAAAAGCTGGTATAGCTGGATAACGATACAACATTTGCCCTTGAGCTATTTTAACTTGATGTTTTTTATATACCTAGTTTACTCATAACACAGCAGGCTGCCCCTTTTCCGACACGCCGACCGTTGGAATTTATCGTGTTTGGTCTCAAAAACAGCATTAACATTCATTTACATCGTCATAGAGAGTAAACATGAATTTTTGAAGAACAATGTGTTGGACTGAAGTGAAATACGGGTAATACATAGAGATGGCAGCATGGCCTTTCGCGAAGGGGCTAATTTTGTGGTTAGGTTCCTAAAAAATTTGGTAAATAATGTAATGTTTTAAGCTACAAATATAATAAATCACTTATTAAGTTAGGTAAAGAAGTAATTCAGTACAATGAAAGAAGGTTTCCAAATAATTACTTAACTAAACCGGCACGCGGTGCTTGAAAAAAGAAAATTAAATTACCTTTTATTTGGACCTCGCACGCATCTTCCTCCTTTTACGCTTTAGCCTACGCATACGCTTCTTACGCCACTGTAAAAAATAGGAACAATTAATTTCATCTACTGTGTACCAAACGTGTTAAATATATTTAACCTTTTTGACTAAAAATTAAACAATATAAGAAATCTCTATCTTTAAAATACCTTAGCTCTCATGACGTCGAAGTAGATAAACGGAAGATTCTACTTCAAAAGGAGTTTAATCCCTCAGGATTAATTTACAATTTCACGATGAAGTACGGAGAACTGAACATAACATTCAAGTCCTCGACCAGAAAGAAAAAGGCAGGCAGACAGTGTTGCCACATGAAGTAGACGTGAAATCTGTATTTTCATTACAAAAATCCGTATAAAATCCGTATTTCTGTTTTTATTGAAATTCCGTATAAATATCCCGTATTTTGATTCAAATTCCGTATGAATTCCGTATAAAAATTAAACGTAACATTTTTGAGTCAAGATTTAAATCAAAAGAGGGTGATTTCCCTAAAAGTTGTTTAGCGGGACCGTTATCGTCAAGATACTTAATTTATTTCTTGGTTTCGTCTTCATTGAAGAAATTTTGCTGTACTGCCGCACTACAGTGGAGCAAACTCACCAGAGCGTTGTGACGAAATTTGTTCAAAATTAGGTCAAGAAGGCTCGAAAACGGTGTCCTTTTGAAGCTAATTCTGTGTTTAGAGTAAATCCGTATAAAAATCCGTAATCTTGATTCATCCGTATTGAACTCGCAAAATCCGTACAAATACGGACAAATCCGTATATATGGCAACACTGCAGGCAGACGAACCCAGTGTTGCCAAGTCTTTTTAGGTCCAAATCGCCAAAAATTTGTTGCAAAGTAGCCTAAAGTCGCCCAAAAGGGCTACTTAATTTCATACTAGAAATGGAGTCATCAATGTCAAACTTCGTCCGAATACAGTATCATAAAAATACATTGATGGTTTGATTTAATGCATAAGTTTATTTTCTTCTTTTTGGAGCACTTTAATAAAAGCGCTTTTTTATATGTTTTTTACTACCTATCATAAATAGATAGATAGATAGATAACAGCTTTATTTACTCTAATAACACACAACAAAACACATAAACAAATCGATAAGAAAAAGTTAAAGAGCATCGAACCTCTGTGGCATGCCTAAAGTTGCAAGTACATACAAGTACATAAAAAGTTGCGTTTTTAATGTACAGGTATGAAACATATGCCAATCGACAGAGAAAATAATTACAAACAACAAATACTGATTGATAAAATGTCGTAAGTGATATACTTTCTGAGTAATTTCAGTTCAAAAATGTAAAATATAATTAAAAGAAAATCATCGTTTAAACTTATGTAAAAGTCCATTATCATCATTTTAAAGCATCCCGCGCCACGACTAGCATTATATTGGATTCCTGTTATACTAAAATAATAGGAAATGTTAAAAAAAATGTAAAATATGTTTTTGGTGAAATTCACATCAATCAAAATCCAAAATTTACTCATTGATTACAAGCCTGGGTCATCCATCAAGAAAAATACCACTTTAATGCGGCGCGAAGGGTGCAGGGTGAAAGGGAGGGACCAACCACAGGGTTGTTCTTTACCAGTCATTTTGTCACTCACTGTCACCGTGATCTTTATCAATAATAAAAGCAACTCATTGGTGTGCTTTTGACTACAATCTTGCCCTAGACCTTCCACGGTTGGACGAGTTTACAGTCTAGTGTTAAAAATAAGGTTGAAAGTCACTACGTTAACTTAAATACAGAGACATTGCTCGACTGGAACCGCCCCACGTAGACCGCTTCTCGCGCCACTGGTACTCCGCTTCTCGTGCCGCTGGTACATCGCTTCTCGCGCCGCTCGTACGCCATTTCCCACGCCGCCGCGCGCGGCCATCGAGAAGGTTCCGGGATCCGAACAAACATCACTTTATGATTTTGAGACTTTCCTCAGTTTGGTTAGGAGACTGACTTTTGATTATGACTTCGTATCAATGACAGCATAAGAACTAAGTACTGATAAGTAGAGATGCACCGAATAGTGTTTTTGACGAATAGCCGAATACCAGATATTCGGCCAAATGCTCCGCCGAATAACGATTATTCGGCCAAATATTCGGTGTAGATTTTGAATTTACCGCGCGCCTTCTAAGTAGTTCGATTTTGTTTCGCGCTGGAGTCACTGTGGTGGGCAGCAAATGCAACGCAGTATCCATCACTTGTGAAATTTGCGAAACGATACCTATCATCCCCTTGTAGCAGCGTATAGTGAAAGGCTCTTTTCTGGAGCTGGTTTGGTGTAAGAGGAAAAGCGCATTAGACTGCTGCCAGATAACGCGGAAAAACTGGTCTTCATACACCACAACTTGCCCTTACTAAACTACCGCTATTAATTCTCCGTACTTATGTCTTTTCACCTTTTCAATAAACGTTTCTTATCATAATACCTGATTTTTTACTATTCGGTATTCGGCCGAATACTTACAACTATTCGGCCGAATACCGAATACTTAAAAAAGTGGCCGAATACCGAATAGTTCCCGAATATTCGGTGCATCTCTACTGATAAGTCCTCTTGTCCCCCCTGATCTACTACAGGATACCAAGACTAAATAATCCTCGTGGCCCCACTGGTGGAGGTAACCGGTGGGGATACCAGGCCGCCAGGGAATCACCTGATTGTACAAAAGAAAGATGATTCCATGCTACGGAAGGCGCCTGCTTTAAGTGCGGAAGGCTTAAGGTACATGAGCCACTGCGAAGGTCTTTAGCGGGTCTATAAATTCGACACCAGGGTTTATGAGGTTTACCGCGGAATATATGGTTGGCATACTCTTGGACATAAGTGTGATGGTTTAGATATCCCTCACAAAGCTCATAACATCATATTTGTGATCAAGGCAGCGTACGATAGGGCGAGCAGTACTAATTCCGCAGAAAAAACACTGCAACCCTGGCGGGCCTAAGTTTCTTGACATCGCGTGAATGTCAATAATAATAGATAAAACAGCTACTGTTAACACTCAAGAAATAACAAACATATCAACAACAAAAACTTCACAAAAGATAACAACTTAAACTTCTTCTACAGCAACGAAAACGCTTGTGCACGGTGCAAGCCACGGTGACAAACTGACTGACTTGACCTGCCGTACGAGCACTTCCATACAATTTCGTTTTATTACTCTTATATAATTAATCACATACGAATCACTTTATTTATAACACCTGAAAAAGTGCCATTTGCACGCCTATGATCGCATTCATGAAATTACTACGCGACCTCTCCTAAGAATATCGGAAGACCAGATCTTCAATCATTTCGAATATTGACATCGAAAACCTTTTCAAATCTTTGAAATGATATTCGAATAATCTTCTTCTAAATGACCGATTGGGAAAGGAGTTGCATTATGCCAGATCCTCCATGAAGGTCTGCATACCACAGTACTGATGGATGACTTAGGCTAGTAAGGATTTTGTATCATATTGATTTCACCTAAAACATATTTTACATATTTTTTTGCAATTTATCCTATTATACGAGAATCCTTTTTTACATTTAGTATAACGAGAATCCAATTTAATGCTAGTCGTGGCGCGGGATGCTTTAAAATGATGATAATGGACTTTTAAATCAGTTTAAACGATGATTTTCTTTTAATTATATTTTACATTTTCAAACTGAAATTATTCAGAAAGTATATCACTTACAACATTTTGTCAATCAGTATTTGATGTTTGTAATTATTTTCTCTGTCGATTGGCATATGTTTCATACGTGTACATTAAAAACGCGACTTTTTATGTACTTATATGTACTTGCAACTTTAGGCAAGCCAGGCTTCATACAAAAATGTTCGAACCCCTTTAAAAAAAGAGTTAGAATCAGTCGACACTCTGAATGTCACAGGAGTGAAGAGGCGCTGACTCAGCATTATGCTGCAGACAAAGTCTACAGCGCTGATCTTTCGTCAGGATCAGATGTAGTTTTAGCAAGACTGGCAGTGAAGGTGAAAATTTGAAATAGAAGAGAGTGTATCAGTTAATTGTTTACTGTTTAGTTGTCCCTGAATATATTTCTGAGTCTGTTTATTTCCTGTAATGTGTCATTTGTCATGGTCGTCTCCGTATCATTTCAATGGAGCCCAAACTAGGGTTTTGTTTTTTTATCATCGAGTCCCATTGACCATTCGAGCTCCATTATTACCTAAACCCTGAACATTACTGACGATAAAAGTGCTTGTCAAGTCAAATCAAACGAGCCCAAATTCGATAGGGTTGTGTCGTTTTATTACAGAGTCCCGTCGACCTCCTTGCAACTCAATAATCAGACCCTGGACTTCATCTACGATGAAAGTGCTTATCAAGACAAACCAAACAAGCCGAAACTCGATGGGTTCATGATTTTTTATTACGAAATTCCTTGGACCACCTTCCTGCTCCATGACCCGACCCTAGACCCGATCTACGACAAAAGTGCACGACAAAACAATTTACTTAGCCCAAACTCGATGGGGTTGTGTTATTTTAAAACTAGTTCCTTCACCCACCTACCGGCTCCATCATCAGATCAGCTCAATGACTCCATAATATTTAATTGTCTTCTGATCTATGTCAAATTTCAGCTCATTCAGTTGAGGATAAATGCTTTATACTTCAGTAACAAATACAGTTAAATAAACACAAACACAATACAAGTTAAATAAAAGTTTTAAAAATTGTAATAAAATCTATTTATTCTGATAATAAACTAAGGCCAATGTTCCCCAAAAATTTAACCAACGATTAGCAGCTAACTAGAGATTTGACAATGTCATTTTCATACATTTTTTTTGACATTTTGTCTGATCAGCTTCTAACCGCGGTTTAACCGTTGGTTATTTTTTTGGTGAACACGGGCCTTAATCTAGTTTATTGTAGTCGTCATCTATAAATAAATATACAAGGCTTTAGGTATCGCTCTTTCAACCTCTCGGGTGGTTAATCAGTCTATGAAACTGAACAACTTCCCCAAGGAACCAAGGTCAAAATATGAAAAAAAAATTTGATCTCCCATACAAAATGCGCTATATGCTGATGAAGTTTGTATGGGAACTCAAATTTTTTTTTCGTATTTTGACCTATGTTCCTTGGGAAAGTTGTTCAGTTTCATGGACTGATTAACGACCCGAGAGGTTGAAAGAGAGATACCGAAAGTTATTAGAATTTAAAAAAACACTTTAAAAGAATCGACTCATGTAGCCTAAAATCGCCAAGTTTTTTTTCCGAGATAGCCTAATCGGCGACTGGTCGCCAATCGCTTTTTTGGTCGCCCCGGCACCCTCTGAGATAGCCTAAATGGCGATAAATTGCCTAACTTGGCAACACTGGACGAATCATTGAAATTGACACACACACAACTAGTGCTGCCAAGTCGTCTTGCCAAAATTATGGTACACTTACCCTAAAATTACCGTACATATCTGACCAGTACTTAAACAACAAAACTTTGGTTTTAGCGCCATCTCTTAGTGAAATACCAATCAAAATACTAATTTTAATAACTGCACATGATTTTTTTCTTAGAATAAATCCCATTACTCGACAAAAAAAAAAGAAAAAATGTATCGCTCCTGACGATTAAATTGATTATTAACTTTGAACGGATACATCATTAATGATCAAATATAGCTAAAAACAATCTCGATTACGTCAGCTTTTAAACAAAAAACAGCATCGAAATCAGTCCATTTGCTTAGGAGCTACGACGCCACAGATAGATACATAAACATACAAATACACATTTCAAACTTATACCCTTCTTTTTTGTCAGGGGTTAAAAAAGGTTTTTTAATTATTATTTAAGTAGGTTTTTATTACAAATAAACAAAACAACATTTTACGATTAACATTATTTTGACAAATCGTGAAATCACATTTCGTATTAGCAATATAGTGATAAATATTTGTGGAGGAGTGGAGAAACTATAACGACGAAAAGTTAAGTAAGATAAATGGAATGTAAGTAAGAAGGGTATGTTCGTAAACATAACATTCGCGTTCAGTCACAGAAATTACCGTACGTTTATTTATACCGTACTTTAGTTCAGATTGTGAAAATTACCGTACTTTTGTAGTACTACCGTAAGTACACTACCGTACAGGGCTTGAATTTACCGAACAAATACGGTAATTACCGTACGTTTGGCAGCACTGCAAACAACTACTTCTTTTTTTTTGCAAAGGAAACTATGTCCATGCAGCCTCATCTTAATTAAGTAGATAGATAGATAAAATATTTATTTGTAACACTTAAACACACACATTATTTACAAAATCAACACATACTAGAATAAAAAAGAAGCAAAACAATAAAGATACAAAAAAGATTAATAATAATTATTACTTATTCTATATGTGTGCCACAGTGCCACAAAATGGTCGTAGCTCAGCATTTGTTTTGCCTTTCGACAAAACAATGATATTCTGCTACAACGCTGTCAGTCACAAGTAAAAATTCTTCTTACATTCTCTTTGTCTTCTTCCTTCAACTTAACCGGATAGCATCTGTTTCACGAAAACTGGCGGCGAGAAGCACAACCGCGATGATCTTTGTCGGTACCAAACGGAGCAGAAACACTGTTATCACTTGAATTTTTTATCACCACACGAATTTTAGTAAATTTACTGCTTAATAAACTGTCACTATTACAAACTTTTTCTTCTTTTCTTCTTTATTCTTTATTGTACACACAAATACATATAAAAAATTACACAAAGAAAGGACATGTACAACGGCGAGCTTAACTCAAGCAATGAGTTTTCTCAACTAACCTATGTGAGAGGGAGAGGCAGCTGAAGTGGGCAAGGGTGTACCAAGATAAAGTGAGATATTAAATTTATAATACACACATAATAATTAATAAATGTATAAGCACATACAATTAGCTAAAAAATAATAATAATATATACCTACATATATGAAATACCTATAATATATACATACATACAATATATGGATAATACTTAGATAGATAAATAATGCTCTTTCAGCTCTCTTTTGAACGCATCCGATGAACATCTCGCTCGAATGGCATGGGGAAGTAAATTTCACAAACGCACAGAGTGCACCGTGAAGGAACCCCATAACAGGATAAGGAGTGGGGTGGGAAACGAAGGAGAAGGGATCTACTGGTCCGGCAGGGCTTGCCACGTGGAATCTGGTACTCGAACTGCACACGGAGGTACTGTGGGGAAGCAGGACTATTCAAAATTGAATAGAGGGTGGAGAGGACGTGCAGATCGCGTCGTCGCCTGATTGGCAACCATTTTAATTGAGACCTATAACATGAGATGTGGTCATATTTGCGCAGCCCGAAAATAAAACGTACGCACACTGCACAGGTTCTGGAGACGTATTTTTGAAATAATAGAATTCCAATTCGCATACGAATTGACAAGATGCGGTTCTCATGTGAATCTTGTCAATTCGTATGCGAATTGGAATTCTATCATTTCAAAAATAGGTATGTCTCCAGAAGCCTCTCTAACTTATTCAGCAATTCCTCCGTGGCGTCCAAGTAGCAGACATCCGCGTAGTAGAGAAGAGGAAGGAGTAAGGATTGGGCCAAGGTATCCTTAACTTCAAAGGGCAAATACTGCTGGAGACGCTTGAGGGACTGAAACGAGTAGTGAACTTTTTTACTTACCTCGTTTATATGACTGGACCAGGAGAGATAGATTTCACGCAGAAAACGAAAATTCAATTGACAAAACAACTGCTCACGCCGAGTTCCCGCCAAAATAACTGCTCACGCCGAGTTCCCGCCTACTCTACTTTTTTTTAAAGTTGTTCGTAGCCTGGAAACAAGTCATTTATTATTTATTTATTTATTAAAATTATTAAATATAAAATAACAATGTTTTTTAAAAAATTAAACCCCACAAAAAAACTGCTTGAGCAGTTTGTCTGTCTCTATTTATATAAACTTAAACTTAATTGAAGAGGTTTGGAGTTTGGCCGAGTCTACTCTACAGTACAGCAGTGTTTCCTTCTTGTCTGTGGCAATCTGTAAAATTGTTTAAATTTAAAATTTAAATATTTTATTTCTATACACATCAACACGGTCTAGGGATATGGCACGTTTTTTTTTACAAAAGAGGCCTCTAACAGCGGTCTTCAGAAGCTTATTCTGTCTTTAGAGTAAATTCGTATAAACCCAAACTATCTTTATTTCATAGAACATTCAGGATGTTACTTAATTAAAATAAGTCAAAATTACATTAAGTTCTGTACATACAAACATACATAAAGGTTAATACATTCTACGCACAAAAATCCGTAGTCTTGGTTCATCCTTGCAAAATCCGTACAAATACGGACAAATCCGTATATGTAGAAACACTGCAGTACTGTCTGGAGGACATTTGCTTACTGAAAATTAATTTAATCATTTTGTATGGTTTCGCATTATTTAACAATAATAATAATAATATAAAATCTCGGGAATTAGTATGGCAACACTATAGGTTGACCAACCGCACAAAAAAAAATGTACTAGTGCTACACTATTTGTTGATTTTGATAAAACGAAAACGATCGATTTTATATTACAATTAGCTTTCCGCCCGCGGCTTCGCCCACGTGGACTACAGGTTATAATCGTGCCCAACTGTTTGATAAAATATAACCTATGTCCTTTCCCATGGTCTAATCTATCTCTGTACCATATTTCCTTTCATCAAAATCGGTTCAGTAGTTTAGGCGTGAAAGCATAACAGACAGACAGACAGAGTTACTTCAGCATTTATAATATTAGTAGGGAAAGGGATAAGCCGAGTTTGAGTGCGTCAAGATAGCGTGCTTATTAAAACTACATAATAGCATACCATTAGTTCCTGGAACTTTAAATATCATACTTCTTTCAATTTGTTCCACTGCGAATTTTTAGAAAATAAAGGCAGAGATAGTCGGAATATGACGCAGAATTTATCTACATAGCACTTATGACATTTATAACCTTTTTTTTCCAAATAACTACACTGTTGGCCGCTGATTGCCTTTACAGCTTCACTGAGCAAGTGGCGAGCGCAGGTGGCTCTCAGCCCAAAAATTTTAAGTAACAGGCCTAAGGGTGCCCCTCGTGAGCACTGCCGTAAATAGCCTTTTCTGCGTCCTGTGTGCGCTTCTATAACTGCGCCCTCGTTTTTTTGGATATTATAGGTATCCTAGAGTCTAGAGCAGGGGTGGCCAACCGGTCGATCGCGACTGTTAGTCCAGTCGATCGTGGCAAGGCAAAAAAATAAAAAAAACATTTCACATTTAAGTTTTTTCTCTTAATATAATTTAAAAAAATACTACATGATTGTGTACTGAACTATGCTGTTTCATTAAAGATTTCAAAAAGTATTTAATTGGTAGATCGCACAGGGTTTCGTTAGTAAACAGGAGATCTTGGGTATAATCAAGTTGGCCACCCCTGGTCTAGAGCAATGCTATGTATTAAGACCTAGGTACTTTATTTCATTCATGGTGATAAAATAAAGCACAAGGAACTCGGTGTTGATGGACCAATTATCTAATATTTTGGAAGAAAAATCTTTTTTTTTAAACTGATGTAGGCAAACAAGCAGACGAGCCATCTGATGTTAAGTGGACCCTTCGCCTATTATACCACGCACTATGTCTTACTCACTAAAATTCAAATGCAAGTTCACTAGTGCAAATGCGTTGCCCACCCTGATGCTTAAGATTCAATTTTGGATTTAAAAAGACGTTTTTGATGATACTGGCATGTGTTGTAATCGAGCAATATGGGCGCAGCGAAAACTTATCAGGAGCAAACCGAAAAAATAATAGTCCTGCCTGGTCTGGCCATTCTTGCGCACCCTAGAGTCTATGTCCTGTGCCTGGGCACCGGTGGCACCGCCCTATTTACGGCCCTGGGGGGCTACCATCTAGGCGAAGCTGACGCTGGGTGAACGAATGGAATGGTGTCGATTGCTTCTTTATAAGGAGACCTTGATTAATGATATGAACCAAACACAGCAATGTACATCATTCCATTCGTTCAATCAGCATCAACTTCGCTTAGGTGGTAGCCCCCCTGCCTGTGAGGCTCGAACCTTGGCTTAGGGCGTTACTGAGAGAGGGGAGTCGGACATACGTTTGTGGAGAGAAGCGGCCGGGCACGTATCGGTACCGCGAATTGGGGTGGAGATGACAATATACGCGACGAAGGTCCTCGCCGGCAGGGACGCAACTATAACCAGAAAAGGCTGACTTCTATGCGCACTATTATGTGTACGCTAGCTTGACGCCGGCTCAGCACTCGATAGAATTCTTTCAAATCTCCGAGCAATCTTTATGAAACTTTGCACAATTTATAGGTACTGAATTTTTTGGTGTAACTTTCTGTGCTGTAGTATTAGCTATTTTCGAGTACGGCCATGTGTAAGCCAGCTTGACGTCAAGCTAGCGTACACTCTATAGCGTACAAAGTAAGCAGTTTGGAAAGGAATAATAATAAAGATGAAGTCAATATATTAAGCACAACAAAAACAAGACATTGACGTTACAAAGATTTTATCCAAAAACCAAAATTTTTTTTTTTTTTTTATTAAAAATGGGTTCGCTCTTGACCACAATCTAGCTTAGGGCAAAGATGTGGTCGAGGATGTAGCTTGGATGTAGCGAGCTCCAAAGAGTATGTCACTGCGAGCTCGCGAGCTCACCCAGAAGAAGCCTATTCACTCGTACTTTAAAGATATTTGGGCAATAATAATTCCGACATAAGTACGCTAACTCTACACTCACCTTCATAAAATATTAAGCAGTTTACTTTAATAATATTTCTATAACTCTTCTACTATATTGTTGAATCGATTGATAGATAGATAGCTGAATGGACATCAATATTTCTGTAAAAAAAAAAACATGACATTACTTTGACAGATGTTCCGCGAATACCGTCCAGTTAGTGATCGCGCCAAAATTATCGTCGCATATCGTGGTAATTTTCAACATAGAAGTGAAAAATTATCACATTTTAATTGATCTATTGGAGAATTGTAAGTTCATATTTGTATTACTACATTTATATATCATAATATACGTTGTGGTCCCTATATGCTGCAGAAAATATTATACTGATTAATCAAAATACAGTGGTTCAGTGTTACCAACTTGACGAAATACACTCCCTTGAAATGAACCCAATCGTAATATGTCGTCTGTGTATAAAATGCTTGTATTTTATTGATTGTTACTATTACCGCAATTGTATTTCAGTTATTTGCGAATAAGTGAATTGCAATTTTATTTCAGTGTCAGAAACGTTAGTTTGAAATCCTAAACTGTGTCTATGAACCGTGTCGAAACTGTGATCTGAACACATTTATTACTGACGCTCTGAGCATGTTGTAAAAATGGTTACGTCTAACAAAATATCAGATAAGAAGGTCGTGAAAATGGAAGAACAAAATAATAGTGTTGTGGTACCGCAAAGAACCCTATTGGGAGAAGTAAACGAGCACATAACATGCCCATTATGTCGCGGATACTACATAGACGCGACAACCATTGTGGAATGTTTACATTCATTCTGTAGAAGCTGTATCATTAAGCATTTACAAGTCAAAAGTTATTGTCCTGTGTGTGAAATGATGATTAATTCTGCAAAGCCAAACATTAAGTTAGATAAGGCTCTTCAAGATATTGTGTACAAGCTGGTGCCAGGCCTGTTTCAAAAGGAAATGGAGAGACGACAAACATTCTATGCATCTAGACCAGGTCCAGCAGCATCTACTACTCCTGAACAGAGAGGCGAGGACACAGAAAGGATTATATTCAGCCCTGAAGATGTTATTTCATTCTCTTTAGAGTATGCAGATGCAACTGACAATGACAGCATTTCAAGTAAATCTTCAGATAGCAATGAGCTTCAACAACAAACATCTGGAAATGCGAGAAGATATTTACAATGTCCTGCAGTAGTTAATATCAGTCATTTGAAGAAATTTTTAAGTATGAAATTTGACATTGATAGCACTCAATTTGCAATTGATATACTTTATAAGAGAGTACCATTACCTGACTATTACACACTTATGGATATAGCTTATATTTACAACTGGAAAAGAAATGAACCTATGCGGTTTTTTTATCAGATTATTGATTATGTGGCTATTCGCAACAGGTTATTTGATAATAACAGAAAAGGATCACATTTTAGGGATAGAAAACCAAGCCTAGCATCTACAGAAGACACAAATGCTGGTAGTCCTGCACCTAATCTGAATGATCATGTGTCTGAAGCCTCTTCAGGCACTGGCAGTCCAATGCCTGAAGAAAACAGTACTAAGCAAAATTTTGATAATTCAAAGAAGAATGATAGTCTTGTGAGTAAAGGTTTGCCTGGTTCAGACAAGAATCTACTTGCTAAAACTGACACATCATTATCATCAAAGAAAAATGATGATGAAGTAGAGAAGTCTCAATTTTTGATATCTTTCGAATTGACAGCAAAAAATAGCAATGTATCACCCAAAACATCTCCAACCAAAACCAGCTCAAGCTCAACTGAAAATCTATCTACAGCTTCAGAAGGCTTACCTAAATCCCAAGCTGTAGCTACCTCTCCAAAAGATGAGGATACATTAAAAAGGAAACACCACACAACATCAAATATGCCTGAAATGAAAAAATTAAAAATTGAGCTAGAAAAGGCGGTATTGCCTGATTTATCAAATGTTGGTAATAGTGCTGTTTTGAATCCACAGTGGAAACTCAATGATACTACTTCAAAAAACAAATTGACTGAAAGTGGGCCAAAGTTGTTGCATGTCACACCACTCACACTTAAAGCAACTGTGTCTGGACCAAGTAAAGATGTTAAACAACCAGCTGCAACTGATAAACAAACAGTATTACCAGAAAATTCCATTTCAAAGAGATCGACTACTACACCTCAAAATGTTTTATCACCAAAACGTAAGCTAAATAATGAGCCTAATTCACCTACTGCTCAACCTCAATCTATCGCCCCAAAAACAGTCTCACCACTCAAACTTCAACTGCCCAAACCTGAAGTACACTTATCTACATCACGTTCCACAGAAATTCCTAAAAATGTTAAGAAAATACCAGATCTAAAACTAGGAGTCCCAACAGCTCAATCGTCCCAAAACAAAGGACAAACAGTGAGCAAAGTTCGTATGGATCTTTTGGCTAATAACAGTGATCCAACAATAGACAGAAGTAAAATATTATCTCAAGTAAAAACTTCTCTAAGTTTACAGAGTCCTGGCTCGACTTCTGGTGATCCATTAAAATCTCTCTTTGATTCTTGCAAGATTAATATTCCCTCTTCTCTGTCTATTACTCTGACGGACCAAAAACAAGATCCTCGAATTCCTGCAGAGCCTGTTACAAATGATCAAAAAAAGAATATAATCAACAAAAACTTATCTGGAGCTAACAGCACTACTAGTCACAAAGTGCCAAGTCCACCTGTACATAATTATATAGAAATATTAAAGTTACCAGACGCCGATCCTAAAAAACAGAATAAACTAGAAGGTGGTTCTGAAAACAAATCAAACAATTCAAACAAAACAGAAAATACAGCCACACCACCAAAAGTTACTGGAAAATCATCAGAGTCTTCTGCAAAGGGCCCAATTCCGAATTTGAAACCAATTGCAGACACCAAATTGGGTAAACAGACTGTGAATTATTCATCACCCATTACTTTTCAACAAACTTTTGAGCAGCAATTACAAACCTTATCAGATAAACCTACTGTTAAGATCCCAAAAAATAAAGCTCAAGTGCCAAAATTGGTTCCAGCTACACCTAAAACCTTCAGTGTTGTTTCCAAATTACACAACCCCAGTAATAAGCCGAATCCCATGAGTGCGGTAAATAATCCTGAAAACAAGCCTAGCTCTGCTTTAGATTTGTCTACTCCTAATACACAAAGTCAATTAAGTCCTCACCAAACTAAGGCCTTTGAAACCATGCAATCGATTGCAAATTTAGCTAAAAAGCAGAATTTACCTTTAAAAGCACCTCTACCTGTATTGTCCCAAAATTTTGGTAGTGTCCCAAATAGACCAGCTCCCCCTGTTGCCCCAATGAGATTACCTTCTATGGCTAACATGATTCAAATTAAACAAGATAAAATAAATACTAGTAGCTTAACCAGTCATACCATGAGACAGGATATGTCCACTAAAGCAAATCCTGTAAAATACACAGCTACCACTAGTCCAGCTTTGTTGTCCCCAAACCAGCCAGTGCCATCCCACACCTCACCTAGTACAGCTCAACCTTCACCAAGATCGACACGTTCTCCAAGTTCCTCTCCAAAGCTAGTAATTGCAGAAGATAAACAAGCAAGTAATATAGACACTTCTATTAATCAGTCAAACCAAATATCTAGTACCAATATAAATTCTGCTTCTAAAAGTGAATCTCTTAAACCTTCCCCTGGGCCTTCTAAGATGGGAGTTAAACCTCTTAAACCTCTGCCACCTCCACCTAAAATTACTGGAATTCGTCATCCCGTAACACAAAACGTTAAACCAAATCCTTCTCCAGCTGACATTCAACTTTTTAATGCACATCATCATGCGCTTCTGAGACACCAAATGGAAATGAATGCATGGTTTAAAGCACAGAGACAATTTATGTCTAATATGGCTCAAGCTCAAAATGATTTTAATAAAGAAAAACAATAAATATACCTGGAGCTGAACACAGTTGTTTTATTGTGATTGTGAAATTGGGGTTATGTTTTCAATAATGTGGATTTGTATGAAAACTGAAGTTAAGCACTTCTGTAAAATTTGTAGGTAACTATTTTTGTATAATGTACTTTTTAATCAAAATATTTGACAACATACATATTACTTGTAAATGTGTATTAATTTATCAAAATAATTTTAAGGAAGTATGTTGTATTAATTTTATTTAGATTTATTATTTTGTTGCTATCATAATTTATTTTAGCAGTTTTCAATTTTTTTGGTGACGGAAGCCTATTGGAAAACGAAATGTTTGGCGGAGCCCTTAATTGGTTAAATTGAATTGTTGGCTAAGTTCCTCACTGAGAAGTCCAGGCGATCGCGGTTTCATATTATATCTTTATTCACTACTCGTATTAGATACGCATTTTAATACTATCCTTTTAAAGTATTTACTTGATATTTTTACGGAGGCCTAACAGAGGGCTTGCGGATCCTTTGGGACCCGCAGAGCACACTTTGAGAATGGCTGGTTAGTTTAAATAGTTTAGGCAATTTTGTTTACATAATAAAATTAATATCTCTTAATCAATTCATAAAATAATAACAAGTTTTATTTAATAATTCTGATTTGTAATTTGATGAACTTTCTAAATCAAAAAATCGTGTTTTAAAGCTAAATTGGAAAGAATAAATTTTTCCCTTTTCATATAAGTGGTTTATGGAGTGTCGTAAAGTAGGAAATAGCATAACATAAAGTATGATGGGTGTTGATTATGTTAAAACATTTGTTTCAATCACGAATAATAAGGTCGTGCTATAATATTTTTTTGCTGAAAGTCACTATTGTGTCCTGCATTATACTTATTTTATTTAAAGGATCATTATTTAAATTAATACAGCTTATAAATTGTAGTTTTGCAAAACGTGGGTTTGTAAGACCGCCTTTCAAGTTTATTAAGCTGAGAGTGTATGTATAGTGTGTAATTTTTTGAATAAAACTATAATTTTAAATACTCGGTTTTTATTTTCTCCTACGAAGTGAAGCTCAAATTATTACCTACTTTTCTAATTATGAAAAGGTGACTATTAATTTAAAAATTGCTTTTCTATCTTAGAAAAATTGCGGATGGTGATGATTTACTTGCATTTTAGATGGCTGCAGTTCAAGCTTCGATCCCTTTCAAACCTCGAAAGAAAACTGGGTTGAATACTCGAAAGAAAACTTTTTTGAAGAACTCTAGCAGTATTTTGGACGACGAGAATCGAGATATTCTTAACATTGGTGCTTTACCTACAGTCAATAAGTTAAAAAGACAAATAGATTCAAAAAACTATGATAGTGGTAAGCAAGTAATTCCACTAAACTGAAATCATCTAAAAGTGAACTGGCTAGTTAAGAGAGACTATTGAGAAAATAAATTTCTATACCATTTTTTTTGTAACTATTTCATTTCAGATCAATGTTCGCCGCCAAAAGTGGTCAAAAATGCTGAAGAACAATACATGGATGTCAATGACTACAAGGGAAATGGGTAGGTATTTCGTAATTATTTAGTTAAAAACTTTGCTAAATTATTTTGTTAAGAAATTCAATTTTTTTAACACTCATTCTTACAGCAAATAAAAAACTTGTTCGTATTTCAAAAAATACTTGTATTTGCAGTGAGCACATTGAAGACGCCAAACCCCTAACGAGTCGAGAGAAAGAAATCGAGTGGCTGGAGAATTTTTTAACACAACACTTGGACAAAGAGAAATCGGCTTCTTTATATATTTCGGGACAACCTGGGACAGGAAAAACTGCGAGCCTATCATATATATTGCACTTACCAAAGGTAAAAATACAACAATTGTACCTACTTTTTTATAAGTCGCATCTGCAATATTTGTAGCGCAACAAAAGCCGACAAAAACCGTAATAAACCAGTGTCGATAATTTTTTAAACAAAAAAAAATTAGTAGAATGAAACCCATTGGAAAAGGAAGAGAACATAACAAAAATTAAAGGAAAAATAAATTACGGGCCATCTGAGGTCGGGAAGTGGAAGGGATCACCCCCTTAAGGGAAAAAAACGGTTTATCTCGATTTCCGGCAAAACTACAAGTCTTATGAAAAAAAAATAATTAGCAAAGTTGTAGGTAATAAAAATATCTACCTACAACTTTGCTATTTAACTTTTGTATTTACACTTTTTCGCATAACGTCAAAATGTATGTGAAAAAATCAAATAACCAAGTTTTTGGTTTTTTATTTTTATCTTTTACAAATTTTTTTTCACGAAGTTTGGTGAAAACTTACCTTTTTATGTCCCAAACACACTGTAACTTTTTTAATTTAAAATATTTATTCTTTCACCTTATTTTGACTTAAAATCAAAAAAAGGACCCTTACTTTCAATCGAAAATTCTTGCGTCAAAATTTCTGCTTTGTAAAAAAGTCGGTGGGCTTTTTGTTTGTTGAAATCTCGACTTTTTGATGGTGTAAAAATATATACATTACTATGGTAAATGTTCTCAGAAAATTTAAAGAAACGAAAAAAACTCAAATCAGATTTTTTTAAATCATGTACTTTAAGACGCAAAGGAGGCTTATGTTTTGTGTCATAACTCATAACAGCGCGAATGTCATAGAAAGTATAAAAATTTGGAAAATGAAAATGGCCGATTTTGGACGCCATAATGTGAAAAAGAAAAAACGAAAATCGACGAACTACTTATGTCAAGGGGGTATCGTTCATATCATTTTTATCATTTTTAGGTTTCTCATATCGTTATAACTAACTAATTACCGTTATTTATTTCGTTGTTTAGAATTAACTTTGAATCGTTATATATCATAAACGGTAATTCTAAAAATAAAATAACAGAGACTCGTGTCGTCTTTTGTGTCTTTAGTGACAAAAATTATCTGATGCTCTATTTAAAGTTTAAAACCAATCAATATCAAGGCTTTCGTGGTACAACGTCAGGGTCTGGTGTCTCTTCAAACGAATAAGAACGGCTGTGGCTAACTGTGCAATTGCATCCTTATGGTCTAAGTAGGGCTGGGTTGAATCGTCAACGAGCCATTGCGGATACCCTGAGCAAACTAAATCACATAGTGTTCTAATGCCCACTGATGAATTACAATGGATCAGTGGTGGACTTCATGTCACTTTCAACAAGTGAAAAAGCGTTCCTAAAATCTAACAGCCTAAGTTCTGACATAGAGAACATATGCCATACGATAAATAAAATAAATAAGGAAACCACGCCCATGAATGGCTTTTATTGTACTATAAATGCTATAAAATGGTAAAACATTTCTAAGGGCCGGTAAAACCACCAGAAAACTGGTACATACATACTTTTTCGGTCTCACTTTTAATAAACATACTGTCTTACCTAATTGAACCACCGGCCTTAAATATTAAATATGCTTCTCGCCCGGGACTCCGTACCCGCGGGAATTGGGAAAAAGTATGTAGTTTATCACTTGCTGATAAGAGAGTTAACTATTAGTGAAAAAAAAAATCGGACCAGTAAGTTTGAGTTTATTCGTAACAAAACAACATACAAAAATGCAAATATTTCCTCTTTATAATATTAGTGTATGTAGATAGATGTTATTGATATTTTCAGATCCAGAATGGCTTTATACAAGTGTATATTAATTGCACTATGATGAAATCAGCCGCAAGCATCTACCACAGGATTTGTATAGAACTGCAGCTTCAGACTTCTGGCTCTACGGAAAAAGCGTGTCTTAGTGCTATT
>OX465246.1:9493410-9568009 GCA_949987775.1 Aproaerema taeniolella
TAGACAAGCATCTATATGAAACTGAAAGTGAATGCATCAACACGAGTCGACTGACCCTGGTTTTGATGTATCTATATTGCGTAGGTATATAAATAATTGTACGTGTATGTATTTACCTAGTACCCCATTAATAAGAGTACCTATATCTTTCAAGGTTTATTTCGATGTTCACATCTTGGTTATCACCTCTCAAAATCAGATGTTTATTTCCTAGCTCGTAGTTCAGAGGTGAGGATTCGTGTGTTATTGTTACCTGTGGTGTCTCTAGTGAGACTGCGTCCATACAGTGTCGCCTGCAGATGTTTCTGGCGTCAAGCCAGTCTACCTCCAAGTTTCGTGTTGGTGCATGCTCCCAACTGAAAAAGTATGAATGTAGGACTCCTCTTGCGTCGCGATATGTCGAGTGGCGCACCCCTAAAAAAAACGGTATAAATTAATTCGCTAGTTTTTTCAATTTCTTCAAAAATATTTAAAAAACATTCGTTTTTAGGTATACACCAAGCTTGACAGTTTGCTCTCTTATTATTTTGCAGTTAAGTTAATAGAAGCTCTGTAGGGACTTAAAAAGGTAGTTCAGAACTGAGAGTCAGTTCTTGTTTCGGTCACCATAAGCTACCGCTAGGGTAGAAATTTTGGTAACCGCGCACGCCTTTACTATTGGTTACTGGGCGCTCTGTCTGCCAACCTATGAAAAGTGAAAAGTTTTCTGTAATGTTACGTTCATTTCACACTTCATTATTGACGGTCGTTCTAAATTGCCTAACTTTACACACCCATTTGTGAAGTAACAGGTAGGTACACATACTTTCGCTCGAGTTTTTAAAAGGATGTTGCGTCTTGCTCTTCGTAAATCTCATGTGGGAGAAATCATGAAAGAATAGGAGGAGTTGTTTCGTCACAGCGTCAGCTACAAAACCACTAAGTACTGTACGTACAAAGCATATTGAAATCTGATGACGACACACTTAGTTACCTAGTAGCATTTTGTAATACTGTTTATCTTAACGTCTTGTCGTTCATAGGTTTGCACAACGCACAATCGCGCTAATTCTCACGAATTTTTAGGAGGATTCAGCTTTTGTTAACCTGATTTCAACGGTATTTTTGTTTGCTATTTTCCATTGTCTTTTGTTTCAATTTAAAAAGACGTGTAGTGTACTTAGATAGCCTGATAATGAGCCAGACTTGTAATCCGAATGTTCAAATCCTGGTACGGGCCTGTACCACTGAATTCGTCTTTATGTACGGATTTCTAATTATCATTTGCTCAACGGTAAAGGAAAACATCGTGATGAAACCCGCCTGTCCAAGAAAATTCATTTTCGAAAGACGAGCGGTCTACCAACCCGGATTGGGCCAGCGTGGTGGACTATGGCCTAAATCCCCTTCCTGTTTCGAAGGGAGGCTCGTGCCCCTTGGTGGGGACGTACCTATATGGGCTGGTAAGGATGTAGTGTACTTAGATTGATATAATAAAATGCCCCCATGCGAATAACTTTGTCGATGACTGCCCAACAATGGTTCAATTATGCGTTAATAAAGCTCTCGCTCTAATGTGTGACTTTATCGGCCAAGGAATGATATGCTATCAAAACAGCCTGTCGTCAGGTTGTTCAATAGAGCGTCTTTCGTAATTGACTATAGAAAGCGTTTGATCTATGTCTTTGTTCCGACTCATCTTTACCGTATGTATAACATACGGTTAACGAAGTGCCTGTTTGCGAATCTTTCAAATACCATGAGCGCAATGATATTTTATCTTCAGAAGGCTTGTCAGCTCGTTTGCCGACAAAAAATTCTTAAAAAACTATTACCTACCGAACCGGAACTATCGGCTAATCTTCCGTAAAGGTTTAAAAATGTCAGTTTACGTAATAGTGAATGTGCAATTCTTAGAATAATTAAATTTAGTCATAACATAACCTCTGGTTACTAGTAAATGGTACTCGCAGTATTAAAAATCGTAAGTTGTGAAGTGTGCCACATCTTAATTACGTAACAGATGCGACACGGTGTCAGTCGGTACCTTCACACCATCGATAGCTCAAACGAGAGGAATGTCGTAAACACTCGATTCTGTAGAGAAAGTTGCTGAGTACATAACAATGTAGACAATTACACGAAACACTACACGGATATTGCTTTTCAATAACTTTTAAGAATGACGTTTTAAGTTGACGTAAACTAATATGTAGAATACTTATTTAGGTGCTGCAATAATTTTGTCGTTACCAGTCACCTAATCATCAGTCAATATTACTCGTGTAGATGAGTACCTAACTTTTTCATATTGGTTTTACGAATGTGGTTTGTAAACTCAGCCAATATTAGGCACAAAGGATCTTTGTACGCTCTTTAGTGAACAGATTCACTGAATATAATCGATTGTATTCAGCAACGCTCCCACATGACACGACACATGACATCGCGCCGCACCTTGTATGCGGGTAGTTGCGAAAGCATTCAATTCAATACCTATTTCCCAGGATATACGTTACGCACAAAGATCGGTAATATCGCGTAAACTAGACACCAGCCGTTTTCCGGAGCATATTATTGTGTAATGATTTTTTAGACATTAAAAAAGTAGGTAACCTGTCATATTTTTTCATTACAGCTCCAAAATAAATGATTATAAATAAAACCTAACCAGTTAAAACTTATTTCAATAAATAAGTACAAAAGTAATAAATAAGTTACAAGAGTAACCTACAGATCACGCACGATTTTTTTCCATTCAATGGTGATCTTTTTTGAGAAACATTCGTCTTGCTTGTTTTGAATTTGATATTCATATTGAGAGACCGGGCTGAAATTCGGGCTTCTGAAACTGAGGAACTTTCCCCGAGGTACCCATTTTAAATTCTCAAAAAAATTTACTTTAATGTCGTCCGATCGCGTTGTAGGAGAGTCGGATTTTTTTTTCATAGTTGATTCACAAATACATATTATTTTCGCTAACTAATTACTTACGGCCATACGGCACGAAATGGCCTCTGTTTAAGTAGGTATCCACCCGTTCATATTGTGAAGAAGACCGTTTACTTGAGGCTAAACAAAAGTGGAGTCATAGGTCGTATAGGGCAAAGCTATTAATTGCAAGGTGATCTACCAGTTACCAAGTCAAGAAGCATTAAATGCATTGCTTCATACGCATATATACATAAATAGGTACCTGTGTATTAGCTTAAATGACCTAGCTCTGAGATCTATGACCTAAGGATGTAAGTGGCTATTATTTGAATAGATATAGGATATGTACTAGCTCGATTAGGGAATGTACCTGACATTTAATATTTATTGCTAATAGCGTAATAAGTTCGTAAATTAATATCCATAATGTCCCGTTAATAGCTGTTTTTATTATTTAAACGTCTTGGGTCGCGTCTTAATTGGCGGGGGTTCGAATCCGAGAGCCTATATATTTTACGATCACTCAAAAACTAATCATGTTATTAACCTATTTGGTATATTTACCGTTCTCTTATTCCGAACAAGGGGCAAAAACCACTACAGACAATTTAGACAGTTTCTAGCTTTTTGCTTTTAATTTGTTTTTTGTAATATTCTTTATTACTGCTAAAAATATAAAGACTTTCATTTATAGAATTGAATTTGATAATGATATTTAAGTAAGTACTTAGTAAAGTTAACTGCAAAAACTGCAAATATGAAAGTTTTACGAATCTGTTGCCTGTTTTTCGTCATTGTCTGTGTGGAGTCAACATAATACCTTTTGTTTATTATGACTTCCTATAGTCATACATTAGGCACAATAACATAAATAAAAAAATAAGATAAAAAATCGTATTTTCTTAAAGGTACCTAATTGACGAAACTGCCGTGAGCAAGCATAAACAAATGGTTGTAATGATGTTTTTTTGCACTGGGTTATTTGCAGTTACTTAAGCCAGCACAAAGCGGATGTTTGTAAGCAATGTCATACGTACTGTTGGCGCAACTTCTGGGGTCAGGCAGGGCGAGGCGGCGCTGGGCGTCCACCAAACATAGCACGGCCAATACGACGGCCGCCAGACAGATATGCCGGCTCATCTGCATATAAAAAATATTTACCTACCGTTAACATCTTACTAATATATGGCACATAAATTACTAAAAGTAAATTTTAAGAAGTAACACCCAAAACAAAAATCCGTAGAAACTATGTTCTTCACGGAAATGCAATTTCTAAACTCCAGCATAATGGACAAAAATTATCGTCTTAAGTACACTAACATACCAGAAAGACAATACGAGTACAATATAATAAACAATGCTTTCTAAACAAGCCTCATCTAAATTGTGTCTACTTACACCAATATTAAGTACTACAATGACATTGTCGTTGCCAGCCGATGCTTATCGCTTTACATTTAGGTGGTTTTAGTGCTGTTTTTTCCCTTATTATTTTAGAAATTATAAAAAAACGACGATTTTCTTTTTTCAGTTCTTAAAGAAAGCTTTCTTCAACATAAGCTTTTTGATGTTTTGACTCTACATGGATCACAAATATTTTTTGGTAACTGTCGGCAAAAATGCTTATGAACAAAATATTGCAATTGACTTTTAGGGTTGGGCGGAAAGGAATGTTGAAAGGCTGGTTATGCGGATGGACACAATGTATATTAAACAAAATCAGCTTTCAAGCCAAAAGGCGTGGCTCGGAGAGAGCGAGGATGGCACTCTTAATATCTTTTTCTGACGTCACCAGTATTTTTCGATAACAAAATCCAATGCAAGTTTTGTTCTTATTACTTCATAACCGGATTCTATCAATGATGCAGGTGTCTCTAGTTCCGCCTTGTTCCGCGAAGGAAAGTTCAAATTGTTTGCGCTTTGGCGGCACGACATCTACCCACGAAAGCAGTTGTGATTGCTAAGACGACAGGTCCGTATCAAGTTCGCTTTCTTTTATTTATGCGGACTACGAATGCCTGAGGACAATCGATACGTGAGATGAATTTATTTTGTTGTGTTTGTGAAAGCAAACCCGCCTCGCTGACCTCCTTGCTGTGGGTTTAAAATGTTTGCGTGAAAAGGTGCTCGACGCGAGAAATCTTCGATTTGGAACGCATTTTATGGTAACAGAAAGCTACGTCGCGTCGGTCGTCACGACGACGCTTACGCATAGGCGGAAAAACCATCCGCAATTGAAAGATGCGGCAATTTTGAAGCGAATTTAACTACTTATCAACACATAGTAAGTATCTATGTTGGTTACACTCACACCATCTTTTAGCTTGCCTCACAAAGGACACAGCGTAATTTGATTGCGCATGTATGTCATAATTGTAATACTATTAATTACACTTTCTTGGAAAAATCGTTTTATTAAATAGTTAAATAAAATATTTGTCACATCTACGTATCGTATTGGTGATTCGCGAAATCCACTTGAAGACGTCTCAGTAGGTGATTTGAATAGATTATCCGGAAGTTCACTTAGTAGAGCTAGGTGCTTCTGTTAGTACAGCGCGTACCTCTGTAGCTTGGGATGTATGTCGATGATGCGTTTGCGTATGATAGAATGCGTGCGGAGAGAAGCGCGGCGCGAGCGTGGATCGCGGTGGCGGCAGAGGGACTGGCACAGGCCCAGGCCTCCTCTCTAATTAAGCCTCCGCCATTCATTCACTTTCACTTCCAATACCAGAGAGGACCCAGCCGCTACGCCGCGCCTCTTCACGAAGTATCCCGAGACCTTCTGGAGGTCGCACCGGACACAAAATGTGAACTTACGCAACGCACTGCACACATCAATCACGCCGTTATTGAATAATGACTCGGTAATTCGTCCCGCCTATTGTCATAAAATAAACATGAAATGTGATATAATGCTTTAACAGGTAGGTAGAATACTATATAGATAATGTTTGATAAAGTGCCTATATAGTTATTCTAATACTATATAATATTAGAATAACTATATAGGCACTTTATCAAACATTTAGCTAACAAACAAACGTTCATTAAAGTTAAAACCTCTTTAAATGTCATGTTGTCCTTTTAGATGGAAAGTGACAGTATGATATTTAAAGTAGCATTAACTTTAACAAATGTTTCTGTAACTGGGTGAAAGAATGTAAAATGCTTATTTAAATAGATAGGAAGTTATTTACCTACAACAAGGGCTAATTTCACCAAATATTCAAATGGTTAATGGTACCCGAGCAGGGAACAGTTTTACATTACCAATTTCCTCTCGGGCGATAACTTGTAAAATGCTTCAGATAGATTTATCATGAAGCTCTATGAACGTCTGCCGCGGCTCGATAGCCTCCTAATCACTTTGAAAAAATACATTTATCTGTTCAGATGGTGATATTGAGAACTATTTTCATATACTTGCTGACAACCACCTCGGCCAGTAGCGCCACCACCAATCGAACGTGAATTTGCAAACTACCTAACAACTAGAAATTTAGTTGGCGGTGGCGCCACCAGTTAAAGCAGCCGTCATTAGATGTATGAAATTTGGATAGTTCTCAATTTTGCCACCTGAACGGATAAAATAGAATAGAAAAAATCTTTATTTTATAGGACATTCAGGATGTCACTTAAAACAAGTCAAGATCACAATGAAATACATACAAACATACATTAAACGATTTAAATACATACATACGCATTCGTTCTTTTGACCCTACTGACTCTACGCCTATTCGCAAAGGTGCAGTCTTCCTGGGAGAAGAACAGGCAAGAAACTCTGAGGTTGCTCTTTTAAATCGCATTACAAATTTTCTTATTTACTAATTTTAACTAAATCTGAAATAACTCTAGAGCTGAGCAGTTCATTCCCATGGCTGCCTGTCTGATAGATAATCAGAAATTTTGTAATAGCCCTTTTTGCAAAGTTTTTGTTTAATCACTGTCTTAAATTTATCCAAAGGTAAATTTTGAATACACATGGGAATCTTATTATAAAACCGTATACATTGACCCATAAAAGAGTTCGTGACCTTGTGGAGACAACTGTCTAGTACATCCAGCTTATGCTTGGTCCTAGTATTTACATTGTGCCTATCGCTATTTTTCTTAAACAAATGTTCATTTTTCTTCACATACAAAAGATTGTCACATATATATTAGGATGCAAAAGTCAAAATATCTATTTCTTTGAACATTTGTCTAAGAGACATTCTAGGTCTCATTTGATAAATCGCGCGAACAGCCCTTTTCTGCAGAACAAAGATCTTATTGATATCCGCAGCATTACCCCACAGTAAAATGCCATATGACATTAGGCTGTGGAAGTAACTGAAATATACGGTTCTCGCGGTTTCAACGTCCGATAATTGACGGATTTTTTTAACTGCGTAGGCTGCTGAACTGAGTCTGCTCGCTAACTTATCAATATGAGGACCCCATTGAAGCTTTGCATCAAGAGTTATTCCTAAGAATACAGTAGATTCCACAATGTCCAGTTTTTCATTCCTAACCTGTACATTGGTATTAACCTGTATAACATTGGGCAAGGTAAATTTAACACATTTGGTTTTTTTCTCGTTCAAAAGAAGGTTATTTAGAGTAAACCATTCAACTACCTTTGAGATCGCAGTATTCACATCGTCATAATCAGAGTCGTACCTCTTCACTTTAGATATGAGTGATGTGTCATCTGCAAATAGTACAATCTCATGGGCGTCTTTAACAAGAAATGGTAAGTCATTAATGTAAACGAGAAACAGGAATGGTCCTAGGAAATGGCGACAGTCATACGAACATGTAATTTTTTATTATTTTTTCAGTCAATTCCTCTCAACTGATCAAAATCTAGTTTTATCTAAACATTACAAAAGGATTAAATCTTTCAGTTAGAGCATGAAGCTATATCGAATAACTTTAGATATGTCACTTCCTCCCGGATAAAAATTTGTAAGCTGATAGTTAATATGATCCTGTAAGTAATAAGCTAGAAATATGCCAGGGGGAACACTCATCAGCAAGTGTATATAAACAGGCGATAGATGCTCCTGCGTTACACCCTTCAGAGCTCCAGCAGACGATCTTCCCACCGAGATACACCCAGCAGACGAGTTTATTTACTCACAATATCATATAAACTGTCATCTGATAAATTTTCAGTTGAGAGGAATTGACTGAAAAAATAATAAAAAATTACTTACATGTTCGTATGACTGTCGCCATTTTATCAGTTCAGGTGGCGAAATTGAGAACTATCTACTAATGGCGGGCGCCACCACCAACTGAATTTCCAGTTGCTAGGTAGTTTGCAAATTCACGTTCGGTTGGTGGTGGTGCTGCTGGTCGAGGTGGTTGTCATCAAGTATATGAAAATTAAATAGTTCTCAATATCACGACCTGAACAGATAAAATGTATTTTTTCAACGTGATTAGGAGGCTATCGAGCCGCGGCAGACGTTCATAGAGCTTCATGATAAATCTATCTGAAGCATTTTATAAGTTATCGCCCGAGAGGAAATTGGTAATGTAAAACTGTTCCCTGCTCGGGTACCATTAACGATTTGAATATTTGGTGAAATTAGCCCTTGTTGTAGGTAAATAACTTCCTATCTATTTAAATAAGCATTTTACATTCTTTCACCCAGTTACAGAAACATTTGTTAAAGTTAGTTAACCCAGCGAGCCGCGGCAGACGTTCATAGAGCTTCATGATAGGTAAATCTATCTGAAGCATTTTACAAGTTATCGCCCGAGAGGAAATGACTGACTAAAAAAAAGGTTGGCCCGGGGTCTATAACTCGCGGTAGTATCTAACCAAAGAAAATGTCAAAAAAATGCTTGAAAATGACATTGTCAAATCCCGGGTTAGTCGGTGGATTGAATATTGGTGAACATTGGCCTTATAATGGATTCTTATAGAAAGGTTAATGATGAGTTTAATTAAAAGTAGGTAGAGATACCTACATTTAAATACAAATGTGCAATTTAATTACTTTTTCATGTTAATTAATATTCCAAAATCAGTCGAGGTCAAAGATTGACTAGATAGATCATACACGATCATTAATGATGCAATGTAAACTAATCGCGAACATTCATTTAAAATGGAAATACCGATATTTAACTGATTTTTTTTTTGCCAAATTATAACATTTATAACTGAACATGGTTGCGGTAAATAAAACTTCTAAAATGATCAGCAAAGTTAAGAGGTTAAAACCTAGGGTTGCCGTGCCATGTTTAAAGTTAAAGGCTGTAAATAGGTATCTCTTCAATGTTAATACAAACATACTTAGTTTTTTCCTAAAATGTAATAGATAATAACTTACTTACTTTTATTGTGTAAGTAAAGGAAAATTAGTCCTCCTGTTACCGCCCAGGTTTGTGCAATTAATTAGTGGAATCGCCACCCAGAAGAAAAATTACCACACCCTTCATATAAAGAGCGAAATATCAAAGAAGTTTAGGTGAATTAGTTGCAGTTTAGGTGATGGTTAATGAATTAAGCTTATACTGGCCTAATAAACTTATGACAGTTTTTTCGGATTTCCGTATTTAGGAAGACCGATATGTCCATCTACGCACGCATTGTTACGCCTCGAAAAAGACCCAAAAATAATAATAATATTAGGTCCGCGGACCAAGGTCTATGACATTAGCGTGACAGTCCTTCTATGGAAAAATTTTTAGTCGACGGATTCATGTTTTAGTTTTGTATGAGGTGGCATTATATCTTTGCCTTCGTTATGAACTTTGAACTTCGCGTGCACTAAAAAATTCTTAAATGTTCCATTTTTTTTTTTTTTTTGCTCCTGTATCAAGCAGCATTGCATAAATTAAATATAAATAATATTTAATTGGACAATTCACACGACGCCATCTAATTTAAGCAAGGATTGTAGGTACTGTGGTTGCTGGAGGGTTGCATCTTACTTGGTTGTTGATTGTACAGTCAACAGCACATCAGGTTACCACAAACTGTCAAATTTCCCCAATGGATTAAATTCTAATGCTTCGAGATAAAATTGAAAATCGAATGAAGAAATTTGAAAGTTTTGGATAGCATGATGTGCCGTTGTCCCGGTACTTATTGATGGTCCACCCTATCTCTACTATCTATAAATTAAAGAGTTATAATCTTTTGTAAAATACTTTAGTACAGCAGCGAACGTCAAGCTTGTGGTACCTATGTGAAACTGAGAAACAGGTGTTTGTTCTCGGTATATTGGTGTGTGTATGTGTGTCTCAAAGGGACCCAAACATATAAGGGATACAGCAGAACACTGAATCTTTGACTTTTGAGAATGTGGTGTTATCGAGTAAAGAGTTTGGGCCTTTTTATAATTCGAACGGCACGGCACGGCATGACAGAATTTGTATTACCATTGCCTTTTATGTTCCCAGCTTCTAGTATCACTGTGCATAAGAGGCAATGGTAATATAATTTCGCCGTGCTGTTTTCGTATTATAAAAAGGCCCTTTAAGAGGCCTCCAGACTTTTTGAATGGTTATGTTTTAACTATGAAATTTTCAAAAGTTTTGGTTTTAAGATGAATCAATCTTTATTTCAATTTGTTTTTTCTAAGGAATCCATGAAACCTAATGTTACTGCGTTTTTCTTACAGCCTTTTTCTTTAATCACTGAATTAAAGCACTTAAATTTTTCATAAAATTTAAGTACTTTATGATGGTAACATTTACATAGCAGTTATTGTAAAACAAAATCGGTCATTGGTTTCGCGTAACTAACATATGAAACATTATTTCATTTTTACACATATATTTCTAGCCACCAGCCGCTATTTGTTACCTCTCGAAAAATATCGTTACCTACCCAAAGGTGGCCTCAAAGAGATCGCTACCTTAGCAAGAAGGCCGCCTTTTTGTACATTCTGCTTGCCTGTTTATGTACAGTGGCGTTCTTTAATGGAGTCATAGTTAAACCACTTAGCGCGTTGCAACAAGGACTATGTTCCTCTGAACATAGTTCACACGATTTCTCACGCACACAAGCTTGTAACCTCCTCTAAGAACATTATTTTGCTTTGCTCCTCGGTGAAGTTTTTGTAGGACGCATTCACCCAACATTGCACTGTCCTCCACTCACCGCTGCTGATGAGTCATATCAAACAATCGGTAATGTAAACATGACGTAGTGTATCTTTATTTTGTCGATCTTACTAGCGTTATGTATGGTCCAGCGGATAAGTTCTTTCCTAGCAGGGAGAAAGGTTCACGGGTTCTAATCCCAGCCGAGTAATTACTTTTTGTAATTTATTTTTGTTTATTAACGCATTAACAAGTATTTTCACACATAATATTACATTAATAATAATAATGTTACATTATTGTATCACTGATAAAGTATTTAAATAAAACAAATATGAAATTCGACTAGGTAATTTTATTTCCTACTAACTTCATCACATTTTTTTTCTGCAACTTGATCACTTAACAGTTTTATTAAGGTTATAGCTTAAGAATTCGTTTTCGTGAAGAAAAGAGTATTGAAGCTAAACCTCAACAAAAATTAATATTCAACTTGCACTACAAGGCAGTAGATATATAGTTTATAATAACAAAAGAATAAGTTATAGATAAATATCACAATTTTACACATAACAATATTTAATTAAACTTGTTAAGCCTTAGAATCGATGAAGTCCATTTATCTTCCGTAAGAATCCATTATTTTCATACTTTTGCATCATACGCTGTGATTCATTGATGAGTCGCGAGCGTCCACTGCGCGGCCGAGATTACACGTTACCCTCATTCCGTAACGATTCACCCAACATTGCACGGTCCTCCACTAAAACCAAAATAACAAGATTAATATAATAAGGAACAAAAACTATGCACCACTAATAAAATGCATTACATAGTTAAGCTAACCATTTAGATGTCATGTTTACGTTCTCAAAATAAATTATAAAATTAAAAACAGTGTTAAGTAAACATTAAAATACTCACAGTAAGACCAGTCTCATTAGCAATTTGGCATATATTATATCCTATATTGTGAAGCACAACTATACGCTGCCTCTCCCGCAAAATTATGTATTTGTATGCATGTCGAAAAAAGAAATCTCAGTAAACTGCCGATACGGTAAGAACACACGAGCACCTTCGCTAATGATCTAGCAATGACAAACAGGTTGCTCATGAACACCGAACCGAATGAATCTAAACTAACTTCATTGCATTCAATTTTTGTATGGTATGGTCTATGACTATAAAAATGTTTGAAAACCAAAACATATCTAACAAAACTTCGTAGCTATTAGGCGACAGTTGGGCTCGAACCCGCGCCTTGCTACAGCAGGCAGACGGTGTTACCGCTACGCCACCAAGGCTTATGATTTGGCTCGTGAAATTATGCTTGTTATCAGAGCAACAAGCGTAGTGGGGTATGCGGTATACGTCATTTGTGTCCATGTGTGAGTACACGAGCAGCTGCAAGCGACTTGTTTTCTGCGTTTTGTATTGACTATGCCTCCATATATGAACGTGATAGTACATACTTGTTTGTTTCTGTGGGGCTACCACCTGAAGGGCCTATTACACTACACGATATTTAGGAACCCTTTCCTTAAAACGGGTTAGTGTGATAAAAGTAAAGGCCGTATTACACTACACTGAACCTAATTAGGGTAGTAAGGACCCTAATTAGGGCCCTGACTTATTACACTACACTGAATCGTGCCCTGATTCTTTCTTTAACGTGGACGCCGAGAGAGATAGACGTATTTTTTGTATTTTTAAAAATGCTTAAAAGAACCTTAAACCCCTCTGTTCTTACATCCTGCTTCATAAAATCCCTGTGTTGTTTGTCCCACAAATATCTTTATAGCAGTCAATAATAGAAAATATAATCTCTCTTTCATTAGAGGCAATATCTCAACGAACACAATATACTATATCCTCTCAGTAATCCAGTGATCTGAGAACACAATAATTAAGTACTCTTGGCGACAAACATTCTCCACGCTCGCCGCATGTCTACTGAGCTCCCCAGTGTTGCCAGATCCCATACTTAATTTTACAAGACAAATATTTCATTAAATAACAAAATTGCCCATATTTTACCAATTTCCAGACATTTTCACCCTTTTTGCCCATGTTTCAAAAAACCCCAAAATCGCCCTTGGCGTAAGGAATTTTATATGGTCAGGCACCACTGGAGCTCCCTGAGTCCCTAACACTTATTACACTGCCTGACAGTTAGGACGCTGAAGGCAGTAAGGGCGGTCGGGACCATCCGATCTCTCTAATTAGAGAGCCTAACTCCCTAAGTCTTATTACACTTGCCCGATTTAGGGAAAGGGTGTGTGGCGGATGCCACCGCTCCGTAAAATGGAGCGACCAAATTCTGTGGCTGCTATTGGCCAGCTTGCGAGCGCCAAATACGCGCCAATGTTTAAGCTTGCCAATGAACGAGAAGTTTCTTACTTGGCCGTTCCTTTAAATAAGATGGAACTGTGTTATAGGAGCGTTAGGAGACACAGTGTGACATTGTGAACACGCAGTGCGGAACTAGAAGTTGTTACCTAGTTAATAGACACTTATGTACTTGTGAAAATACATAAACAGTTACTTATAAACTGAGAGATGTGTTTATATAGATAATTTCCTAAACCTCCCCAGGTGCTTTGGTTCAGTGCAGTATAATACGGCCTTATGCCCTAAATAACACATACTATATGATGCAAGATGTTCGAACGGAGGGCTTTAAAGTACAATTAAACATGTATCAAAGAATTGACGAAAATGCTAGGTACCATCAAACAATAAAAAAAAGAATGAAAATATAGGTGCCATGATGCATTTCAGCGTCTAACTCTCTCCGCATGCACGTTCAGAATGAGTCAGGGCACGATATTCAGTGTAGTATAATAATTCATAGCCCTAACAAGGGGACACGCCTCCCTAATTACTGCGTAGTGTAATAGGCCCTTAATAAGCGAAGCTGATGCTGATTGAACGAATGGTAAACGAATGGAATGATGTACATTGCTGTGTTTGGTTCATGTCATTAATCAAGGTCTCCTAATGAAGAAGCAATTGATAACATTCCATTCGTTCACCCAGCATCAGCTTCGCTTAGGTGGTAGCCCCTGGTGTGCAATAAAATATAATTCATTCATTCACGAAAGAACGTCGAACAATAAAATACTACGAAACATGTCCCGATTTCTTGATTATTGATTGATTTGATTACTAATTTGATATTAAAAGAAAAACTTTTTAAGATTAAATTCCACTTAAAATTTGTATTAAATTGAAAAAAATAAAATATCATTAAAATGTCAGTCGGGTCTCTTAAATAAAAGCCTGCATAAACTTTCTTTATTGAGATTTTAAGGCGCACATCAACGAACGCGTAAAACTATACTAGAGTAAAGAAAACTTTCAAAACTCTGGATATAAAAAGGTAGGTAGGTAGGTCAATAGGGGCTACCCTATTACCCACCTACATAAAAAATTGTCAGTGCTTATTACGGAGCCTTATTTACACTTAACTTATAACATTTCTTTACAACTTAAACTCAGATTTAGCTATTTCGAAACACAAAATACATTTTGTCTAAAGCGGATGTGCAAAGTGAATAGCAGGCCGCAGGATGCAATTAGTGCATAATGTTCTAAGTAATATAAATTAGGGAATGAGGATGGTTGTGTTTGGAACTCGTTTGGAGATATGTGCAGGTATTCCTTAGCTAATGGTAACCATTAGATTAGTGAAAGTCAAATAACAATTTATATATATTTTTATAACACACCTTGGTACGCCAAAGCATGCACGCGTCACTGTTGATGTAAGTGCTTACTTATTAAATAGTATTTTTAAAGAGACTTGTTTCTTTGGGTGCGTTTTCCACTGAGGCGGAGCGGAGTGCAAATTCGTTCGTGGTAAAAAGTAGCCTACATTACTTAGGTCACTGGCAAGCCCTCCAACACAAAAATCACAAATTTAATTTCGCCAATGTGCAGTTCTTGACAGGAGGTGGCTTTTGTATAACTTTTGTCGTATGGAAACCTTACCGGAGTGGATCAAGTTCATGGTTAGACTTCCTGCTCAGGTTTCCTTCCCATGTTTTCTCTCACCGTAAGAACATTGGTCGGGTCATCGGGTGCTTCTTATGCATAATAACTCAGAAAAAGTCATTGGTACATGTCTTGGGATAATACCAAACCTTAAAACCTTATTTTACAAATTCGACTTGCTACAATTACGCCACAGATACGTGCCGAGACGCTCTAATTGTTTACTCTTATTGAATAGGTATACACTGAGAAAAATGGATTGAAGAAGACGTAATAAAATATGCAAGCATTCTAAAACACACTGTTTGACACTTATAAAACAGTGCGCATTTCTTTATACAGTGACATGAATACATATTTATGCTGCTGGGTAGTAAACTTATAGTGCAAGAAACAGCACCAAAACATATAGTACAAATGCCTAATCTTTTATCATGCAAGAAGTACTTTATATTGTGACATGAATGTTTGTCTATTCTGATGGGCATTAAACTTATTGTGCAAGAAACCTAACCAAAACATAAAGTACAAATGCCTAATATTTTAAGGTGCAAGAAGTATAGGAAAATATGCACTCAGCACTATAAAGATATGACGTCACTTATGCACAATAATATTCTAAAATACACATCATAATTTATAGTGATCAATGCACGATAAATCAGTGACGTCACAAATGCACCATAAAATATTATTCTTTGCGTAGAAATTTATGGTCCGAGGAATTGCAGCATATCATTTTGTGCAACAGATCTATTGATTTCAGTGCCACACACAAAATATCGTGCATAGGCACATAAAAATAATATGCTGTGAGGTGGGCGCAGGGCGCGGGCTGGGGCCGGGGAGGGTGAGCTATCCCGCAGTGGCCCATTGTGACATCATAATTCGAGTGACGTGGATGGTTTAATTTAATTGATCATACCTATTACGAATTAAAGTGTTTATGAGTGTTACCGTACCGAAGTGTCAGTATGGATACAATGGGAGACCTTCTCAGAAAATGGGGCTTTGGCGAAGAAATGGTGGAACATTTTGCCAGTAAGTACTTACCTTCTAAGCTGTATGAATATGGTGTTGAATTATTGTGTTGAAAATTTGAAATTAAGTGCAGAATAGAGAATCTAAGTTTTGTTTAAATTGTGTACTTATCTAAATCAATCATGGTGTTTCAGGCGAGTACCAGCTTTAACGAACTTTCGTAGTTTTTACGATCTGCTATAACCGGTGAGGAACGCAGGGAATTGCTTAATCTTGACAATCAAGATCAGGCACCCCTAATCGACTTGGAGGTGGTGTCTGAGCGCCTGATTCATAAACCATCAGAAGTGCGAGACAGCCGATTGCCGCTGTTGGAGGATTGAACCCACCAGCTAGCAGCACTCCATATTCACAAAAACGCCGGGTGAATCAAGTAAGGCTTAATATTATAATTTGTGTGATTTTGTCTTGAGTGCGTGGATTAAGCCAACTTTGGTTTTGAATGTGTGGTTTAAGCCTACTTAATTAATAATTATTATTAATTACTTATAATAATAAAAGGCACAATAGCTTACAGGGTGTCTGCTTTTAAGCTTTCAAAAACTTGTGTCAGTTCTACTAGTTGGATAGTTATGCAGTAATGTAATAACTCCATTAAACTTTTCTTTCATATAAAAAAAGTTAAACAGATGTGAAAACAATGGAAATAATATAAAAAATAGAAATAATATAAAAAATATATACTATTAAATATACTTTTAATATGTATGCAGGGTATTAGGTACATTTCTCTTATCCTCTGGGGTGGTAAATCGGACCATGAAACTGAACAACTTTCCTAAGGAACATAGGTCAAAATATGAAAAAACATTTGAGTTTCCATACAATAACGCATTTGTATGGGAAGTCAATTTTTTTTTCATATTTCGATCTTTTCGATCGTTTGTTCCATGGGAAAGTTATTCAGTTTCATTGACTGATACCACCAGAGAGGATAAGAGAGATATACCTAATACCCTATGTATATACTTTTAACGTAACCTTACTAATAAATTTAATTGATTTTAGGTTGTCAATCTTTGTGAGGCAACACCACACGGGCGCGCTTTGCTAAAATCCTGCGAAAGGGCGAGCCAGACTGGGCCTCTAGAAACAAAACTTAGAAACCAGCTGTTGAACCGGCTGATGAACATGTAAGGCTGCCAGAAAACCACCACCTGCTGCAGCTAAGCCAGGTCATAGCTCGCCTATTCGAAACCGAAAGTGCGGCACTTTACTACTGCCCTTCGATAGCCAGGGGTAAATATACGCCGCGGAAGAACACATCAGGGTGGCGAGTGAATACGCGAAATGATAAACAAATGATGGTTTTCTAATATAATAACGGATTCTATCCGTACAGATAAGATACAATTAGTTGTCTTGTAACTATTAATTATTTTTTAATACCTGTTCATGGAAAGTAACAATATATTTTAATGGTGTTTATTCTAAAATAAATTATTGTAAAAGTTTTAACATGTTTTTTGCCAACTTACCCTTAATGGTGCATGCTATACTGCTAAAAGTAGGTATCGTGAATTTTAGCACCGCATTCCTGTATTTTTTGTTATTGTGATGTCAAAGACTATTTTTCAGGATTCGCGTCAAATCTTCCTCATATAATTCCAAGGTTGTACAGTTTTACAGCTTTAAGAGTTTTTAAATTCACTATTCAGTAGTAACGGTAACCTTTGGATTATGTCGGGTGGCCGAGTGAAACGTACATTTTTTTTGTCTGGTGGTCAGTACTACTCAATATAACTTTCAGTTTGAGATGAGTTCCAGGATTTGAAAAAAAACGCGACTTATCCATCTATTGCAATTGTTTGCACTTTTGTACGGAGAAGTCGATTTTCTTTTCATTACATAAGCTTGCCTCATGCTGAAAATGGTCATATTGATTAATGAGTATTGACTACCAGAGAAAAAAAATTACACCTTGCCTTGCCACCCGGTTTAGATTTTGACGCCAATCCAGAAAAAAATCTTTGTCATCACGATATTCAATAGTGCAGAAAAAAAGTACTCGGCACGTAAAGGGACGATGCCGAGGTGCAAATACACTAAAACATTTAGTGCATTGACATGTAAATACATGGTTTCATAGAATAAAATCATGGGCAGACACGAAATATTATGGAGCAGGATGTGATAAGCATCAATTAGTAAAGTGCAAACGCACACAATAGTATGGATACGGAACTATTAATTATCGCAATGCACTATAATATAAAGTGCGTTCAAGAAAGTTTTTGAAGCGGTGCACCACAAGTTTTCGTGCTTAAGGCACTATGTTATAATTCTTTTAACTATCTTTTATAGTGCAAGCTGCGATTGAGCTTATGACGTCATAGAATTAATGACGTCACTGTGGAACCATAACTTTTAGTGCCAAGCTGACAGAGTAATTTTACGTGCTTGCACGATTGGTCAAAAAGTTGTGCATTCACGATAGTTTACAGTGCCGCATTTTTCTCAGTGTACGATGCAATACAACAGGGTTTCTCACAGAGGGGTACGCGAACCCCTAGGGGTTCACCATTCGTCAGTAGGAGGTTCGCGGCAAGATTTACGTGATGGCGGCGGCTTGATGACTGGCGGGCACGTACGACACTTGTCCAAAATTACTCCTAAGATTGACTTAATTTACGACAAGAAACACCCACTACATTAATATTAAAAAGATATTTCTTTTGACACTGTACTTGTTACCTTTGGTTAGTCAATGGGTTCGCTGTCATCTGGAAACTTTCAACAGGGGTGCGTGGAGCCAAAAGTTTGAGAAACCCTGCGATACAATATACTTTATTACTCAATTTGAAAAAAAAAACGATGATATACTTACTTAAGGCTTACAATAACATTTACAAAAGGTACAATATAGGCGACCTCTTCGCTTCAAGCGATTTCTTTCAGGTAGGTATACCTAGTTACTTTATTGTTGCAACTCTTGTTTATTGATTAAGTAGATAAGGTCAAAGAAATTCATGAAGTTTAAAAAATGCAAAATCCTTTAGCTACGCAGTCAAGACCTCTTAACGATTAAATTTTTTGCTCCAGAGACATGTAGCTTACCTAATGTTATTTTGTCAACCTTATCTAAATAACCATGACAAAGTCGTATCGTAGGTAAAAGGTAAATCTAAGCAGATTTACTTAGAATACAATTTTCAGTCAAGGCGACATCCCAATAAGTTTTTAGATAATTTTGGATGCACAAAGCACAATCGATGCTCACATCGACAACAAAAGACATCGTAAACCTAGATGCAATGCGCCGCTAACGGACCTTGAAGTTGAATCGATCTCATCTCGAATAAATTGCAGGAGATGAAGACGTAATTGCATCGGTTTTTGGTTTCGTTTCGCAACCAATAAAATATACCTAGGTATGCACGCCGTGTGAGATTTGAGAGGTTTACGAGTTATTCGGGGATAATTGCAAAGTTATATTATAATTGAGAGAATATACTAGAAGTTTTGAGGTAGGCATATAGGTAGGTATACACACAGTGGTAGGGATGTTGCGTAAGACGTCCTATTTGGAGGTTGTCTGTTTTTTATGGCAGTTCGTTCGGCATGCTTCGGCGTAGGTAGGACCATGCCATGTCGTGTCATCGCATTGTCATCGGCCCCTTCAGACGTTAAAACTTCTTCCACTACTGAGAACGTTAAATTATAATTATAACAAATGAAATGTATTTATTGTGTATGAGGCAGGCGCAACCAAATCTTTCTAAAACTTGTTTTTATAATTTCTCACTTTTTTCAAAGCGTGCATGGGCACTTCAAGTTACCTACATTATGTAGGTACTTACTACTTGTACTGACACGTTACTTCGTTTTAAAGGAAACGTGAAGTTAAGGACTTTTCGTTATTTACCTACCCACTTAGGTACTACTGACGCGACAAAGCGTTGTCAAAAACATTTTATTGTTTTTTATTAAAGTTGGTATGAAAAAAGTTTTAAAATAATCAAAAAAATTAAGTAAACCGTTTTAGGGTCTTAAGTTTTTGCTTAGCTGTCCGTTACACCCTGAATCAAGGCACGGGTTACCTTCTTTTAAGTTGTGAATGAAGGTAGAAGTTGTATGTTCAAAACAAACATCCTCATAATCATCCTATGTGCTTAAGTAAGTAGGTAGCTAACCAATTTCATAACGTCGCGCGTCGTTTTGTGGCTTTCGATGATCACTGCTGGCCATTAACAGGGGATTTTCTGGTAGGTACCTACTAAGTAATTATTTGTATAGCTAACCATATTATTGTTTTGAGTATTCCAATCAGGTACGTTCTTCAGGGGAAGTGATGATTCTAGGTCACGTAGGTAGGTACCTATATGGACCTAACTACGTAGACCTACCTAGTTAAGTATATTCTTGGACAATTCATACAGCGCTAATGACGCAAACTAAGCAACTTGATTAACTTATTTATTATTCTTACTAGCATTCCGCCCGGGATTTCGTTCCCGTGGGAGTTCGTAAAAAGTATGTAGGTACTTACTTTATATTTAGCTTACCTATGTCACTAGCTGATAAGAGTTTTCTATTTAGTGAAAAAAATGTAAAATCGGTTTAGTATTTTAAGAGTTTATTCATTAAACATATGTATACAAAAATTCAAATCTTTCCTCTTTATTAATATTAGTGTAGATGAGGATAGGTAGGTAGGTACTCAACTAAGCTACCGCGCAAAAACTACTGAACGGATTTTTATCAGAATAACACATTCTCACAGGAACTACTAAAGACAGGGTAGTATTTAATTCTTAGTAAGTAGATAGGTTGATCATGATAGGTTGGTTGGTTGGTTGGTCATGAATAGGTTGGTTGAATAGGTTTGATGGCGAATCTAAATTTAAATAGATAATATCCTTTTGCGGTTGAATAGGTACCAAACAAATACGTACAGCAGCAAGTATTGCTATGCGATTCTTCATTGGACGCTGCAAGCTGCATGTGAGACGGTCGCTTGGGGCAAACTTTCACACACCTGTCATAAATATTCACAACACGACGCCGGACGTTGAGATACCGTATACGACAAAACAAATGTTTGAATACAAGGTCCACGCTAAAGAAATTCGCAAGGCGTGGTTCAAAACTAAGAGGAAGTTGTGTAATACTTACTTGTTAACGAAGGTAAAGTACTATCTACTGAAAAGATGTGTTAGGTACTTTGCTGCAACGCGAGTAAATCGAATTCATGAGCTGCACGAGCTCATTCCGCCTCCCCCTTTCTTCTACCGGACATCCAGACGCACCGCGGGGCAGCCCAGGATCTATAATTTTTTGAACCGGGGCAAAAACTTTATAGTGGCGCCACCTCCCTTCAGTGTTTGAGAAAAACTGTTAGAACTGACAAATGAGTAGCATTTTTATGACCATTTGTAAAAATAATAATAATCCTTAAACTTTTTATTATCTAAAATTATCTTCTAACTTTCTTTGTGACATAAAACAAGCATAAAACCGAAATATATAAAAAAATACGTGTTCAAAAACTAACTGGGCGGGAAATACAAAAGTTTTCAAACATATTAATTAATATATTAGGATTCGATTACTTGATAAAAATCTATGAGATTGTAGGAAAAGAGGCTTCACTTGTTCGATATTCCGAATTCTTGTCTCAAGGATTTGGCGCCCGCGCCCCCATGAAACTGCCGCCCTGGGCAAGTGCCCCGGTTTGCCCCCCTTAGATCCGGGGCTTCAGCGGGGTACTACCCTTACCTTGTCGAAATTCCTCGAATCCGTACTGAGCGCTTCTTTTCATCTTTTATGCGTCTGTAACGGGCTCATATAACCCGAGTCTCTTTATAGTTCGAGTGAATAGGCATCTTCTGGGTGAGCTTGCTACATCCTCGACCACTTCTTCGTCGCTGGGCTAGATTGTAGGCAAGAGCAAACCCATTCGTTATAAAAAAAAACTTTTAGGCTGAAGCGTAAAAGTTTTTTTTTTTTTGTAACGAATGGGTTTGCTCGTGATATAGTTAAAGTGAGAGTGTGCCGTAGATGGTGAAGATCGCGATTAATCGTAGGTACCTGATCTAAGTACATCAGATTCGTCCTAAACTGGTCTTAAAATTGTTTCTATACTGAATGATTTGACTGAAGTACTGTAAACCAATTTTTTTTCTACACTTGTACAGTAATTTATGGTATGATGTACCTACAGAGGCCAGCGCATCAGGTTACTCCATTTTCATTGCAAAACCGCTCTTATCGTTATCGCAACAGCACAGAGTGCACGCGTGTGGTAACCTGACTTGTGGCCGCCCGTACCTACTCCGAACCTGATAAATCCGGCGTCCATAAGTACAGTTCGTTCGGGCAATTAGTGCGCAGTACAGGCGCACGGTATATTGGGACCATTCTTTAACTTAAATGTGACTCGTCCACAAATGCAAATTTTTTAATAAAAATTAAAATTAAATAGCCATCTTACAACTTAAACATATATGCTATTTTTGTAGCATAAGTATAAAAAATCAATCTAGCTATTCCGAATCAGAGTCATCTGTATCACTTTGTGTGTTTATTATGAAAGTGTCTCCGTTAACATCAACATGCTGGTCTACATTAAAGTACTTATTCTCTTCTTTGATTGCGTGGGCAATATATTTACCCCACAAGTCAGATGTTACGTTCAACATGACCTGCCTGATCAATTGACATACGGCACTGCTGTTTTTGGGGTCGCAATTGTTGGCTCTAAGGTCATGTTTAATTTTAGACCACACTTGTTCTATCGGATTAAAAATGCAGTGGTATGGTGGAAGACGCACCACCTCACAACCATTCATTTTTGCTATTTCATCAATGACATATCTTTTTTCTATGCCCGCCTTTTTCACAATATCCAGCAGCACTGGAATGGTTGGGGTTGGCTGTGGAATGGAAATTTTGTACTGTCTCATAAAATCAAGGATCTCCCCTTTTCTGGTTGTGGTGTTTGGAATTCTGACGGATAGTCGCGAGTGGTAAGGAGCGTTATCCATTACTATTAGGCTATTTGGTGTTATGTTTGGCAATAATTGCTCCTGAAACCACTTTTCAAAGAGCACTGAGTTCATGTCGCAGTGGTAATCAGCGCTCGCATCGCTAATCTGTTTCGCAGATAGAAGCAGTCCATTTTCGACCCAACCGTCTTTGGATCCAGCATGCAATATGATAATGCGTTTCCCACGAGTGGAAGGCAAATCTGAAATGCAGTGACAACTACAATCAGTCCAACTTTTTTTGACGGTATCATGTGTGTCATACCACGTTTCGTCCAGGTAGATTATATTTCGCCCCTCTTGACGTGCTTCTCTGAGCTTTGTTATATATTTATAACGCCAGACTTGGAATCGCGGCGTCTCAAGCAACACACTGCGTTTATTCACTTTTTTATAGTTGAATCCAAGTTTACGTAAAAGCTCATACAACGTAGTACGTTGATATGGGAAGTCCGTATTTGTCTTTAAATCTTGCAATATCATATCGAGTGTTGGAAGTTTCTTATCTGTATAGAATCTATATACTGTGCGTCGAACTAAATCGCATTCAAAATCATCTATCTTTGAGAATTTTTTCGTCTGACTTCCTCTCTTTAAGGGAGAAACTGTGAAGAAATGAGGCTACTCATCTCCTTTGCAAGATAGTCTATGACGTGTCTTAATTTATGGATCTAATACATCAGGATAGAAATCTTCGAGCTCAAACGCGGGCCGAAGAAGAGATAGAGCAACGAGGCAGAACGTCTCGTTCTAGTAGGGTGACAATGCGATTACTCGTATTTTTTTTTTTTTTTTGGGAGTGCAAAATATACGTAACAGACAAATACAGGCTTCCATTTAAGGATAGAAGTTTTCCTGTAATTTTATTTTTATATAACAAACCATCAGCAACATTTACGGGGTTTTGAGCTAAATACCTAAATTGTACATTTCCGTTACTACATTTTTGTTATGAAACACCAAATTGTATGATAATATACAAGGAGGACACAGAGTAGTGGACATCGGGAATGTTTTTTTTTTTAATTATAAGATGGGTTAACACTTGACCTCAATCTTGACCAAGGTCATAGATGAGGTCGACGATGGAGCGAGTTAACCCAGAAAACGCCTATAAGGCACCGGTACTCCCAGGTACTGACGGAACACAGCAAGCTGTTTGGCATCGGACTTCGGTAGGAGGGTGGTCGCGAACCAGGCAGCCCTTTACAGAGCCTACCACACCGCATGAGACCATAGGACAACACCTCAGATTCATAAAAAATGAGGTGTTGTTGCCTGAGATGGATTAATAGGAGGCAGGTCTCATTTGTGTTTCCTAAGTCGCCTCTTACGACATCCACGGAAAGAAATGGGGTGGTGTTATTCTAAGCCGATCACCACACGGCACAAAGTTGTGTAGTTAGGATGCGAAAAAATAAAACAAAAACTCACCTTTCGTCTCATCTTATAATCAAATCATTAAAACATGCTTTTAACTTAATTTCAAAACTTTTCCCATGAAAACATTTTCCCCAAGCAATCCATATTGGATTTTTGTAAAATTGGAGTTTTATGCTTAGAATTTGTTTTTTCCTATTTTATCTAACGGACCTTAGTTCCATAGGAGCCCGTTGAGTTCCATAGGTATATATAAGTTAATTTTGATCTTATGTTTTTTTTATTAGAAACTATTAAATAATAAATTCCCCCTTTCTCAGAATAGAATAGAATAGAATAAAAAAAATCTTTATTTTATAGGATAATCAGGATGCCACTTAAAACAAGTCAAGATTACATGAAATACATACAAACAAACATTAAAGGATTTAAATACATACCATACATACGCATTCGTTCTATTGACCCTACTGACTCTACGCCTATTCGCAAAGGTGCAGTCTTCCCCAGAGAAGAACAGGCAAGAAACTCTGAGGGTGTTCTTTTTAATCGCATTACAAATTTTCCTATTTTCTAATTTTAACTAATTCTGAAATAACTCTAAAGCTGAGCAGTCATTCCCATGGCTCCATGTCAGTTAGGTCATCAGAAATTTTGTAATAGCCCTTTTTGTAAAGTTTTTGTTTAATTACTGACTTAAATTTATCCAAAGGTAAATTTTGAATACCTTCGTTCGTGAAATGTTCATTTTTCTTCACATATAAAAGATTGTCACATATAATATATTGGGATGCAGAAGTCAGAATATTTATTTCTTTGAATATTTGTCTAAGAGACATTCTAGGTCTCATTTGATAAATCGTGCGAATAGCCCTTTTCTGCAGAACAAAGATCTTATTGATATCCGCAGCAGTACTCCACAGTAAAATGCTATATGACATTAGGCTGTGGAAGTGAATATACGGTTCTCGCGGTTTCAACGTCCGATAATTGACAGATTTGTTTAACTGCGTAGGCTGCTGAACTGAGTCTGCTCGCTAACTTATCAATATGAGGACCCCATTGAAGCTTTGCATCAAGAGTTATTCCTAAGAATACAGTAGATTCCACAACGTCCAGTTTTACATTCTTAACCTGTACATTGGTATTAACCTGTTTAACATTGGGCAAGGTAAACTTAACACATCGTGCCCCTCGGTGGAGACATTGTATGGGCTGATGAGAGTCAGAGAGATATTTGTTATACATGAGTGCAAAGTTGCTTTTAACCGCGTGTTCAAATTTGATGACCGACCAAGCGAAGGATTCTAAAATTGGATCACAAGCGCAGCGAGTGCTACAACAATTAGAATTCTGAGCGTTAGCGAGAGAATCAAAAGAGCACAAGGTCAAAAATCGTGGCACTCGAGTCTAACACGTAACTTTTAATGAGGTAGTGGAAAATGAGGTAAGCTTCCAAAAAAATCCCATAGATGGTGCTGTTTAAGAACGCTACACATTTTCGTAGTTTTCTTCAAAAATAGAGTATTTTATAAAATATCAACTAAAGTTTAAATTAAAGATCTCCCTGATACTATCATTTGGACATGATTGGAATTTAAAACACTTTGCAATGTTGTATTAAAAACCGATCTTGGATTTTGTTTCGCTCAAAAATCAAAACTAGAAATTGTGACTAGTACTTCTTACCATAGGTCATTCAAATGTCACAAGGTTGAGTTACGATGAAGTTATGTAATAAATATTTTCTTTATCAAGAAAATAGGTAAAGATGAGCCACTGATTCTCTGCCTACCCCCTTAGGAATTACTGACGTGAGCATATATGTATACAGGTTGAAAAAGAACCTCCTAGCTTTAAATGAAAATCCTGAACCAGTACCTATCACTTACTGAACACTTTTTTTATTTATTTTTTATTTAATTTTGACATGGTGTCGTTCGGCGCTGAGTCTATTATAGTGTTGGGCTCAGGTATACTTTAAAAATATGTTTTACCATATTAGGGATTTAAAAATATACCCGACGTCAACGCGTTTCCGGGGTATATTTTCAAACTGGAAATTCCGTGTTGTGTTATTGCAAAATATATCAAAATATACTTCTAAATTCCTTTATCCCTACTGAAAATTATAAATGTTGGTAGATAAAAGTTGTTTATGAAAAAGCTTAAATTTTCAGTTTAATGGGCCTTTAAGTTTGATGAGACTTTAGTTTAATGGGACTTTAAGTTTAATGGGATTTTAAGTTTAATGTGACTAGTTTAATGGGATTAGTTTAATGAGACTTTAAGTATAATGGGATTTTAGTTTAATAATGGGACTTTAAGTTTAATTAGACTTTAGTTTAATGAGACTTTAAGTTTAAAAGACTAAGTTTAATGAAACTTAAAGTTTAATGACTCTATTTAACTTTTTACGTACCTAATGATAATTCGTTACTCGTTGTCAAAATTAAGCGGGCGTTCTGATCTAAATGAGTGAGTGCGTTGCCGTGTTGCGTTCGGGTATGTTTTCAAATACTTACGCGCGCGTTTAGTAATTTGAAAATATACCCGATGTCAACGCGCGCCAGTGACGTCACAGTGTTGGGTAAAGGTACATTTACAAAAAATCTTGCCTTTTTTCGATTCGTTGTGGCTAGGTATATTTTCCAAATATGCGGTTATTCATTAGGTTGTAACATCCTAAACAAGTCAGCAAAAAATCAGAACTACCAGATTTAATGCAAGGTCGCTAGGCTTTCAAACTACAAGGTAGGTACAACCTTGTACCTGGCCTAATTTTTTTTTTTAATTGTTAAATTACTGTCTTAAATTTCTCTAAAGGTAAACTTTGAATACCATGACGCAACTTTGAAATTTCACTCTCAACGCGCCCAAAGAAGTTTCATTTCAAATACACCAAGTTTGAAAAGGATGATGATGCTAACTGTACTTGGACGGGGGCGGTTTGGAATGAGGGCGGAATAAACTAACCCTGGATAGTGAGTGGGACCTGTGAGCGGAGGGTCGTGGGTTCGATGCCAGGTTGAGGCCTGTATCACTATACATTCGTCTTTTAATTCGTATTTAATAGTTATCACTTGCTCAGCGGTGAAGGGAAACATCGTGAGGAAACCCGTAACTCTAAAGGTTATTTCCGAAAGACCCACCAACCCGCATTTTAGGCCAGTGTTGTGGACTATGGCCTGAATCCCCCTTCACTGTTCGAGGGAGGCTCGTGCCACTCGGTGGGGACTTTACATTTAAAACTATAACTGTTAAGTAGTATTTTATAGGTCTACAAAGGTGACAGTTGTAGCTAGAAGAACTTGTATTGTAAATAAAGGCGTCACCATGGAAACCGCGGGCCAAAAGATCTTTGTAGACATGTAACGTGTATTTATGGTGTATTGGTGTGCGAATTCAAAAAAATACAATTTCGCAATAGTACATAGTTTTTACCGTAGGAGGAATAGTAGGAATTGCGTTCATTTTGAGTAACTGGCGGGAATTCCCAGCATAAAAGCAAGTTGGCACAAAGTGCCGGCTGCATACAACGGAATTTTTTGTTATCTTTTGTCTAATCTCAACGCTGTTGAGCCATTTTTGTCTTTGTTCTGAATCTTTATGCACTCTGCAATAAAATAGCACAGCATTGTTGAGAACCTTTCTCCGCCAAACACAAGAAATCATGGACAACATAGTAATAGATTTATAAGAAATTATTTTAGCTTACTTGTGAAAAGATATGTTATATCCACCATACGATTCACTTGAACAAGTGTGAACACAACATCTTTCTACCATTTTGTCAGTATTTTAATTTAAAAAACTGGTATAATCCTTGCCGTTACGAATTATTTTTATACGATTTAAAGCATGCCGCCATGACATTACGATGACACTTTACGGGATGCCAGTAGTAATAAATGGTTTGAAAAAAAATTTCGTTTTCTTTTGGTAATTTAGGAAAAGATGACGAAGTTATTATGATTACAATTAATTTACATCAATTTGAACTGAAATTCATTTCAAATGCAACGTATTTCCCCGCCGGGTCAGCTTCGTTATTAACTTCATTGTCAAAGCCGGACTTTTTTGATTAATGAAGTTTTTTTAAATTGGCAAGAAAACAGAAAGAGACAATCCGCCTCGCACATCGGTGTCCCTTTCGGTTTCAATAGAGGCTGTCGGAGAAGCAGTCGAAAGTGTACCTTATTGCTATGGGGTTAAGTTTCATATTTCTTAATACGATTTTTCTAAGTAATTGGTCCTTTAAAAGAGAAAGTACTAAGTCCATGTCTTAATGTAATTGTTGTGACGTCTGTCTTGTTTTAGCTTTGTTTGTATTTTGGATTTCTATCTCCAATTAAAACTCATATTTACTTCCTCAATCAGTTATTTATTCGTTAATATGGTAGCAGAGAACACATTTTCGAATTGAACTGAGGGTTTAGCTTGGCATATTTAGTTTCGGTGGTAAAACCAAAACAAAGTTCGAAAAAATTTGAAAATTCGACGGAACGAAGTCTGTAATCAAAGATGGATAAATCAATTGCGGACGTTTCCAAGATTCAAATAGGGGACTTAGATGCCAACAAGTTTAAAACGTGGAAGTTTAGAGTTTTTATGGTGCTTAAAGGGCTACCTGGGGCAAAAGATGTGTTGGAAGGAAAAACACCGAGGCCAACATTATTGCCTGGTGCCACAGCAGAAGAAAAGACCAAGTACTTGAAAGAAGTTCAAGACTACGACAAAATTGACAGCATAATTTCCGTCCTGTTAACGTCAAATTTACCGGATGACATACTAGAGAAAATGATGCGTTTTACTTACTCCAAGGATATGTGGGATGAGCTACACAGACTTTACGAAGGCTGCAACGTAGATAAAAGGTACGAAATGTGCAAAACTTTCTTTTCATACAAGAGAGATGCTACGCATGATATGGCAACTCATATTTCGACGCTCAAGAGTTTATGGCACGAATTACATAGAGCTCTGGACCTGGAAAAGGATCTGCCAGATATAATATTGATTTACAAAATTCTTGACACGCTACCGCCGGAATATATGACGTTTGAATCAAGCTGGCTATTGATGACGAAGAATGAGCGCACTGTCGATAACCTGACTGTACAGCTATGCTCCCATGAACAGATTCTTACGAAAGGAAAAGAGGAAAACGGTGAAGGCAGCAGCAGTGCCGAAGCATTATGGGTAAAGACAGGAAAGAAGGAAGTCAAAGCTGTGAGTAAAGACGAAAGCAAGGAAAAGACAAGAAAAGATAGGAAGAAGTGCAAATACTGTGGAAAACTCGGTCACTTTGTAAGACAATGTGAGAAATGGATAAGTGATGGAAGGCCGAAGAAGTCAGAAAAGGACACTAAAAATGTCAACATGGCTATCTTTTCCATAACGGGTAATGAAGCTAAAGATACAATAAATTTTTACGTGGATAATGGAGCAACCAGCCATGTAACAAATAGAGATGATCTTTTTGTGGAGTTTAGCCATTTTAAGAGCAAGCACACAGTACGAGGAGCAAATGGTACAGAAATCCAAGCAATTGGGATTGGCACCATTCAAGCACAGGCACAAGTAGATGGTGAAGTACATAATGTTATGCTTAAGAATGTATGGTACGTACCCACCATAAGCAAGAATCTTTTTTCAGTCCTTGCGGCGCATGACGCAAACGAAAACAGTACGTTCGAATCTACTCCAACAACATGCATATTTAGAGTAAATGGCGAAAAGCGTCTCATTGGTAAAAGGGCGTTGCACGGAGATCTTTATAGACTAGAGATGCGATGCATGAAGCCTGCAGAAGTAAACCAATTGACAACACAGAACCTTTTACAACTATACCATGAACGTTTTGGTCATCAGAATAAAGCACATATAAAGAAGTTGCTCGAAAATGAAATGAACATTAAAACAGAATTAAAAAAGGAAATTTGCGAAGGTTGTATCTATGGAAAATCTCATCGATTGAAATTTGGTACCAGAGAGAAGGCAACCCGACCTGGAGAGTTAATCTGTACAGATGTTTGTGGACCTTTCCCGTATTCTTATGCAAAGAATAGATACTTCGTGCTATTCAAAGATGTCCATACCGGTTACCGTTGGGTATATGTGATGCGAGAGAAGTCGGAAGTTCATCAAAAGCTATTACTGATGCTAGCTGAAGTTAAGGCAGCCGGTATAAAAGTGAAAGAGATTTTGAGCGACAATGGAGGTGAATTTGACAATTCTAAAGTTCGAAGTATACTGCAAAAAGAAGGAATCGTACAGAGATTGACGATGCCTTACACCCCACAGCAGAATCCTACTGAGCGAGAGAACAGGACTGTTGTTGAGATGGCAAGAGCCATGATGTACGCCCATGGACAGATGCCAGAAGGCTTATGGGCTGAACTGATTCTGACGTCAGTGTATATCCTTAACAGAACGGGACCAGGACCTGATGGGAAATCACCATATGAATCATGGCATGGCAAGAAGCCAAGAATAAAGCACTTACGTGTAGTGGGAACTACGTGCTATCCTCACCTTCCAAAAGAGAAACGGAAGAAGTTGGACAAAAAGGCTCAGAAGGGAATCTTAGTCGGATATGACAGCGATGAAGGATATCGGATTTGGGATGCGGAACATCACAAATTGATTCGATCACGTGACGTCACCTTCGAAGAATATCCCTTACTTAGAGAAGAAGAAGATTTGGGAGTAACCAAGTCAAAGCCTGCCAAAGTAGAGCCTGAGAATAAGAAAGAGAAGAAAAGACAGATAAATTCTCGAAAGAATTGTTGCCAGAGCAGTAAATTCAACCTTGAGTTTTTGGGATTCCAGTATGGATCTAGCAAAGACTTTGCTGTGGAAGGAGAAGCTTCAGTCAATGATAATGAATCAGTAGTTAATGGCGAAGAGAAAGTAGTCAGTGACGAAGAAGTTGTCAATGATGAAAGCACTGAAACAGAACAAGGGATACGAATCAGAAATGAAGACGTCTCTGTAAATGATGAAGACGATGACATATCACGAGGATATCAAATTGGGAATGAAAATGTTTATGAGGATGCAGAAGATGATAATGCCCCAATCCCTATCGTTGAAATAGAGAACGAGGGTAGAATGACTTTGCGGAATCGTGAAAATCTGAGACCTCCAAGCCGATACCGTGATTTTGTCTGCAACGTCTGTCATACACTGTCCAAATCTGAAGAACCTATGTCAGAGCCGACCACATATAAGCAAGCAGTTGAAAGTATTGAAGCAAATAAATGGCGCAAAGCAATGGAAAGCGAAATTAACTCTCTTAAAGAAAACCAAACTTGGGATATGGTGGATCTACCCAAGGGGAGAAAAGCAATACCATGCAAGTGGATCTTTAAGATTAAAACCAATCCTGATGGTACGGTTGATAAATATAAAGCTCGTTTGGTGATAAAAGGTTACTCACAGAAGAAAGGGCTGGACTACTATGAGACATTTAGTCCTGTGGCAAAGACGAGCACAATAAGAGCTGTTTTAAGTGTCGCTGCACAAGAGAATTTAACACTGTCTCAATTCGATGTTTCGACCGCGTTCCTTTACGGAAGCTTAAATGAGGAAATTTACATGAAACCCCCTGAGGGATATACTAATGCTTCAGGCAAGGTATGCAAACTCAAGAAGAGTCTTTATGGCTTGAAACAAGCACCTCGCTGCTGGAATCATTGCATTACCGAGTATATCCTAAAGATAGGATTCAAACAATGCGAGAGTGATCCTTGTCTCTTCATAAGAAACAAAGACAGTAAAGATAAGAAGCTGATTCTGGCGTTATATGTTGATGACGGGTTGATCGCCTCTGCGAACCCGAAAGAGACTGAGAGATTTTTGTGTGAACTGAGACATCGATTCAAGATCACGACAAAATCTGCCTCATACTTTTTGGGAATTGAAATTGACAGAAAGACTGATGGGTCAATAAAAATTGATCAGAAATGTTATTCCAAGCGTCTACTGGAGAGGTTTAATATGCAGAACTGTAAAGCTGCTGTGACGCCGATAGTCAAAGATGCTATCCTACAAGAGAATGAGAAAGAAGCAGCTCCATTCCCATACAGACAAGTGGTTGGTGCACTTTCTTATTTAGCTGTTGGGACAAGACCTGACATAGCGTATGCTGTTAGTGTTGTCTCAAGAACATTAGACAATCCCAAACCTGAGGATGTGGCGAGAGTGAAGAGGGTCTTACGCTACATCAAGGGCACTATTAATTATGGGATTACTTATAAAAATTCCACTGCGACAAAATGCCTACAAAGCTATAGTGACGCAGATCATGGAGGAGATCTTACTACAGGACGATCCACTTCCGGAATGGTCTGCCTATATTCAAGAAGAGCAATCGCCTGGCAAAGTAAAAGACAGAAGACAGTCGCGATTTCTTCCACGGAGGCTGAAATTGTAGCTGCCAGTGAAACGGCCAGAGAGGTCATATGGCTAAAGAAGATTCTACAGTTTATTGTGACCGGATATGTCCATACAGAACTTCATCTTGATAATGAATCTGCCATAAGTTTAGCTCACGACCCACCATATGAAAGGCATCAGAGGACAAAGCATATTCAGATCCGGCATTTCTTCGTGCGTGAATGTGTGCTTACAGAAGATCTAAAGGTCTTAAAGGTGGAAGCTGAAAAGCAACGTGCTGACTTCTTGACTAAGCCGCTGTTTAAGCCAAGGCTTAAAGAACTAAGTGGTCTTATAGGCTTAACATAGCCAAGATAAAAACGAGACGGGATGTGAAGAAATGAGGCTACTCATCTCCTTTGCAAGATAGTCTATGACGTGTCTTAATGTAATTGTTGTGACGTCTGTCTTGTTTTAGCTTTGTTTGTATTTTGGATTTCTATCTACAATTAAAACTCATATTTACTTCCTCAATCAGTTATTTATTCGTTAATAGAAACTGGTCCTGATTTTATAATTTTGGCGACAGTGTTTCGATGCACATTAACCATTTTCGAAACTGTCCCAATAATTGGATAATTTTTAAATTCCATCTCTTTATCATTATCAGGCGGCATTGTGTTGACGCAGTATTGATGAACATTCAAAATTATTTCTTTGCAGTTTTTACAAAGCGTCTTCCTTTTTTTAATTGGAGCGTTATCGTCTTGAGACGTACCACCGCTGTTGTCATTATTCGCAGTGTCATTGCCAGTCTCCTCCAACATTCTCAACTATAAGTAATAATGCCCTTTCTCAACTCCAATAAATAAAATAGCAAAATTTATTATTGAACTTATGCCTATTCTTTTAAATATGGCCTCCGCATAGTGATTTTGCCAATGTCAGTATTTGAAAGAAATTCAAATAATAAATGTCGAAACTCATATCTATCTATAAATAAATTAATCTATGAATATCACATAATGACCGAAAAGCTTTTATTCTAATGACCGTTACTGCAACTGGGTATTTGTAATGCAAGTAATACCTACAGGACGAATTATCTGAACCCTCCTTTGTAATTTATAAGTTAGCAGAACTAACTTCCTTAAGTACTTCTTTTTGGAAATATACGTTATTATTATTTTGTAAATGTTAACGATAGTGTCAATGAACACATACAATAATTTATTTACAGTTAAGTAATTTTATTTTCAAATAGGTACGAATATTTTTCTTTCAAAAAATAGCTATACTAATCCATGTAAATATTTACAGAGACCACAAAATATTATTATTTTCGTATTATAACTAGTAGAAAGAGATAGAAGATATGAATTACCATTCAAGTTTTCTTGCTCCCTGTACCGCCATACATTTCGAGATGACAGCTGACAGCTACCCATGCACACTAATTGAGCGAACAAACTGTACCACATCTTTTCTCGCACGGTCATAATGTAGGTATGAGAGGCGTCCACATACGGGACCGCGGCTTTGAGATAAGACGATTACATACAGAAACCGAAGACGCGCGGCAGTGCAGCGGTATTAACGTGAACGCTGCTTTATAGTCGACCATAGACTTGTGATGTTGCCAATTATCTAAATAAGACTAATTTAGCTAAGTTTTTCAATATGCTTGGAAATTCTAAGTTGGACAACGAGGCTGACACCCATATTCTTAGAAGTTAACTCGAGATTTCCTCCACCTCCACTCAACCTCTGTCAAGGATTTTGACGTTTTTATTTGACCCTTCCGTCCTCGACTTTACAATTTTCCTCAGTGGAGTCGAGGATGATTTGAGTAATTAATTGTCAAAGTTAAGGTACCTCGCGACCTACCTTAAGATTTTCTTAACGCTTTATTCGATGGTTGAGCTTGTTGTATGCTAATTTTTCATATAAAAAATGAATTATTTTGAAGATTTCGTGGATTATCTTTCTATTATATTCGAGGTCGTTTCGAGAATTTCCTTAGCTGAAGTTGAGTGGAGGAAGTTTCGAATTAACTTCTTAGAATACGGGTGTGAGTGTTCGTTAGAGAAGTTGGTTAAGTCATAGAATACATCGCACCCTCAGTATAATAGGGGCACATCTCTAAAAACACGTTTTTTGGGAAATCGCAAAAAAAGTTTATGAATTTTAAACTTTTGGTTTTGACTGTAATTATCATAGATGTTTTGTGAAATATTCGACCATTTTATATTTTTCTATGGTAGTTTCATTTCTACTTTAACAGCCAATGTTGAAAAAAAAAGGAAATTTTCATTAATGTAATTTAAAAAAAATAAAAATAAAAATTTGAAAATATAAGCCTGTATCATTCCGAAACTTTTAATCGTATAGAGTTCTTTTTATATTTGTGCCTATTTAGTTTTGAAGTTTATAAGAAAATAGTGTCATATCTCTGAAAACTTCTCTACAATACTTAACTAATTATATAATTACGTGACGTTGTTTGAAATAATGCTTTATTGTATGAAAGGTGATCTAAATAATACACATTTTATTTTACTAATGAAAAGACTTTTAATTCTTTTACGTTGAAAAAGAATACAAATTAAAATTTTAAAACAAAAATCACTTATTCTTGATTAAATAAAAAATACGGAGAAAGTGTCGATAAGTACTAATAAATTGTAATAAAGTACCTGCTACAGGTAGGTAATTAACAAAACAAACTAAAAAATATTCTCCTTAAAGTTACAAATACAAAAATTATTAGTAACAAAAGATGTTGCTTCAACAGCTTTTTTTTGTCTGAGATCAATGTTAAAGAGGTAAAAAACTCTCACTTATCACCTTTTGACTTCAATTCTTAAAATTATTTATAAGTATTGTTATAGGTAAGGCACAATGAAGTTATTAAATATCTTTGAACATAATTCTCTTATATATTAACGTTATAGCTAAAAAAAATATAAAAATGTGACAAGTCACATATTATTAAAAAATAAGTTTATATTTTCGTATGTTATAAGTCGTATATATCTTTGGTAGTTTATATAAACATAATTATTGAGCAACATTCAGTAGAGTTTTATAAAAACAAGCATAATAGTGGGGCATTAAATTGTTTTCAACAAGGTGATATAAGTCATCATGTTTTCGTTTTGCTAAGTTTAGTGGCTTGGAGCATGCTCTCATCTTAATTATGTTCTCAATATCAGGCATCTTTTTTCTTTTGTTCCTCATATCAACATTGTTAAACTCAGTCTGACTGTATGATGTTTTAAACTGGAATTTCAATAAGTCTTCCTTTGTAAATTTTAGAACTCTTATGTCATTCCATATAATAATTTCACTGTTCTCAGCTTCTCTAAAATCAATATCGCTTAATGCCCAATAAGATTCAAATATTGTATTTCTGTCAGTTTCAGTAATGTTTTCTGTACATTTGAGTCTGCATTTGCTTGTACAGGGGTTTTTTACAGAACGAGCAGGAATTACTTTCTTAGATTTTGAAGTGTGAGAAACGTATTCCTTACCACTGTTTCTCAAAAGTTTTGCTAAGTTTTGTTTCCACGCTTGGGGATTTCTTTGACGCTTACGGGATTTATTAGAAACTTGCGAGTCTGTGGCTGTTGGCGTTATTGGTGTAATCGCTTCTGAAGCAGCAGAGTCAGAACTTGTTGAGCTAGAGCTACTACTGCTGCTGCTGCTGCTGCTACTGCTGCTACAAGAGCTACTACTAGAGGAAATCCTCTTACATGCACCGGCAAGACGTGAACGTGGTCTTCTTCTGTATGTAGGGTCATCATCGCTTAAGCCAGCATCACTCTCGTCTGTGTTCATAGGACTCTCGCGATAATTTTCGGTGACCGAGCTACAGTGCGACAGACCCCTTTAGGTGTTAAAGGTTCCTCGAGTTTACTGTCATCAATGGGAAGTATGGAAGTACCGGTGGAAGATGAACTTATTGCATCGGCAGGGATGATTTTTTTGGCGTAAATTGTCTCATTTTTATCAAGTAATGGCGATTGCTGAAACAGGTAATTAATTATGAGTATTTTTGTACCAATGCGTCATTTGCGGCGCTCTGTTGCCGCATGAGGGAACGAGGAGGCGACCCCTGCTCCGGGTCGTTTCTCGCGCAAAGGTTGTTCATAGCTATACAGCGTGGAAACGCAGTAAGCGTCATGGGCACCTTTGCGCCAGGGACGATCAGGGGTGGGCTAATATAAATAGATGTTAAAAAACGAGTAAGTATATACTATCCTCACATATCATTATTATTAATTATAGTATAGTTTATGTAGGTATATTATGTATTTTGCACGCTCTATCTGCCTTTCCGATCAACTTTCCGTGGCTCGGGTTTGCTGGAAGAAATTTATTTTTAGAGATAAGCTAACCTTTTGTGTCGTATTTCTGTTTGTGATTTTATATATATTTGTCATGTGTGCAAAGAACTGTAAATAAATAAATAAATAAATCATTTACTGAGCATCAAAGTATGCTTAGGAAGAATATTCTAAACAACATAATAATTAATATAAAATATTGTAATACCACTTATACGTCTACAACAATTTATTTTATTATTGTGTAGATACCAACCTTACTATCCTTTCTTACATTGTATAATGCCTGCAAGTACTTCTGATTGCAATCACTTTTTGGTGGTGTGTCCTCGATGATCGACGGACTAGATAGGTGAAAGTTTTCAACTCTCGAATCATCCTGAAGAAAAGTAAGGTATAAGTTTACTGATAAGAATTTGCAGCTAGAATATTTTAACACAACTGATCGATTAACAAAAATCTATCAATGATGTAAATATTGTAGACTAGCTTTTCACGCGGGACTTCGACTCCCCAAAATATATTTTTTCTACTTAACAAATATCAACCATTTTCAGTTAAATTATCGAAATTTTCATACGGAACCCTTATTTTTTTTCAAAATATTCTATAACCTATGTTAATCCCAAATAATGTAGCATTCTATTGGTGAAAGAATGTTTAAAATCGGTCTAGTAGTTTTAGAGTTTATTCATTACATGCATACATACACACACAAACAAATCTTTCCTCTTTATAATAATAGTGTAGGTGTAGATACTAACTTTACTGTATTGTATTCCGTTGCGTAACTCTTTCTCCAGATAACAGTCACTTGTTTGTGGTGTACACTCAAGAGCACGTCAAGCTTGACACTTTGGACCGGCTCTGCATTGTATGGCGCGCAGTATAAATCAGAGCTCAGCTTAAACTGGTAGTGTAAAGCGTGACCTGCTCTTGACTGTACCCTCAATGATTGACGGACTTGATCGATGATAATTTTCAATTTCTAAATCATCCTGGAAAAGAGAAGAGAATAAATTTACTGTAAAGTAAAAAAAAGGAATCTTCAAAAATACAAAAAAATTGAGGGTACCTATAATTTTGATCAACCTACTGAGCCAACCTCAGTAGGCCGGCCGCGCGAACATACCTAAACTAAACACCTCAATGATTATAGTTTAGGTACTTACCAAATCTTTCTTCCGCTTTCTTTGAGTTCCATCCTTACTCATTGGTTGGAAATTTTCTTTGTTGTTCGTCTGACTCTGTAAAAATAAAGTTTATTAACAAACAATTGAAAAGTTAAACCATCGAAACATAACATAGATACCTACTTACATTAATTTGATCACTTTTATTCAACAGGTCCATAATTATGTCCGCTCTTTTCTTCATTTTTCAAAATTACCTGAAGTAAGTTTTTGTAAAAGTTCTATAAATACCATTTCATTATCGGTCAAATACAGTCCAGATACATAAAAAGACCGCTAAACAATATGACGAAAAGATATTAAAAAGTCACAAGTAGAAATAATTACTTTGACCTATATAACTTATTAGAACAACACTGATACATTTCAATTTAAAATATATAACCATTACATTTTTTAATCATGAAAAGACCTATTTTTATTTACACCCAAAATTTTATAAAGTATTAAATATGACAAGGACGCAATCACAAATAAGTCCCATTATTATAAACTCCATTTAGTGCAATACAGACCTATTTCAAAAAGTGCCTTTTCTAAATTAAAAACAAAAATTGTACTTACCGAGTCCAATTAGTAATTTATAGGCACATTTAGTGTTGAGCCTGAACTTGCGAGAACTTACCCTTTTCACCTCTGACACAACACTGATTGCGTCTTGTTTCACACTGAACGGAGGGGGGAAGGGTCCCGGTGTAAGAAAGACGGAAGTATAATCTGTACTGGTTTTAACACTGATTCGCCTCTGTTTTAATTTTTATCGCATAGAACATACATTGTTAAGCCTTTCTATGAATGTAGTTCATTTTCTCAAAATTTTGAGATGTGCCCCTATTATACTGAGGGTGCGACATGATTGCGAGATGGAAGTCAACCGGCCTCTGAGAACTAAACGCTATAAAATAATAGATATATGAAAAAAATACTACGTCCACTTTTGAGGACCACCAATCATCATTATTAGTTTTTGACGTGAATTAAATACAATGTAGCACATTGAACGTTTTGTTTTTCAGAAAGGGGTATACTATATACGCTATGAGGGTCAAGGTAGCGTACACAAGTTTTTTCTTACTATTCCATTGCGAATTCTTAGAAAGTAGAATCTGGCCAACGCAAGCTGTCCACGAGGAACGGTGGCAATTTAAAAATTCGTACTCTAAAACCACTGAGTATTACACTGAATAAACGGAATTAGAAAAGAAAAATATCAAGTTAAATAAGTAGAAAATAAAATAGTATTAACTCCGTTTATTCAGTGTCCTCATTGTTTTCAGAGAATGAATTTTTAAATTGACGCGGTTTCTCATAGACAGCTTTCGTTGGCCAGACAAAGTCAGAATGTGACGAACAATTCTATCAAGTGCTCGACAGAATTGTTTTATATGTAGGTACCTCCGTTAATTGATAAGCAATCTTGATGAAATTTTAAACAGGATTCGCACTTTTTATAAGGTTTTTGGTGTAACCTTCAATGCGGTAATATAAACCGCTTTCAAGAACCGCTGTCTCACTATTTAAGGACATAACCAAAAACCCTAAACTCCGTCATGTATACGCTACCTTCACGGTTCACGCTCATACTGATTTTTATTTTTAATACATTTTCTTCACAGATTAACATAAAGATGTCACCGGAAAATAATAAGAATCGTAAGTTGATCAACTTTCGAGGTAGTTTATCAACTATCGAAAAATCATACACGGCAGTTGAAATGTATTATTTAATGTAAACATTTCCGATAATTTATCAATTTACGGCGTCTCGCAGTAAAATGATACGACGAACGCGAGGTGTACGCTGATTGGTTGAAACTCGAGGTGTTCGCTGATTGGTTGAATGTCTCACTTAGAACTGCGACAAGTTTAGGGTTGGTTGGGTTAGGTTAGGTTAGAACTGCGACCCTCAACGCACGAGTCGAGCGAGCGTAGCGAGCGTGCCGCGGCAGCGGCCGGCGAAATGCTAGAAACGACTCGACTGTGGTTGCCTTAAGAGGTTGTCGCACCGACCAATCAGAAAACAGTGTATTATATTACGGATGTCAGTTTAACGTAAAAATGTACACTGAGCAGCGATTGGTCCATTCGTGTATGATTTCACGTATGGCGTATGGTTAGTTGATAAACTTACAACCAGGAAGCGTAAGTTGATCAATTAGCTACAATGTATTGCGTTAAATAATACATTTCATCTGCCGTGTATGATTTGCCGATAGTTGATAAACTACCTCGAAAATTGATCAACTTATTGTACGATTCTTATTAATTTCCGGCGACATATATACTAGGTAATTTTCTTTTTCAGAAAGCCTGGCAACACAGGACCAATAGAGGTTATGAAATTAATTTTGTCTCTGGTATAAAAAACTTCTTTCTTCTAAAAATCAGAATAGATAGAATCAGTCAATTACTGTTTCCTTGTCGTCTACGAAAAAATGGCTGATACTAAATTATACGAAATTTTAGGAGTTTCTAAAAATGCAAGCGACTCCGATATAAAACGGGTAAGCACTCAAAATATTTTATACAATTTCCCTAATAAAACATCCTTGAAAAGACCACGCATGTCATGTCTTCTACCTACTCGCTCCCTGACGGAAGAAGCCAGTGTAGGGCTTAGTGTCCATTGTTCTTAGTGTCCAACGTAAATTACAATCTAATTATGTCTTTCAGAGCTACCACAGACTAGCGAAAGAATTCCATCCAGACAAGAATCCTGCAGCAGGTGACAAATTCAAAGAAATTAGCTATGCTTATGAAGTTTTATCGGATCCTAAAAAAAGACAGACGTATGATAAATACGGTTTGAAGGGTTTACAAGAGGGTGGACAAGGTGGTAGTTTCCCTCCTGATGATCTTTTCGGCCATTTCTTCGGAGACATATTTGGCATGGGAGGTGGTCCTAGACCGAGAGGTCGTGCTCGCGGTGAAGACACTATACATCCACTTAAAGTGTCTCTGGAAAGCATGTATGTGGGCAAAACAGCAAAATTACAACTAAATAAAAACGTAATTTGTGGGACATGTAAAGGTGTTGGAGGAAAACCAGGAGCAGTTGTGTCGTGCAAGGACTGCCATGGACAGGGTATTAAGGTATCTTACCAGCAAATTGGACCAAACATGACCCGCCAGTTTCAAACTCGCTGTCCAACATGCCAAGGACAAGGAGAGACTATCAATGATAAGGACAAGTGTCCGAAGTGTAAAGGAAAAAAAGTCCTTAATGAGACTAAAATCCTTGAAGTTCATGTGGAAAAAGGTATGCGTGAGAATCAAAAGATTTTCTTCAGAGGTGAGGGTGACCAGCAGCCTGACACTCAGCCTGGAGATGTTATCATTGTTCTGCAGCAGAAGACACATGAAGTATTCCAAAGAACCGGTGATGATTTATTGATGAAACATGAAATAACATTGACAGAAGCGCTGTGTGGTTTTGAATTCGTTGTAAAGCACTTGGATGGTCGTGACTTACTTATTAGACATAGCCCAGGAGAAGTGGTAAAACCTGGAGACTTGAAGGGTATTCAGGGAGAAGGCATGCCACAGTTTAAAAATCCTTTTGAGAAAGGTAATTTGTACATAAAATTCGATGTTGTTTTTCCTGAGAATAACTTTGCCACTGAGGAACAAATGAAACAAATTGAAAGTATATTGCCGCCTCGTCCTGCTTTTGTTATGCCCACTGGAGAAGATGTGGAAGAAGTAAATTTAATGGAATATACTGCTAGTGAAAGAGGTCGCGGTCGAGAAGAGGCATACGCCAGTGACGATGAGGAACATATGCATGCAGGCCCAGGAGTACAATGTGCCCATCAGTAGACTAAATTAACCATTTATTTGGAATTTCTACTCAAACCTCACATAATGTAATTTTATTATAGGTAGTTAATATAAATATCACAGCACTACATAATAACAAATTTCCTGGAACTCTTATGAACAGTACTCCGCACTGTCATATAGATCCAATTAACAACTACAATTGAACTAGAGCAGCAGTGGAGTTTGGTCTTAAGGGATATATTTAGACTTTGTCACCACAATGCATGCTTATTTTATAAGACCACTATGAAAAGTTGCAATTTTGCAATAAGTTCATTACCTGCCTTATTTTATGTTAAATCAATTTATACCATGTTCAAACATGATTAGTTGAAGGGGGATTTAATAATGCTAGTGACTTTTTATTTCATAATTCATTCCAGAGACATTTTTTTATAGCTGAGGTAAATAATAATCACTTAAAAGATTTTGTTTCACTTCTTGCTGGCCCTAAACAATTATATTTGTTTCCATTTTTATTATTATTATAATTAAATAGAATAAAATTTATCTCCGGTTTTGGGTATTTTCTAAAATGAAACATTCTTTATAGTGATCAGTCACTTTATTTCAGTTTCATATTTGTATACATCTTTCAGTTTGGTTTTTTGTATTAAATATTATCACCTGCAAATAAAATATTTAATAATTATTTATCTTTAATTTTTTAAACACAAACTAAGTGCAGAGGTACCCTTGTGTATGTAGCACATATAACAAAAATCTTACAATTGACTACTAGAACAATGTTACTAATTTAACATAAGGCGACTGGCCTTGTCTTTTCATCACAAATAAAACTTACAGCACATTAGGTTACCACATAATGTACTCCTGCTGTCACCATAAAAAAGGTTTCGCAATTAAAATAATGTTTATTTTTTGTATGTCTAGCCAATTTTAATATGTAGTTTACCTTTGTGAAGGAAAATCAAAGAATTTATTATTAAAATGGATGTAGTAAACCTACTGCAGAGTTTCAGGCCAATTATATAAAAAAAACTGCAACTGCACCGCTGCGCGACATGTGTCAAATTGAGAAAGTTATGACAGATCAGTATTCTTCTGTAGTTCTGCTGCAGGCTTGCCACATTACAGGAGCAATGAAAAAATTATTGCTCCATTTACCTTTTTTAAGTGCTCTTAATACGAACCAAAGACAGTGAAGTGCAGGTTTCAATTCTTGATAAACTGGCATCTACGATTTTAGTTATTTTGCCAATACATACCTACCAACATTTTAATGAGTATTAAAAATATGTAGACTGGCGAAAACGCCCAATATCAAGTAAAGAAACACTTTAAGAGTCGTATACGCCAGAACTTGTCCGTTGATCAGCATTGTGCACCGCCAACAGGTGAGGATGACGATTCTGCAGCACTAAGAGGACCCCTTCGACTAGGTGCAGCTTTGTTAACGTTTTAGTGCAGGAATTTATAACAATACGTCTAGAGGCACTGTAATGTAATGGCACGCCAACGCCCAGTTGCAGTTTTTTATTAGAATTGTCCTACTGGGTACGTGATAACGTACGTACAGTCCTGACGTATATTTTTTACCCTTTTAACGCCAAGAGTTTTCGTTAAAAACGCCCACCATACGCCACAACATAAAAAAATAAAATGTTTTTTTTAATGTCGTGGCGTATGGCGAACGCTTGGTGAACGATATTAAAGTAAAAAAAAATATTTTTTTTGTCTGATATATCAGACATTGGCGGCGAAGGCACGAAACTTAAACGTCTGATATATCAGACTTTGGCGGTGAAAAGGTTAATGTGCTCACAAAACCTAGTATTTAGTTATTACAATTTATTTAAAGGTGTACACTCAAGGGCACGTCAAGCTTGACACATTGGACTTTGGACCGGCCCTGCATTTGGACCGGCCTGCCTGCGGCCCGCGCAGTATAAATCAGAGCTCCGCTTAAACTGATCATGTAAAGCGTGACCTGCTCTTGACTGTACTAACACTAATAGCAAGACATTGATGTTTGACAATTAAAACTTATGAATAGATGAATGTTTAAATATGTTTGCCAGTTAAAAGATGTAGGTCAGGACAGCTGAGACATGTCGCCCGGAGAGATCTCGCATATTCGGTCGATAGCAAATCGTATGTGACGACAAACAAGCAAACTTTCATCGTTTGTGACGGTATATTTTCGCCAAAAAATTAAAAAAAAACATGGTTCAACCACCAGCCGGATTTTGCACTATTCGGAGCACATCAGATCTCATGATGTGCTCCTGAACGGTTTTCGGGATTCGTTCCTGATCAAAAGTAATGTGACGCCTACGCCTATGTGACAGAAATCTAAACTAATTCCATCCATCGTGATGCAATACTTTTGGAGAAATCTTGAAAAACAAGTGTCCAGCCAGCCGGATATCAGGCTGGCTGGACACTTGTTTTTCAAGATTTCTCCAAAAGTATTGCATCACGATGGATGAAATTAGTTTAGATTTCTGTCACAGAGGCGTCACATTACTTTTGATCAGGAACGAATCCCGAAAACCGTTCAGGAGCTGAGATCTGATGTGCTCCGAAAAGTGCAAAATCCGGCTGGCTGAACCATGTCTTTTTTTATTTTTTGGCGAAAGTATACCGTCACAGACGATAAAAGTTTGCTTGTTTGTCGTCACACACGATTTGCTATCGACCTGAATATGCGAAATCTCTCCGGGCGACATGTCTAAGCTGTCCTGACCTACATGTTAAAAGTACACACAACATTTTCTTAGCTAGCAAGGCAACTATCAACTTAAATTACAATATAATACATTGTTCACAAAAACAAGACAGAAGAAAAGAAAGTCACTGGACCAGACCATCCAATCAAACTATTTACGAGGGAACTATCTTCTTCAGTTTCCTGAAAATAATGAGAAAATGATGAGGTATCGTAAATACATAGCTGTAGGTGTGGGCTGAGCTCCGCTCTTTTTTTTATTATAAGATGGGTTAACTCTTGACCTCAGCACCCCCAGAAATTTATTGAACGACACCCATGCCAGTTTTTTCAAAAATGTAAAAGTCCGCCATCTTGGATATCAAAATGGAAATTTTCGGAATCAGCATCCCCGAAAAACCATTAAACGATACTCTTGTCGGCATGCCTGAAAATTTCATATCCGCCATCTTGGATTTTTGGTGGGGGAAATCGTGACACTCCGGGGTTCGCCCTTCACGTCCTCGCCTCGGCATACGGCCTCGCCTGAACTTTGGAATCTAAACTTGTATGGCGGCCATCTTGAATTGGGGGGGAACATCTTCGTCCTACGCGGAGTTTAGCCTTTGGGCTCACCCTAAACGCAGTTCGCCTCGGCCTACGGCCTCGCCTCACCTACAGAATCTAAACTTGTAATGGCGACCATCTTGGATTGAGGGGTTGACTCTCCAGGCTTCGTCCTTCGCGGAGTTCGGCTTCACCCTATACGCCTCACCGTTAGAATCTTAACACGTATGGCAGCCTTCTTGGATTGGGGGAGGGGGACGCTCGGCCTTTGGCCTCGCCTTTTACTTTGCAAATTAATCCAAATAATGAGTCTGTTTAAATTGTTTAATATTTAGTTTATTTTAAGTTAAATCACTATAATAATAAAAACAACAGCAATTAAACATGTTTGTATTACTTTGCCCAAAAGGTAATGGACATTATCTATAATGAATTTGAATAATTTCTATCAAATTGCCCTCTCATATTGGCCATTTTTTATAATGCCCGGTCATTATGAAAAATTCCCAATTTATCACTTGGTCCATAACATATTGTTGCGGCCGGGCCCGAGTATTCGGGAGAAAATAGGAGGAACACTATACAAGTCCAGTTCGAGAAAGCTCACATACAAAAAAAAATAGATCGGCGACGTAAACAACAAAAAAAAGGGTTGCGTAGCAACAAAACAAAGCTGCGTCATCTCAGAGTACACGCAAGATTGACTCTTGCACGTAGGACGTAAATGACATAATCCCGTGCACACACCGTGAGAACACCGGCCTTAGCAACGAGTTGTTTACTTCGTGGACGTCTAACTGCGCGTGATTTTTGCGAGAGCGACTATCGGGATTGTTCCAGAGCCCCTTCCGGCCGAATATAAATACGGGCGAGCCGCGCCTAGCGGACGCAGTTGATCTCAAGCGATACAAGCGATACATCGGAGCGAACTAGAGGAAACCTACGACCACAGCGCGACCTAGGACTACGTTTAGCTTACGATTCGGACTCTGATCTACGGAAGGAACCTACGACCACGGCGTGACTACGGACTATGATTTTGAATCTGCGACTGGGCTGACGGCTTCTGTGTGGACCTAGGATTTATTTAGCTGGCTGAATAAACACTTAAATTATAGTCACTGGTGTTTCACTCCGAATCGGAACCTAGCACGCAACAATTGGTGTCGGAAGTGGATTTGGAGAAGCCATGCCAGTGACTCAGAGGAAGGTCATCACCAACGTCAGGGGAAGGGTGCAACTGGCTGCGGAGGCAACGGGTACAGCTCGCCAGGCCATAACCACTGGCCATCGAGACACGCCTATCAGCCCCGCTCACCGGGCTACGCCAATTGCCCATATGGATTCGCCCACCAAGGAAGCCCTGCCTACTGGCCCGGCGAAAGAGGACCCGCCTACCGCTCACCAGGACATGCTCACTGTTCATCAGAGACAAACGCTGCGAGAATTCTTAGAGGATAAACGGGAGGACCTGCTTGCTTCGCTGCAAATGATGGAAGAGTTACTGCAGCCGGCGCTATATGGCAACACCATAATCTTTGACGGAACAGGAACGTGGGAAGCTTACCATTCGTTCCTGCAAGCTTATGGTGACTTAATGGTCTGGGACTGCGAGGAGCGCTACCATTATCTCGTCGGTGCTCTACGTGGAGAGGCTATAAAATGTCATTATAGAGTGTTCTCCCGGCCCACTTCACCTTCTACAATAGACGACCTGATGAAAGTACTGTGCGAGGAACTTGCAGCAAGCTACGGCAGCCATTTGCTACGACGCCCGAAAAAGTCATGGCCCAAAACCTTCAAGAGCCCTCAGGAAGTTGAGAAATTTGACAAGCCGGTAAAAAAGATAGCTGGCTTTATAACGCAGATGTTAGATTGGGAAAAAGAACCTGAAGATGTAAAGGCGAAACTAAAGTCTCTTATTAAGGAAGAGCAGCCGATGGTGCAGGATAATCTAAATGAGGGAGGGTTACTGCTATCGGATATAGATGGGAGAAGTTCGCCTGTAGCCGAATTGGAACCCAATGAGGAGCCGTCTCTGAGGAATGTGCTGCAGCAGGATCGAGGACCATCCACGGTGGCTGAAGAGGAAGAGTCCTGTGACGAGGATCGGGTTGAGAAGGCAAGTGACAAATACGCGGCAGAGGATATAGTGGACCAGGAGAAGGCGAAGCGAAGTTTTCCTAACACAGATGAGGAACCGGTGGTGCAGAGTCAACCGAGTGAGGAAGAGTCGCTGCTGTTGGACGTGAGTGAGGAGATGAAGGTGGAACCCAGTGATGAGTCGTCTCCAAGGACGATGCAACACAATGAGGAGTGTGCAATGGAGCCGGCACAAGAGGAACGGGTTAGCGCTGATTGGAAAGAGGAGCTACGTGACAGTGCCGTAGCAGAGGAATAGTTTCAGCTGTCAGGTGCAAGAGAGGAGGATAAGCTCATGGTAGAGCTTGAACCCGAGGAACAGTCGTCTTCAGGGAGGGTGCAACAGGATGAGGGTTGTGCTACGGAGCCGGCTGTAGAGGAAGGGTTAAGGGAGTATCCTCAGGATGGCATCGTGACAGCAGAAGAAACGGAGAGGCAGGAACCAACAGAGGAGGATAAGCAGAAAGACCAGGAGCAACGGATGGAAATGGAAAAAAAGTGTCACAGTGGAGGTGAGCAGGCATACAGAGGCGACGAAGTTCCTATGCCAATGGAGATCCTGCCTGCGAAGAGGGGAACCCTGTTTTCTCCCACCGGTGACAACGACTTCCGAGACAAGGGCAGTCGAGAACACTTGAAGGGGGCTCGTCTTCGACAACGAGTTCGGGGTTCACGAAGAGGTCTCCATAAACAGGCTATGAGGGATGGTAGACGCAAGAAGATGTCTGCAAGCACCACAAGAAAGACATGCAGCACAACTGCTGGAAGGGTAAAGCCGATGAAGAAATACGCTCTCACTTCAATACACTTAAGGAGCCTAGAAAAAGAAAGAGAATCCAACGCTATGAAGCCATCACCGCATTTGGGAGGACGAGATACATCTGACCCTAGAAAGATGTTCAGTGCGATGAGACCACGGCCAGATTCTGGAGGACGAGATACGCCAGACCCTGGAGGAGGAAGTCGTATTCGTCTGAGGCTTGGACATGCTCGGGGCGAGCACGTCTAAGAAGGGGGCAGTGTTGCGGCCGGGCCCGAGTATTCGGGAGAAAATAGGAGGAACACTATACAAGTCCAGTTCGAGAAAGCTCACATACAAAAAAAAATAGATCGGCGACGTAAACAACAAAAAAAAGGGTTGCGTAGCAACAAAACAAAGCTGCGTCATCTCAGAGTACACGCAAGATTGACTCTTGCACGTAGGACGTAAATGACATAATCCCGTGCACACACCGTGAGAACACCGGCCTTAGCAACGAGTTGTTTACTTCGTGGATGTCTAACTGCGCGTGATTTTTGCGAGAGCGACTATCGGGATTGTTCCAGAGCCCCTTCTAGTACGAGATCCCGCTGCAAAATCACTACGTTCATTAAGTATTGAGTCAAAAACAAATTTTTACATGATTTTATGAATAGGAAAATACACTGATAACACCGCAGCCAGTCAAAAGTGGCCGCAAGTAATTTTAATTAAATTAATGTTAATTAATATTCGAAAAAAAATTTCGTTTACTTCTCTTTAAAATAAAATATCATCCACATCATAACAATGCATGTAAAGAATTCTAAAATCCTTAAGTGCCGTTCCATACTCGGCCGCAACTACCTCGCAGCCAGGTGTAAGCAGGTAATATTTTGATCTATCCATACGTTCATGACTTACACGGATGTTTTTTATATCAAATTAAAGCTAATTTTTTTTCTAACATGATGATATATTGCTGCCTATGAAAAAAAAGCCGCAAATTAGGAGTGCTATCAGTTAAAAACGCGAGATATCTGAGATAAAATGAGAGAGAGTTAGCGCGCAACGCCACTTGTTAGATGAGGATGGTGAATGCCAACTGTGTGAGTACTTAAAGCTATTGCGCATGCGTCGATAGATAGGGTTCTCAGCCGGCGGCTCAAACAATAGTAGGAACGACTACATTTACTCCCAAAATTGTAATCACGTAATGAATATTATGGAAAAAAACTTAAAATAATGAGAGATTTATTTTATAGTAAAAATTGTTTATTGATCAAGTAAAAATGAAAAAAGCGTATTTATGGATTATAGAATTTTGGTTATGTCTTATTGTTTTACAAAAAATAAAATACTACGCATACTATATTTGAAAAAATATTAGTTTTTATTAAAGTTCGTTAATACAATTACTAATTAGTCATTAAATATTAGTTCAAAAAACCAACATATTTAAAGAATAAATTAGAAAAAGGGTTGACCCTTCAGTTTTTTAAGCTCTGTAAATCTTACAAAGTAAAAAAATTAAAAAAGTCCTTTAATAATTAATACAATACATACACTGATAGAAAATTTAACTTGATTTAAGAGAATTAATCTTGAATTAAGAGAACCATTTTGGAGAAACTGATATGTTAGAGTCAAGAAAATAAGTTCAGACCAAGAATACTTTTTTGGCTCAAGAATTTTTTTTCTTGACTCCAAAATGTCGGCTTCTTCAAAATCAGTCTTTTGAATCAAGTTATATCTTTTATCAGTGTATTACATTTTGTTATTATCTACTCGAAGTCCGATTCCTCGCTGCTTTCATAATCGCAATACTTAGTCGTTCTATTTTTACATGCAGTAACTATACCCTCATATATTTTGGAGTTCAAGAAAAAAATTTACTTACGGTGAGAGTTACACAAAAATCCTCAAATTCTTGCTTATCTTTGGCTTTTAGCACAGTTATTTTTTTCACACATTCCCTATGATATCCAAAATTATCAGTAGATTCAACGGTTAAAATTACATCAAAATATTTTTTTTTTTTTTCGGCGAAACATTAACATTGAATAACACTTTTTGAAAGATGAATTATTGAAATCCAATACATTGTTAGTTTTGCTACATAAAAAACACTTCTTCATTTTTCTGAAATGTTAAATGTCTCAATGTTTAAATAAATAAATAATATCGACAGCGTTGTGTATAACAAGCTCCAAAACGTATGGTTATAATAACAGAATAATTCAGCTGCACTGATGTTGAGAATCCCATCTGTCGACGCATGCGCAATAGCTTTAAATACTCACACAGTTGGCATTCACCATCCTCCTCTAACAAGTGGCGTTGCGCGCTAACTCTCTCTCATTTTATCTCAGATATCTCGCGTTTTTAACTGATAGCACTCCTAATTTGCGGCTATTTTTTCATAGGCAGCAATATATCATCATGTTAGAAAAAAAATTAGCTTTAATTTGATATAAAAAACATCCGTGTAAGTCATGAACGTATGGATAGATCAAAATATTACCTGCTTACACCTGGCTGCGAGGTAGTTGCGGCCGAGTATGGAACGGCACTTAAGGATTTTAGAATTCTTTACATGCATTGTTATGATGTGGATGATATTTTATTTTAAAGAGAAGTAAACGAAATTTTTTTTCGAATATTAATTAACATTAATTTAATTAAAATTACTTGCGGCCACTTTTGACTGGCTGCGGTGTTATCAGTGTATTCTCCTATTCATAAAATCATGTAAAAATTTGTTTTTGACTCAATACTTAATGAACGTAGTGATTTTGCAGCGGGATCTTAGACTATTCCGGCTGAATATAAATACGGGCGAGCCGCGCCTAGCGGACGCAGTTGATCTCAAGCGATACAAGCGATACATCGGAGCGAAGAAAAGGAAACCTACGACCACAGCGCGACCTAGGACTACGTTTAGCTTACGATTCGGACTCTGATCTACGGAAGGAACCTACGACCACGGCGTGACTACGGACTATGATTTTGAATCTGCGACTGGGCTGACGGCTTCTGTGTGGACCTAGGATTTATTTAGCTGGCTGAATAAACACTTAAATTATAGTCACTGGTGTTTCACTCCGAATCGGAACCTAGCACGCAACAATATACAGGTTGAAAAAGAACCTCCTAGCTTTATTGAAAATCCTGGACCAGTATCACTTACTGAACACTTTTTTTTTTTTGGGGGGGGGAGGGTTTCCTAAACGTAGACACCACTCGGGCGCACCCCCCGAGCGCTACCCGCACCCCTCGCGTGCCTGGTGTAGGAATAATGTCTACGTTTAGGCAAAAAATGAACTATGCCCATTGAAATTTTTTTTTTTTTTTTTATAAATGTGTTCTTTGAGTGATACTGGTTCAGGATTTTGAATATAGCTAGGAGGTTCTTTTTCACACAGTATAATTAACTTTTTGACCCAAATCGCCTTAACCTGTGAATTTTATCAAAATCGTTAAAGCCGTTTCCGAGAGAAAACGATCTTAAAGATACAAATAACACGGTTGCGACAGGTTATGCACCCCGCTTGGCGAGACGCTGAAATCGGTTTCCTTTCAACGTGTCGCGAATTGATATACTTTGCTTCTGTACAAAGTAACCCCCCCATTGTAAACCACTTTTTACAAAAGTAATGTACGACGGATGATTAAATCAATTTTAATCGACAAACGACCTCCGTGCGCAGCCCCGGATCTAAGGGGGGGAAACCGGGGCACTTGCCCCGGGCGGCAGTTTCATGGGGGCGCCAAGAATTCGAAATATCGAACAATTGAAGCCTCTTTTCCTACAATCTTATAGGTTTTTATCAAGTAATCGAGTCTTTATATAATATGGTTGAAAAACAAACTTTTGTATTTCCATACGCCCAGTTAGTTTTTTAACACATATTAATGATTTATGAACGCACGCACGTAATATACGTGATCTTTCTGCCAGGAGAATCCCGTCGTATTAAGGTGGCACTTCACTTGGCGTTGCGTGTTTGCGTAGCGTATTCGCCGTATTTGTCCAAACAACACGACGTCTTCACTTGGGATGCCAACAGCAAATAACACAGGCAAATAAGGTCTAAAATGGTCTAATAATCATATTGCGTCCTTTGATATGTGACCAAAGACCGACAAGCGAAAGGATCGGCGTATTTGCCTATTTGTGTGTTTGTCATATTTGTGCAAATATGGCAAATATATCCTCCACAAGGTGGCACTTCACTTGGCGTTGCGTATTCGCGTATTTGCTGTATTCGGCCAAATAACGCCATGTGTGGAGGATTTATTCGTCTGTATTTGCCATATTTGCACAAATATGACAAACACACAAATAGACAAATTTAGACCTTATTTGCTGTTGGCATCCCAAGTGAGGACGTCGTGATTGTGCCGTTTGGACTACGTACAAATATTTGGACAAATACGGCGAATACGCTACGCGCACACGCAACGCCAAGTGAAGTGCCACCTACACATGGTAGTATTTGGCCAAGTACAGCAAATACGCAAACACGCAACGCCAAGTGAAGTGCCACCTTTATTTTCACATGGGTCACAAAAAACTCATTTGTCAGTTTTAACAGTTTTTCTCAAACAGTGAAGGGAGGGGGCGCCACTATAAAGTTTTTGCCCCGGTTCGAAAAAATCATAGATCCGGGGCTGTCTCTGCAACGCGCATAATGTAGGTGTTTCCTCACTGCGTGTCACTTGCCACTCTTGCCGGTAGATACTAATAGATATTTAGTAAATTTACTTACTCTTACTCAGTATTACTGTAGCTTCTAGGAACTTATAGTACTTAGAAAAAGCCTTTCTACTTTTACATAGCACATTCAAATTTATTTCAGTTAGGCCTAGCAGCCTCAACTTTTCCAATCTTTGTTTTATAGTTCTTTGGGAAGCAGAAAGTACTCTAGGTTTGTTTACAATTTCTTCCACTTGAAATCCTTCATCTAATAGGAAATCCAAAAATGGTTTGAGCTGGAAAATCAACAAAAAAAATGAAAGTTAATTTTAAAAGAATCTGTTAGGTAATGTGATTTGCCAACATTATCGTTAGCTGAGCAATACCGGTTGTTCCATGGTTGACCTCATCTATGAATTAGATTTTTTTGCCAAACGTAGCAAGTTTGGCTTACAATTCCACTAACCTCCAGTGAACATTATTTTGTACAGAAGCAATGTATGAAGACTTTCAGATCAACCGTAAATCGACTTCATCATCCATTGCAGGTTCCTTGTTGGGGCGCTACCACCGAATGTCGATTTCGATTGGAAAAAAAATAACACGACCGCGACCCCTGAAACCTGCCCTTGTCACACTTTATAGCGCGATTGGCCAGCTGAGCTTTTCCAAGTCCCGAGACTTGGAACTTGTGTTTTATTCCATTTTACTTGTGTTTTATTCAATTTAATCACTGATTTTAATTTGTCTATCTATATCTATATTCGCGCCGAATATTTTTCTTTCCCTAAAAATTGTTTGTGTATATCTATACATATTATATAACCAACCCGCATTGGGCCAGCGTGGTGAACTATGGCTTAAATCCCCTTCGTGTTTCGAAGGGAGGCCCGTGCCCCTCGGTGGGGACGTATATGGGCTGGTAAAAAAAAAGAGGAAAGATTTGATTGTTTGTTTGTTTGCATTGAATAGGCTCCGAAACTACTGCACCGATTTGAGAAATTCTTTCACCATTATTAGAAAGCTACATTATCCCCGATGTCCCGGGCTGAATGCTAGTTTGTAAATAAAACAACTGTGTATTTTTTCAAGATGACATCGAGAGAGTGTCTTCATATAGTATTATATTTTTAAATATGACAGTGCGTTTCTATTCCAGCTGCCAGTATTTGTAACATCTCCCCGTAATCGGGACATCCTGTATATGTACATTTATACAGGGCTTAGGTATTTCTCTTTCAACCTCTCGGGTGGTTAATCAGTCCATGAAATTGAACAAATTACCCAAGGAACATAGGTCAAAATATAAAAAAAAAATGCGTTCCCATACGTCATACAAACTTCATCAGCATATAGTATAGCGCATTTTGCCACCGTAGTCGGCGTCGGCAAATCCTACTGGATACTCTTGACCTTTTTTATTAAAATTAAGTCTTAACTCTTTCGTAGCCCTAAGGTACCGGAGAACTCTTTTTGCAGCTCTCCAATTTCAATTTGTTTTTAAACAAAACAACTATGTATTTTTTCAAGATGACATTGAGAGAGTGTCTTCATTTATTAATATATTTTTAAATGTGACAGGGTGTTTCTCTTACAGCTGCCAGTATTTTTAACATTTTTTTTGGAGTATTTTTAACATAATCCAATAGAGTCTGGCTATCGAAAGTAGTCCCTGGATATTTTTGCAAACTTTTTACATGGTAGGTGTTACTAAATGAAATTGTCAACGTCAATTTCCCAAGTTGTCATTTGGTCGCATTTTGGTCGTCAGTACTATTGTCTTATTTTATCGATTTACGGGTGTAAAAATTAATAAAACTATTAAAAGCGAAGTGCGGAAGATGTTGTATTGCCATGAAATCAAAGTTTAAAAAAACAACAGGAGAAAGACACCGAATTCAAACAAAAACAAGATTGTTTACGTGTGGTGCTTGATTTCTTAGGTTAGTATGACGCAATTTTTTTGATACTTGGTTTTTTATTAACTAGTTTATATTTTTTTCTATCAACTTTCAACGATTTTGTCATAATGGGTTCAGTAAACACCACAATGATAGTACACCTTCTTTATATGGAGCTAATGAAGGTTCGGAAGCTTTGCACTCGATGGATACCGCATGATTTAACGGAAGGCCAGAAATGACTGCGTGTAGAGTGGAGAGCAATTGGCTGTCTATAATTTTGTACCAGGTGACGAAACCTGGGTGTATTGTTTCTAACCGGAAAGAAAAAACCAGTAAGCAGAATGGGTCTTTCCTTTTGAAGAGTTGCCAACAAAAGTTAAGAAGAGTCGGAGCACTGGCAAAAAAATGGTTGCGTCTTTCTGCGTCTTATATAACAGTGTCGCTTGAAAGTCAAAGAACAGTCACTGCATAATGCATATTGGTATGTAAACAATTGCTTGCCCAGTGTTTTAGAAAAAGTTCGTGAAAAGCGTGCTCGCAGTCATGTCATCCTTCACCACGATAACGCGTCTGCACATTTCGCTAAGAGGACGAATGCGTATTTGAAGGCTTAAAATGTGGAACTGACGCATCCGCCGTACAGTCCGGACCTCGCACCTTGCGACTTCTTTTTATTCCCAAGAATAAAAGATAAACGGTGAATGCATTCCAAAAAGTCTTTGAAGAGGACCCTACTGAAGATTGGACCCACTGCTTCACACAATGGTTCCAACGAATGAAAAAATGTGTAAATAGTGAGAGAATATACTTTGAAAAACAATACATTAATCATAAACATCTTATCTAGCCTTATTTATCAGAATCAAGAAACTTTCAGTATGACTTAAGTGTTATTTTTGTTTTAACTATTCTTAATTAATACCTAACATATAAGATAACAGTCATCTTAATATTAAGTAGTAAAAGATAAATGTTGAAAACTAGTTTTGATATAATTTTCGCACCTGTGCTGACTGATCATAGTACCTATATCGGCGATCCGCCCCAGCTTCGCACGGACGCAATCTGATCTTCCCGTCATTTTCATAACAAACTTTGTCTTCACAAATAACGAACACAGCAAAACGAATATTATTAATGCGCCGATTATTGAATTATTATTGCGTCTTAACTTTTAATAGATTAATGTGGCTCGCAACTTTTTTTTAAATGAAATTAATTAAATTTTGATTTCAGACGTAAAAATAATACTAGTATCAACTTCGTTTATTCAGTGTAGGTATAGCCAGTGTGGCTAGCAGCAGATTTTTTGATTTTGCCGCCGTTTTTCAGGGACAGCTTTCGTTAGCCAGACTCTAGCGATATTGGATGAAATGGAATAAGACACAGGCCCTTAAAACGACCGTGAACCCGAAGGCGCAGCGGAGGCCAAAAATTGGACCGAAGACTAGCCGGGCATCTTTTCTGTAAGCTGAAACCCAATTCTTTCAGAGTATCGATTCGTATTGCGAGCTTTTTAAGTTCGAGTGAATATGCTTCTTCTGAGCTCGCTACAACCTCGACCGCACCTTTGCCCTGAGCTAGATTGTGGTCTCTTCACCCATTTTTATTTTCTTTAAACAACCGGATGACAGTATCAAATTCAAAACGTTTATTGCTTGATCATAAGTATTCTTAACATTAACAGTACATTTTCTGTGACCACGATCTAACACACAGGCATGCAATAGCATGGGTACATTATTTATATAGGTCTAAGCAAACATATTCTGAATCATTCACCGTCATCTGTATAATGCAAGAGACGCACTGAGCCTTTCAGATTGTTGGTACAGACCAATCAATGTCGAGATATCAGGCCTATGTACAATCTGCCAAAAAATTGGTTTACCACCTTAAGGTTTAATTTTCCCTAGCGCATTATAAAACAACAAGGTTGATTTTCGCTTGGATCATATTTTGACTGTTTGCCAATGCTTTCTTTGTCATTCGTTAGAGTGACATTGTCAACACTTTGCCTCGTGTTCCAGGTTTGAATTGTGACACTAAGCAAATACCTTTTACACTTTTCCAGTGTTGTTAGATCCATGATCATTGTTTATAGAAGAAAAACAAAAAGTATTCGTAAAGACTAGAACAAGATCAATGATAGCTGATATCAAACATATAATGTGACAAAACGTCAAGATCATGCATCTCTTTCATTGTTACATACTGCTCAACCTTAGCGATATTTTGGCTACATGGGAAGTGTTGTCAAAAGTGGTAAACCAATTATTTGGCCGACCGTACAGCAATGGATGATAAATTGATAACATTTAAGAGGCAAAGATGTAAACGAGAGAAAATTGGTACCTTTGTAACTCTGATTGTTTGCAATGCTGGTATTTTAGTACACATAGCTTCAACAGCGTCCAAGTCGGTGCCGAGCCGATTAGCCAGGTACAACTTTGTAGATTTTGTCTCTCCTAATATATCTTTGGTTTCGGTCGTAATACTGATGAACCTGCACATTTAAATAGTAAAATTATCAACTTAATAGGGTACCAAAGTATATATCTATCTACTGGATTCGATATTTTTCAACGAGTGAAAAGGGATGAGATTATCAATGAATCAAGAATTGAAGGTAGGTCTACCTACTGTCTAACTGCCGTACCCAGAGACGTCAATTAAAGTTAAGAAGTAAAAAAATGTCATGCTATCCTTGTTTATATCAACAAGAGTGAAAGAGACAACATCAGAGTTTAATAGTACTTGACTTTAATTGACGTCTCGGAGTACGGCAGTTACATTAATATATCTTTGAAAGTTTCATGAGTACATTTTGAAAAAAAAAAGTATCATGGCCTACATTTTTTGAAATTTATTTAAAGTGGTGGAATATATGTAGTAATATTAAGTCCATGGGGGGTTAACAACCCCCTCCCCATGGTGTGGCCTTTACACCTACCTATTCAAAACATCTTCATTGCATCTCACCATCCAGGGATATAAAATATCAACGCCCATATCCTTCACTCCTTGAAGCCTTTCTCGTATGGTTTTAGGGTGATATTTCAACACCCAGAGATCTCGAAGTATGCGGTCCCCTTTAACGCCTAATTCTGTAAAAATAGAACGACCTCATAGATAAAAAACAAATTATCTACCTAGGGCGCTACTTTACTCTTGGGAAAACGACCGACATCTCCAAATGTTTTTCCACCATCTGCCAAAAAAGGACCCTCATCTTCTTCGGATATATACCGGGTGAAAGGGACAGGTTAGCAAAAACGGAAACTCTGAACTTAGACCATCATTCTGAATAATGCTCCAGTGGAAACTATTCTTTAAAATTTATTAAGGTTTTTTTTTTATGGGCTATGTATGACATTTTAAAAACATTTTTAATTAAGTTTGATTTATTATTTAATATAAAGGAATAAGGTTCCGTTTCTTAAAAAAAAATATTTAAAAAAATCTATCTTTTGAAATAGAAATATAATAATTATAAGATTCTCAGTACGGTAAACTAATCCTAAGTACGGCATTATATGGAATTGTATTCCTTTGCCAAACTGTCATGTCAATTAAGAAAAAAAACAAAACCATTTCATTTTGTATTTGATTGTTTATTTCCGAGTTTGGTTGGTTGTTACTTCAGGCAAGTTGGTAGTATCAGCTCTAACGAACTGAGCGTTATCCATAGTGTCAGAATCCAGTGTAATGCGAAAGTCCTAAAGTCCAGGAAGCAAAGCCAAGTCGTCAGTAAATATCAATCCTTATAATCAAACCCACGAAACAAAAGGTAACAGTACAGTCCAGGTAGCAAAGCCAAGTCGTCAGTAAATATCCAAATAATCAAAACCACGAAACAGAAACAAACTCAACAACAACTCAAAAACACAACGGTTAGGTTATGTGTCAAACGTCTTTTTTTTTACTTTGGCAAAGGAATTAAACCGTACAGAATGCTGTAGTAAGCAACAAATCGTAACCAAAATTTTAAAAATTCATTATTTTTTAATCTATTATCAAAATTATTTAATATCTTTTTTATTTGAATATGGGACCTTAAACCTGCTTAAAATAAAAAAATCTAATTATTTTAAAAATCTTGCACATAGCCTATTGTTCGATTTTACAATAAAAACACGAAAACCAGCAATGTACAGGTGAACAGCACATCATGTTGTCCAAAACTGTCAAATTTCTTCAATCGATTTTCAATTTTATCTCCAAGCATTAGAGTTTACTATCTATTGGGGAAATTTGACAGTTTGTGGTAACCTGATGTGCTGTTGACTGTACCTACATCGCATTGTGACAGCTGTGCAACTTCGCGGTACATTGCACAGCGTCAAAGTAGGTAAATTACAAAAACTCCTTAACTTGACGTTTCCGGGAAAAAACATTACTTGTAGTCTATACGATAATAGTTGGGTAGATTCCACCATATAAGTATTTAAATTGCAAAGCTTAACACCCTGTAGCACGATCTTCATAACATGTCCTGGAGAAGCTCCTAATAGTGAGTCAAGATGAAGGGTAACGCGCCAGGAGTGAGGGAATGATAAAGAAGATTACCTACTCTGGACCAGGCAAGAAGGCTAACGAAGGCCATTACGCAAAAAATGGGGGTGTTAAAACGTTAAAATTCCAAACTACAGATACTACAATATTATCTTTGTCTTACTTTATCAATATTGTAAGGACGGTCGCAACTCAGGTTAACACGCGTGCACTCCTTGCTGTTGGAGATAAGAACGGTTTTGCATTGAAAATGGAGTAACCTGATGCGCTGGCCTCTGTACCTATTACAACAATAACGTACGTAATTCTATGTAGGTCAGGACAGCTGAGACATGTCGCCCGGAGAGATCTCGCATATTCAGGTCAATAGGAAATCGTATATTTTTTTTTATTTTTTTTATTGAAATATTTTAAAAGAAACAGTAATTGCTTAAACCTAACCTAACCTAACCTAATGATCTAACATAAACCACAATATGGTTTGTCTGTAGACCACTGACCGTCGTCTGCCATCTCGTGTCAGTGGGTAATTATACAAGAAAAAATAAAAAATAAAGTAGGTAACTGATTCTACATCTACAAAGCGAGAATCTGTGAAGCGAACAGCGTGCAGTCGCAATGACTGACTTGAACATAGTAATGAATCAGTCGCTCGTCGACGTCACACTGAGACGTCACACGTTGGTCGGCCCACACCGCTCGGTCGCTCTGCAATTACAAATACATGCTGTTGCAAAATAACATGACGCTACTCCCTTACAGGGTAGGTAAGTCTACAAATTACAATTATATTAATCTACAATGATAATACATTGCAAACATGACGACAAACAAGCAAACTTTCATCGTTTGTGACGGTATACTTTCGCCAAAAAAACATGGTTCATGGAGGGCGTGGTGTTCCGCCGTTTCCGAGGGAGATTCCCGGTAACAGACACCCCCAAAATAGTGTTAATTAGTTTAATTTAATTATACTTCATATGTATTTTAGTCAGGCATGCGTGGGGCCGAAGCCAACACGTAGAGGCCCCTTCAATAAACAATTTAATTTAGTAATGTGACACCAACCGGCAGTTATCTCTGTATGCACTATAGAAATGCACCCAAAGACAACTCTCGGTTAGTGCGGGACTATTGAAGGAAATGGAAAGAAAGGAAACTGGGCTATTGGATTGAGAGGCTAGTGGACTGGGTAACTGGACTATGGCACCTGCCCTATCAATGTTGAAAAACACGACCAATTGGGCAGGTGGTGACTCGCCACCTCACTAAAGATGGGCCCCCAAAACGGCACGCACAGTGCGACAAGGGGGCAATATCGCGTCAGAGGCTCAGGGTATCGAGAGGTGTGCACCGCTTTCTGCTCGGTGGCCGACCGGCTCACCTCACCAACTCGCGACTTATGCATCTTTCACTTCCACCCTGCGAGCATATAGCTTTGACACCCCACTCTGGCCGGCCAATGAAGGCAAGCCAGAGGCGAGAGTCCTGCGGCCCCTGCTGGGGTCCACTCCAACCGACCACTAAAGGCAAGCAGAGAGAGAGGCCTGACCGACTCTCGGGCGTATGGGACCCAAGACGCGTCACTTCCCATTCAGCTCGCCACAAATTTTTTTTTCGTCAATTTCCCGATAACTAACGCGTTTCTCTCTGAACTTTTTTGATCAAAAGAATGTGACAGGATACCAAGCAGGTTTGAATCCCATCACAACATCACAATCGAAACATCGTATTTATCATCTCTGTTACATTTCTTTAGTCTAGATTCCTCGAGTGTAGCGCACCTGGTAGTGGTAGAAACAGGTGGTTCAGCTGGCCTCACTTTTTCCAGCTCCTTTGGAAAGAATCCCGAAAACCCTTCAGGAGCTGAGATCTGATGTGGTCGAAAAGTGAAAAATCCAGCTGGCTGAACCATTTTTTTTAACCGACTTCAAAAAAAAGGAGGAGGTTCTCAATTCGGGTGAATTTTTTATTTATTTTTATATTTATGTTTGTTACCTCAAAACTCCGTCATTTGTAAACCGATTTAAAATATATTTTTTAGTTCGGAAGCACTTCCAGATTGATCCCATTTATCGAAATCGCTTCAGTAGTTTAGGTTAAAAATAAAAAATAAAACTGAAAGGGCTTTGCTGGAAATGTATGAGCCACTGGTGCCTTTTTTGCTCTGATTGCACACTAACGCCACCTTGTTAGACATGTAGAGTACTTACATACAAACAATAGTTACTATTGCAGCTCAGCTCTATAGTACATCCATCTCGAGTTATACGCCATTATCTATAATGCGAATTTAATAGGAAAACTGGAAGTATGAGCTACTTTTAACGATCCTAATACTATTTATTTCATAGTACAAACTTAGACTCAAGTTACATCACGTTGGCGTTAGTGGCATAGTGCGACATGAAGTCTCACTTCACCATAGCTTTGTTAAGAGTATTATATGTATTAACAAAACTGAAGATATCAGTGCTTATTACGCCTTAATCCTATCTACTTTATAGTTAAGACACTATATGGAGTCAAGTTACGTCACAATGGTGTTAGTGGCATAGTGCGATATGAAGTCTCACTGCACCATGGCTACGTTGCGAGTATTGTATTAATAAAACTGAAGACATTATTACTAGTCACTGCTTTACGTTTCTTTAACTAGCCAATAGACAAGTGTGGCATAAACACTTCACCATAACTATGTTATGCTTATTTTATTGACAAAATTGAAAATGTGAGATATCTCGTTTATGTTTTAAATCTATTTGGACTCAAGTTGCAATCAAACCTATTATCAAACCTATTGGCGTAAGTGGTACAATGGCGTAAGTGGTATAGTGCAACATAAATTCACACATCACTACAACAATACGCTACGAGTATTTCATTGAATGTAAGGATTTTTATGAACCTCTACTGATTTTTTTCAGTTTACTTACTATTTGTATCTCTTCAAGGAGAAACGTGAAAATCGAGAATATTCACATGGTATCAAAAAAGCTTTATTTCATAGAAAACACAGAATCTTACTTTAAATAGGTCAAAACAGTGAATTACATTTGAATTTTTAACATTTTACATTAGTATATTATTTGTTACTGGCCACGACTAATTCGCATCAAGTTGTTAAAAACAACTAGCAATGAGATAAGCATGGAAATGGAACTAATATTTTAATTTTGTTAAAAACATTCGTAATATTACAATGGTGAAGTGAGACTTCAAGCCGCACTATGTCACTAACGCCAACGTGGCCTAACTTGACTCCAGATAGGGTCTAAACTATAAAGTAGACGGGATTAAGGCATAAAAAGCACTAATATCTTCAGTTTTGTTAATAAAATACTCGTACCATGTCATGGTAAAGTGAAACTTCATGTCGCACCATCCCACTAACGCTAACGTGACGTAACTTGACGTGACGTAACTTGACGTGACGTAACTTGAGTCCGGATAGTCTCTAAACTGTAAAATAGACAAGATTAAGGCATAAAAAGCACTAATATCTTCAGTTTTGTTCATAAAATACTCGTAATATTGCCATGGTGAAGTGTAACTTCATGTCACACTATGCCGCTAACGCCAACGTGACGCAACTTGAGTCTAATAGAGTTTGTACTATGAAATAAATAGTATAGGGCCGTTAAAAGTAGCTCATACTTTCAGTTTTCCAATTAAATACGCGTTATAGATAATGACGTATAACTCAAGACGGATGTACTTAGCTGAGCTGCAATAATAACTATTGTTTGTTTGGAAGTACTCTACACGTCTAACATGGTGGCGTTAGTGTGCACTCAAAAAAAAAGGCACCAAAACTAGGCATTGCCCTATACGGTCATATATGTGGATGATAATAGGTCATCAATGTAAACGAAGTAGTTCCCTGAGACTTTTAAGTTATTTTTTGGGGCTCCTTTGTGGGGATCCACCGTTTAGTGACCGGTAGCGCATATTACCACCACACATCTTCCCTGCTGTCTGGTAATCGGTTGATAATATCACCCACCACCCCATATCTTTCATGCCATCTGGCGATCGGTTTGTGAATTGTACTACCCCGTAACTTTCTTGCCATCTTGCGACTGGTTATGAATATCACCACCTCATATCTTTCCGTGGGGTGAAAGTAATTGATCACTATATCGCTCTTTAATCTCGAGTGATTTAGTGCTTTATAATAAACTAGCTTTCCGGCCGCGGCTCCGCCCGCGTGGACTACAGGTTATATCGTGCCCAACTGTGGGATAAAATGTAGCCTATGTCCTTTCCCAGGCTTTAATCTATCTCTGTACCAAATTTCATCAAAATCGGTTCAGTAGTTTAGGCGTGAAAGACGGACAGACAGACAGAGTTACTTTCGCATTTATAATATTAGTATGGATCTATGAGGGAGCTATATGAATGATAAGTGATAACCTTTAAAAAGAATAAAATAAAATATTTTAACAAAAAATTGACCCGCCTTCAAAAAGGGTGAAATAATTTTTTAAAGCTATGTTCACGAGTAAGTAGTGGTTACGGGTAAAACAGCAAATAGGTGAATTCATAGCGGAATATGGTAAATAGAGAGGAATTTTTTTTTGGCGTCGGCGCCGGTTTGAACAAGACCTAGTTTAATGAAATAAGTATTCGCACAAGCTTTTTGGCAGTATAAAAACTAAGATAGTTATGACATGCGAGTAATTGTTCGGCGCCGACGTCAAAAAAAATTTCTTTCTATTTACCATATTCCGCTATGAATTCACCTATTTACTGTTTTACCCGTAACCACTACTCACTTGTGAACATAGCTTTAAAAAAATATTTCACCCTTTTTGAAGGCGTGTCAATTTTTTGTTAAAAATATTTTATTTTATTTTTTGGCGGAAGTATACCGCCACAAAGGATGAAAGTTTGCTTGTTTGTCGTCACATACGAACGATTTGCTATCGACCTGAATATGCGAGATCTCTCCGGGCGACATGTCTCAGCTGTCCGACCTACATGTAATTCTAAATATGTATAAATAAGTAATTATCTACTTAGGGCGGATTTCACCGTTGAATTTAAACGCGATCAATTGAAGCTAAACTCGTTTACGCGCTTGACCGAGATCAGTTTTGACATTTTGGATTTCACCGACGTAATCTAATCTCAGTTATAGCTAAACGCGTTTTACATTCTGAACGCCCGATATTGGCCGTTTAACGCATTTAAACGCGTTCAAACAAATGTCAATCAATGTCAGAGATAACTCTGATAACTATTAGATAATCCCTTTAACGTTCCGGAGGCTTGAATACAGGCCATGCACTAGTTACAGCAATGAGGAGAGCAATGAGAATATCGGGCGTTCATAATGTAAAACGCGTTTAGCTATAACTGAGATTAGATTACGTCGGTGAAATCCAAAATGTTAAAACTGATCTCGGTTAAGCGCGTAAACGAGTTTAGCTTCAATTGATCGCGTTTAACTTCAACGGTGAAATCCGCCCTTAAAGTTCGCATAACCAACCCTGCCAAAACAAAATAATCTTATACGATACGAAAATAGATACTTACTATATTTATCACAACTCATCGTGGTCGTTTATGATAGCCACAACACGAATTTTGAGTAGCGGTCGTTTTACAATTACCACAACGCTTTCTGGGCCTTTTGTTGCTCAATTAACTTATTCCGTCTTTGAGATATATTTACTATAAGAATTTTTGTGTACTTGTACATACCTAATAAAACATTCAACGAACTCTCCAGCCAGTCAAAGGACATAGTGTAAATAAAAGTTCTTTTAGCCAATCTTTCACTGAGCACTGAGGGAGGACACTGGAAAAAAAGAAGAAATATAATTAGTTAAAGGTAAGTTTAGTTAATTCTTACATTTTAATCGTTACTGATAATTTATAATGTAATTATCATGAATAAAATCTCAAAGGCCAAACTTAAAAGCCCCTAGAACTCAACTGGGCTCATGGTACCAATCGACTATTTCTATATGTATTCCATTTGAATGTTACCTACACAAACTAAAATATAAAATGTACTGCCGCCAGAAAATTAAATTATTTCTAGTGATTTATTTTATAAATATTAACTAGAAAGTCAAGAGCATATTAGAATTGATTTTTTTTTCTTTACTATTTTCATACAACTATTTCAATAACTAATTTGACTGGCAAATCCTGCCTAAAGCTGGCACAACTGATACAACATTGACAGCTCATATCTCTAAAACGTGGTATTGTCAGCCTTCACACCAAAATCTTCTAATTCAAACCTTTAAAAACGTAAAAGCATCTAAATTATTTAATTGGCAAGTGTGAAAGTAAGACTATTAGTTTTAATTATTAATCAGAATGCTTTATTAAGTGGGACCTATTTCTTAATAACTAGCTTTCCGCCCAGGATTTATTTCCCGTGAGAATTTGAGAAAATTATGTAGCCTATGTGTTATTTTGATGAACTTAAATAAATAAATGCTTCACACACAAAGGCCCACACTAAGTTTTTCCCTTGGAACATAAAAACCCATTACCTGAGAAGAAATGTCTGCTTTTTACACAAATATTTGCCCCGACCAGGAATTGAACCGTCTATCAAGAAGCAAGGTCTTTACCACTCATTTTCTATGTTATTATAAAATTCCTTCAAAATCTATCTAGTAGTTTTTTGCTTGAAGAAATAATATACACTAGAGAGCAAAGAATCCGGGTCACTTAAAAAATCCTAAAAATCTCGGAAACTAAAAATGCTAGCCTAATTAAATAAATTGTGTTTAATAGACCATTAATTACTCCTTAAATGAAGGTATTAAAACCTTGTACGTAAAAATATGTCAAAAAAAAAACAAATTTGGAAAAGGGAGACTTTCGAAGATAGACCTTTCAAAATTTCTGCATTTACTTTTGCTTTTGTTTCTAATGTCATTTAAGTGGGTATATATTACCATGTTGATAGTGTTCAATATTTATTACGCTCCCACCTAAGCCCTGATACAGGCCGGGTAACACCACCCTAAGCCCTGAGAGCCTCACTATCCACGCGACTGGCCAGGGACCTGACCCCCCCCCCCCCGCGCCTGCTGTGCTCTCCTGTGGTATAGTAGGTAGGTAAGATTCCATGATCCTAATTTGAACACTAATGCCCTAAAATAACCAATGCGTGGAGCGCTCCCCAATGGGGACAGAAGGAGAGAAGAAAAAAAAAGACTGCCACTTTCCTCCCGACAGGCCGCCTCCACGGTTATTGATCCCCTAGGAGCAATCCCCGCGGAACGACCTCGCCCTTACTCGCATCCTCATCCTTTCCCTGGCAGTATTACTCTCCCTTTCACAGGGCAGCTGCCAGGGAAAGCCGTTAGGCCTACCCCACCGTCATTTCACCTTCCCTCTTCCGTCATTCGCCTTCCCACTTTGTTTAAAATAACAATGGAGGGTAGCCAATCAACTCAAACGAGTTGTCTACCCTCCCACAGAAAAAGATTTGGTGGGCGGGTGGTCGAGGGACTTGAATTCCTTGACTACCCTCCCACCCAGATCTTAATGTCCTGAGGCGAGCCGGGCCTCACCCGCTCGCCTCAACCTCGAGACGGCCAAAAAAGGCCTTTACCTATTGTGGCTCACGCGGGAGGGTGCGAGCGCGCCCCGTTGGGATTGGCCCTGTGGCCAAGACCAGCGGTTCGGCTTCTCCTCTCCCAACGCTCTCAACTTCCCAAGGCAGTGTCACTCTCCCGATCGGGAGCTGCCAAGGGAAGCAGATAAGATCAATCCCGGCACGGGTGGGGCGTGGACCCACCGTGCACATCGCTACAATAGGGTTGGTTTTGCAATTTTTCCCCAAAAATCTATGTAGGTTCGTTATTTTTTCCCAAATAATCTAGGTTTTTGCCATCTTTCTCCCAAACAATCTAGGTTTCCCTATTCCCCTGTTGTCGCCGTCGTCGTTGTGGTCGTAGTCGCCGTCGTGGTCGCACACCCAACGCCGTGGTCGTCGGCAGGTGATGTTAAAGACCGGTCCATCGTTATGGACCGCGGTTGATTCCACCGCCATGGGGTTCGCCCCGAAGCGGTTTCCCCGTGCGCCGCTCGGCGCACGAGAAGAAAGTTTTGCTGCTCAATAGTTATTATTCAAGCTGTAATCATATCTCTTTCACCTGAAGAATGCACAAGAATTCTCACAATGCGGGAAACTGGCCGGAGTCAGTGCGATACAGCCAGAACTGTCGGTGTGTCGCTGTCAACAGAACAAAGTTCTCCGACGTTAAGAGGAAACTGGCTCTAACCTACGCAGACCAGGAACAGGCAGAACCAGGTGTACCACAACACGAGAAGATCGATATTTGGTGAAAACCATGCTTCGTAATCGCTTTCTCACAGGAACTGAACTTACAAATTAGTTTCGACGCCTCGGAGGAAGTAACCCAAGCGCATGGACGGTAAGACGACGACTTGCTGAGGCTAACTTGAAACCACTAAAACCTGCAAACGGCTCTAAATTGGAGCGTGGGCATCGTATTTCAAGACTAAGGTATGCCCAAAACCACTTGAATTGGAATATTGAAGATTGGTCAAAAGTTATGTCCTCCGACGAATCAAAATTTATGCTGTAGAGCATAAATTTATGCTGTAGAGCAGGGGTTCCCAAACTTTTTCAGACCGGGGCGCACTTGCAAGTTCAGAATTTGGTCCCGGCGCCCTAACCTAGCTAGCTAGTCGAAATAGATAGGTACAGGTGAAAAAAATAGGTTAGATATGATACTAGTTAGGTAAAAAGGAACAAAAATTTAAATATTAACAATTTGAAGCTGAGTTTTTTATTAATTAGAAGACGTGTTACGTCCTTACAAAGGATAGGCATGTTTTTTTTTTAATGAAACGTATATTTTACAATTAAATGCAAATTAGGTACCAAAATTATTGCGTTCATCTTCTAAAACGTCCCGTCGAATCGTCCTTTCTTTAGTCATCTGTCAAGTCTTAGTCAAAAACTATAGTTATGCACGAAGGAGTCCGCAACATCCTCCCCTTCAGTATTGAAAACCAATGCTCAAAGTTCGGAGCGGACATCCAACTTGCATAGCATTATCACTAGTCGTCGGTAAAGTCCCAGTCCAGACCACAAGTCCGTCACGTCTGGTCTCGTTGATTTTGTCTCATTCGTGTTGGCTTCGCATCAATGAAGTTGCCCATGGCTCTGTAAGGCTGCATGCCTTCACTTGTTGGAGAGGATTCAATCTATTCCTTTCCTCGTACTATCTCTATGTGTAGGAACGGATGCCCTTTTTTTTTCTAGTCTAGGGGCGGTATAAATCGGCAAATTCTTGCATCTGCTTCTTTTCCGTGGGGGGGAATCAAACCTCTTATGTGGTGTCAAAGAGCTGTCAGGAGGAGATGTATTATGGAGAAGCTTTGAGTATGTAGTATTTTTTTTTTTTTTTTTTTATAGAATGGCTGTCCGCATTGATGCGATTCCGCCAGAATCACGTAGCAAAGAGGATACACACTGGAGATTGCTGGTACAGTTACTTTAGATAGTTTAGATGCATCCAGAGAGATCTGAAAAGACAACACAAACACTGGACATCACGAAACGATCACAATTCACAATGTAAGTACACAAAAATAGATAAATATTATAATTTTATGTTATTATAGGAAATAAAGTGTAAAATAGTTTTATACAGGTTATGATCAGATAAAGATAAAATAAATTGCATATTTACAGGACGAGGGATGTCAGGAGGAAGAATATCAAGAAGGGAGGAAGATAGTCTTGAGCAAGAGAAAAAAATATGATCCAGGTTGCCTTCGTCAATCCCACATTCACATAATGAATTATCCCTAACCCTGATCTTGGCGAGGTGGACTGGAGTACTGCAGTGTCCTAGTCTGATGCGACACAGAGTAGAAGTAGCTGACCTAGAAAAGTTGCGGTGTTTGAAAAACCAGGGCTTCGGCGGAATCTGAGGCTGAATTTCTCCATAAAACTTCCCTTTTATTAATTTAGACGATTCCCACAGCTTATTCCACAATTTCAGGGACCTGATTCGAGCCATATTACATAGATCTAGAGAGTATATATACGGGTGAGATTCAGAGCTAATATGGACCGCAGATTTAGCGGCCCAGTCTGCCGCTTCATTACCCATAATCCCGCTGTGACTAGGAATCCACGCCATTGCGACTTCAAGTTTTCTCTCGTGGCAACGAAAAAGAGCTTCCTTAATTTTCAAGATTAGAGGAAAACGAGTTTTTGATCGAAAGGGATTCGACATGATGGCCTTCAAGCAACTTAGCGAATCAGATAGTACGATAGATCTATTCAGGCTATGGGATTCAATGTACTGTATGGCTTCCAATAAGGCTATTGCCTCGCCAGTGAAGATGGAGGACAGGGAAGGACATTTAAAACTAAGGGAAATCTGGTACTTAGGTATCCATACAGCTGCACCAACAGGGTCTTGGTCAGAAATTTTGCATGCATCTGTAAAGATGGTCAACCAATTTTTCCACTTGTCATTGAGAATTTGATTGAATTTTTGGTTAGCTCCCGGTGTGTTTTTACTAATATTGAATTCTACAATTAGGGGTTGGTATAAAAGAGCGCGAAACGGGACAGAGAACAATGGATTAACATTTAACTGAAATAGGTTGTCAGAAATGCCAAGAAAGTGTGAGAACGTATTGAGGAGGCGATATCGGGTGTCATTCGTTTCCAAATCTCGCAGGATCTCAAGTTTTGGGATCAGAGGATGATCATCACACTGCATTGCCCTGTAGAGGAAGCGATCACAAAGTAACTGACGACGTAGATGGAGGGGAGACTCTGAGCACTCTACTTGCAAAGCATTAATTGCAGTGGATTTCATAGCGCCAACCACTATTCGTAGGCATCTCGATTGAATTTTTGTCCATTTATCAATCGCGTACTTATTGCAGGGTTCCAGAACAAAAGATGCGTAATCGAAATGACTACGAATAATGGCGTTGTATAGCAGTTTCAAGGAATACTGATGGGCGCCCCAACGAATGCCAGCCACTGCTCGCAGGACATTTACTCTTTTTTCACATTTCTTGGAGACGTATTCCACGTGAGGGACACCAGTCATTCTTGAATCTAAAAATACACCCAGAAATTTAACTTTGTTGGTAACAGAGATAGCTTCTCCTTTAAAATTAATATTCAAGTTTGGAATATGAAGCTTTTTGGTGAATATAACAATAGAGCTTTTTGAGGGAGATAAAGATAAGCCATGATTATCAAGCCAATCACCAAAATAGTCCAGAGCTGAATTCAATCGTCTAGCTATATCTTCCATTGAATGAGATGAATAGTATATGGCTAGGTCGTCGGCGTACTGCAAGACTTCACAAAAAGGGTTAATAACGGTTTCTAAGTCGTAAGTGTATATGCTATATAAAATAGGACTCAATACTGAACCCTGAGGTAATCCACGCCATATATTCCTTGGAGGAAGGAGAGAGCCCTGGGACCTGATATGTATTGTCCTGGACACAAGCAAGCTACATATGAATCTAGTCAGCCTCGCAGGGACGCTCAGCTGTAGCAGTTTCTGCCTGAGTGTTGGAAGCAAGACATTATCATAAGCAGCCGCTATATCCAGAAACACCCCCACCAAGAATTCTTTTTTTTTGTAGGCTATCTGAATGTCTGTGGTTATGATACTTAGACTATCAAGAGTGCTAAAGCCTTTTCTAAAGCCAAATTGGGACTTCGAGATAATTTTTTTCGATTCTAAAAACCATTCAAGGCGATTTTTGACCATAATTTCTGTGATTTTGCTAAGTACGGAGGAAAGAGCAATTGGTCTATATGATAGATGGTTTAAACGGTCTTTGCCCGGCTTAAGGATCGGAATAACAATTTGTGTTCTCCAACTTTCAGGAGAGATGCCCAAGTAAAAAAGTTTGTTCACAATTTGAAGAAATATATGTTTCGACTGATCGCTGGAATTAACCAAAAAGGAGTAAGGAATTCCATCAATGCCGGGCGAAGAGTCCTTCAAGCCGTTGAGAGCCATTTTCAATTCCTCAAATGAAAAAGGGGAGTCAAAGGGGTCAGAAGAAGGGATAGAGCAGGGAAGAGATGGAAGATAATTTAGTGATGGGACTGAAGGAGGAGCCAATCTGTCAGCGAACGAGTCAAGCCAAATTGAGGGATCGTTTGCGTAAGGGTTATCAGCATTGAGGGAACATCTGAATCTACGGATTTGTTTCCAGACAATAGATGGGGGAGATCTGGGAGAAATAGTTTCGCAGAATGTTCTCCACCCTCGAATTTTTTTGTCAGCCAAAAGTCGTCTAGCCTGAGCGGCGGATTGCTGATATGTTCGAAAATTATTTTCGGACATACTTCTATTGTAGGCCCGCTCATCTTCTTTGCGTTTTTTGATTATGTCCGTACACTCTGTATCCCACCAAGGGGTTGAGGGTTTGTATTTAGTAGCATTTTTTTTTAGGTATGCTGCTATCAGCTGCTGATATTATAGCTGACAAAAACTGCTCATACACTAATAGAACATTGTCATATGAAAGGATAGGCAAAGATTGGAGAATAGATTCAAGGGTGGAAGAAAATCTGGACCAATCCGCACCTGCAACCCTGTATTTGAGTAAGGGATTGGGATTTGATGGTATAATCGGTTGTAGGGAGAGGCGGATAACAATAGGGAAATGGTTACTGCCATGAGTTGAAGCTAAGGTAGACCATTCACAAAGAGAGGCGAGAGAGGGAGTACAAAAGGAGAGATCGATTGCGCTGTTTGGATTTTGGGAAGGGTAGACTCTGAGTGTGGGAGATCCATCATTCAGTAAGCAAAAATTGAAATCATCTATCAACTCATGTAGACACGAGCCAAATGGATCGATTTTGTGTGAACCCCATGTAGTATGGTGTCCGTTAAAATCTCCCATAATAAGTACAGGAGGAGGGAGTGAAGAGATGACGTGGTACAAATCGGGGATTAGCGACGGGTAGGGATCGGGTATGTAGACTGAGAGAAATGTAGTATTAAGGAGTCTCACAGCAATAACTTGAAAGCTAGCGCTATGAGAGGGGATAGGGATTTGGGTATAGGAGAGGGAACGTTTTACTAACAAGGCGCAACCAGCATATCCGTCCGAACGGTCATCACGGAGGCAAGAAAAGCCAGACACCCGAAAGTGGGAGCCTGGAACTAGCCATGTCTCCGAGATGGCGAATAGGATAGGGTCATACCTGTTGATAAAATAGATGATTTCATGTCTTTTGGGACGAATGCTTCTGGCATTCCACTGGATTATTAAGGAAGGAGCCATTATCCGTGTTAATCATTGACACAAGACGTTTCAATTTTAATGCTGCGTTGGACGGTATGGCATCAGAGAATCTATTGAAGAAATTTTCAATAAAAGCGATGCCTATTTCGATAAGGTTATCGTTTGGTGCAGGTCCGGTCTCAAAGGAGGGGAAAGAGGGAAAGAATTCGCTATTTTGGGATAATATATAGCCATTTGGGAAAGGGGAAGAGGGTTCTCTTACTATATTATTATGGGCAACTTTATCATATCCGTTTGGAAGAGAAGCTCTTGGGCGTGGGCTACGGAAAACTGTTTTCCTATATGACGAGGACGGATGCGATGAAGAGGAATGTGGAGTTGCAATAGCTTGGGATTGAACCAGGGGTGGACTGGCAGAGGATGCTGTAACCTCAGCAAACGATTTTTTCGCCGAGGGAAAACGGGCAGATGCTTCCTGGAAAGAGATATTTTCTTCAGACATTACCATTTTAATGTTTTTTTGCCTCGTGTATTCTTGACAAATTTTATGGATGGCAAAGTGTTTACCGGAACACAGCACACAAGTCCCCTCAATTGTCAGAGTATTGCAGCTATCACCCTCATGTGGTTGAGTACATTTATAACAGCGTTGTTGTGACCGGCACTGAGCACGAATGTGACCGTACCGGCAGCACTTCAAACATTGGATTGTAGGAAGTTGGTATAACTCAACAGTAATAGATGAGTTATATGAATATACCTTTTCAGGGAGACACTGACCTTTAAATGTTAGTACTACCGAATTTGTAGGGATCCATTCAGTGGATGCAGTTTCGCCTCGTCTGATTTTTCTATTGAGGCGTCTGGCTTTAAGAACAAATCCACAGCCGATTGGAACTTCCAATGACTCTACCAATTCCTCCATCGACATATCGGTTGGGATACCTCTCACCAACCCCATTCTAGAAAAATTGTACGTGGGGATCACTGCAACAAGGTTGTTAGCAGCTAGGATCGGGTTTTTTAGAAATGAATTGGCTGAGCTCGCATTTATAAATTCTACCGAAATCCTGTTTCTTCCAATTTTTTTGATTCCACCTCGGACTATGCCAGTTACTTTCCCGGTTTTCATAAGAATTTGCCCAATGGTTATTGCGCGTATCGAGACAGATGATGAGGGATCTGAGGTAACCTTCGAAATGTGGGTGACGAAGGGGCCCTGGTCTGAGTCTGAGTACTCTTTAGCTTCGTTTAGAAGAATCGGATGGGTATACGTATTCTGAACCGACGCGGTATTCGGGTTCGATTCCAATGATGTTTTTTTGTTTTTATTATTAATAGTGCCTGCCGATTCTTCTAAACGGCGTTTTTGAGCTTGAGATTGAGGGGTCACCTCCATAGATTCCACCTCGATATCAGGGGGACCCCTGTCAGGGGGGCCCCTATCCGGGGGATCACTATCCCCCTCCATGCTTTTTGTGGATTCGACTGTTGTTAGTTATTAGATAACCTCTAATTGTGTATGTAAATAAATACTTACTATAAAAAGGACAGTTTTTATATAACCTTCACCACATTCACTTAGATGCTCTCGTTTTTGCACTGAAAACAAGTATTAAACGGGAAATATTCCCGGCTTAATAGATTAAAAGGCAATAAATCCCACTAACACGTGTATTCACTATTACTCGCGAAAACGGAATCCTATGTAGTATTTGTTTATATGGAGGCGCAATATTTGACATATACATACTTATGAAGCGTGGCCGGCCGCCATTTTTGTTAAGTTTGTTTACATTTCACTCGTGAGTACTTCAGCTGTCAAGTGAATAGCAACATTAGTGAAAAATTGTGTTTTTTGTTGAGGAGAAGTTGTTTTGTGGTTTTGTACAGTGTCAGTACATTGGATGAGAAGGTAGCAAAATGGCTTCGTGCTCTGTAAAACAGTGCAGCTACAGGGCTAACAAAAATAGCAAGCAAAC
>OX465246.1:9568209-9615544 GCA_949987775.1 Aproaerema taeniolella
CGGGCTCGGACCAGCACTCGGACTCTGACATCAAGTCCGATTGTGGAACACTTTTTGGAGATTTCTTTAACACGTTTTTCGGATCATCAGTGCACATCATGTGGTGACCAAACATTATTGTCAAGTCTTCTATCCTTAATGATTGAGAAATGTCGAGATTGCTATCCTCAAAAGTTAAATCTTCAGGCGCCATTGACTCGTCCAACTTCAAACCAACTGGTAATGCCAAACTTTGTTCCAAAATGCTTTCGGCCAATCTTTTCTTTTCCTCCCCAAGCACGCATCTAGGATGGTAAAAATGCGGGTTTACTACAGGAACTTCAGACGAAAAATGTGCAACATTTCGGAAGCATTCCAACCAAGCTGAAAATTTGTATACCGACACGTACCTTTTAGCTCCCCAAATAACCCCTGAAAAGTCCCACGAGTCCAGGGGTGGGCATAACTTATGACAGCCAAAAAACGGTGAAAAAAGTTACCTTTTTTAGTTTTTTTGCCTTTATCTTCGTTTCTGTCGATCTTACCGCTATGAGGTATAATTATGAAATAAAGAATGGAAAACTCTCTACAAAAAGTATTATTGATAACACAAATATTTTTTACGTAATCGGACATTGAAACTCCGGTAAACATTTTATATGAATGTTTGATGAACAAAACAGCAGAAAACAGTAAAAAGGTTATTTCAAAACATTAAATCTACCGTCGTAGTAAATCCAAGTACTGCTAGATTTATCACAAAGTAGCTTTCCGCCCGGGACTTCTTTCCCGTAGGAATTTGGGAAAAACGATGTAGCCTATATATTAATCCAGGGTGTCAGCTACCTCCATGCCAAATATTATCAAAATTGGTCATCTTTTTATCAAAAGAGTAACGAACATCTATACATCGATCCATCCTCACAAACTTTCGCATTTATAATATTTATTATCACAAATTGCATAATAATTAAAGAATTGTAAGGTTATTAAGGTCAAAAATAAGTAATCAGGGGCGTGATACTGTAACGTGACGTATTGAAACTCAATCCGATGTTTCCCAACTTTTTTCGTTGAAATGACTGATTTTATCAATGAACTTTCAATAACCTTTTTTGTAGAGAATTTTTCATTATTTCTTTTTTACACCTCATAGTGGTATTAGCAAAAAACCTAAAAAGTATAATTTTTCTTACCATTTTTCAGCTGTCAAAAGTTATTATGAACTTTGAATAACCTTTTTTGTAGAGAATTTTTCATTATTTCTTTTTTACACCTCATAGTGGTATTAACAAAAAACCTAAAAAGTATAATTTTTCTTACTATTTTTTAGCTGTCAAAAGTTATGCCATTTTTTAGCTCCTGGACTCGTGGGACTTTTCCGAGGTTATTCAGGAAGCTAAAAGGTACACGTACACAAATTTTCAGCTTGGTTGGAATTTTTCCGAAGTCAAATGCTAAAGTTCCTGGAGTAGTTGTCATGATTATGACATATTCACTTAATTCAAATTCTTGGCGTCAGTAGGTACAGTCAACAGCACATCAGGTTACCACAAACTGTCAAATTTCCCCAATGGATAGTGAACTCTAACACTTGGAGATAGAATTGAAAATCGATTGAAGAAATTTGACAGTTTTGGATAGCATGATGTGCCGTTGTCCCTGTACATACAATAAATAGTATTAAAATTAACTTACTTGTGCGACAATAATTTGTCCAAAAAATAGGCCATTCCTTGCAATCTCTGCGTAAGTAACTGCTGGAGGTTCCTGGAATGAAAGATTTGTAGTACAAATAACATGAATGATAATTGATAACATTATTTTTAACATTAGTATTCGTGATAAGTAAATAGAATCCCTTCTTACCCTGAAGAATCAGGATGCTGAATACTATCAACACTCTTCTGAATTTCTCTTAGTTTGTTTTCTAGATTTTTGATGTGATTATCTTTGCATTTCAATATTTCTTCATATTTCTCCATTTGAGAATCACTAACGTGTGCGTAGGCTAACTCTTTGTTCTGCAAAAAGGAAGTAACGGTTCATGAACACACCCTAATATGTGCATGGGCTTACTCTTTTTCTACAAAGAGGAAAAACAGTTAATGTGTTTAAAACCAAATATATTTATCAGAAAGGGTATCCGCCAAAAATGCCCCAGGCCCGGCGCAAAAGAACTGTATCTCAGTTTTAGGCAAAAAATGTAGAAACAAATGTGAAGTGTCGCTATTTCAAAATTCTACTCTACGTACCTAAGTATTCTCCTTGCACTTGACAATGCAACTCATTTAAGTACTCAGGTTGAAAAAAAAACCTCCTAGCTTTATTTAAAAATCCTGAACCAGTATCACTTACTGAACACTTTTTATTTTTTTTTAATTTTTTTTTTGGGGGGGGGGATATTTTTTTTCCCTAAACGTAGACAACCACTCAGGCGCACCCTCCGAGCGCTACTCACACCCCTTGCGTGCCTGGTGTAGGAGTAATGTCTACGTTTAGGCAAAAAATGAACTTTTCCCATCGAAAAAATATTGTAAAAAAAATATTTTTTTTCATAAATGTGTTCTTTGAGTGATACTGGTTCAGGATTTTGAATATAGCTAGGAGGTTCTTTTTCACTCAGTATAGATAAAAACAATAGCGTTATTTGTCAAGTATTGTCACTCAATCTTGATTTGTATCAAAAAAATATTATTTTCAAATGATAATACAATTCATTAATAATGGAATTAAAGCATAGCGAATTAATTTTTATCGAAAACCAAAAAGGATACCCGTGTTTGTTATACGAAGGACACAAATATTCTCTAGGAAATAAAAATATAAGTGATTCATCTATGTGGTGTTGAATAAATAGGAAAGAATACAATGCATCTGTGACATTGAATTCTACAAAGGATGTGATAATAAGAAAAAGTGATCATATATGCAGGTCCAATTATAATCAGATTGTTCGAGACTTTGTGATTTCCAATTGCAAAAAAGACGCATTATAAAAAATGACTCCTATAAAAAATATTCGAGAAAAATTCAACAAAAGCTGCGGAGAATAATCCGGGTGCTTATGATGTGCTCGTACGAAGAGAAGAAAAATTCATTATACCGTGCGAGACATAAATACTTATTAACAGCAGACCAACACAGAATTTGAATACTTAAAAGACGTGAAGATACCTTCAATATTGGCCGATGGTTTTCTTGTAGTGGAGGACAGGGAAGATGAGAGGATAGTAGTATTTGCGACCTTATCTGCAAGACATTTTCTAAGTTCTTCTAATAAGTTAGTTACTTTGGAGACGGAACCTTTAAAAGGGCGCCAAAACCGTTTTTTCAACTTTTCACTCTACACGTCGATATTGGCACGTGTACCAAATCCACATTGGTACGTGTACCAATCCACATTGCCCGTGATTTTTGCACTTCTGCCCGACAAGACGGAAAATACTTATACAAGACTATTCACATTATTAAGAGACCAAATGGGTAATCAAATTAGTAAATATAAGTCAGATTTTGAAACTGCTCAAATTAATGCATGCAAATCAATTTACCCTGATTGTGATATATCTGGCTGTTACTTTCATTATAATAGAGCCGTATGGAAAAAGCCCGAGATCAGTCAGTAAACGCAACGACAGAAGGCCGCAAAGTTGTTCGAATGTGTGCCAATTTACCATTATTGCCTGTAACCAAAATAGATGAAGCCTGGCAATCTATAAAAGAATTAGCCCCAAAGACGAACATAATGACGAAGTTTATTCGTTACATGGAGAAACAGTGGATAAAAATGGGTCCGTCGATGATAAGTACTGCACGTGATAGACATCGCACCAACAATACTGTAGAAGGCTGGCACAGGCGGCTGAACGTCCGCATGCCGCATAAGCCAACTTTGATAAGATTCATACATACTCGTATATTGAGAAGAGGATCATTATATCAAATAACCCGTATAAACAATTCATTGTTAAGTGTTGCTTTCAGAAGGAACGGAAATATTTTTTGATCACCAGTACTCCAAGCAACTGACCCAGATTAATAACGGAGACATTACTCCTCTTGATTTTTTGATGAATTTATGGTTGATAAGGAGAAAACGACTTAGTAAATTTTTCATTTTATTTTAAGGTATGATAAGGAGAAAACGACTTAGTTAATTTTTTATTTTATTTTAAGATTGATAAGGAGAGAAAACGACTTAGTTAATTTTTTCATTTTATTTTAAGATTGATAAGGAGAGAAAACGACTTAGTTAATTTTTCATTTTATTTTAAGATTGATAAGGAGAGAAAACGACTTAGTTAATTTTTCATTTTATTTTAAGGTTTGATAAGGAGAAAACGACTTAGTTAATTTTTTATTTTATTTTAAAGTTGATAAGGAGAAAACGACTCAGTTAATTTATTATTTTATTTAAGGTTGATAAGGAAAAAACGACGCGATATTTTTTTATCGCTAAGCAAATAATTTTTTGTTATTGAATTTAAGTTCTAATGTAAATTCATATTTTGAGTTAAGTAAATTGTTTTTACTTTTTGATTATTTTATTTAACTTTACCACAAATGGGGCCCTCCCTCTTCTTTCCTACCTATCAGCCTGTTGCATACGCCTCCTCCAGGATCCGCCACAATGCACATGCACAATGTAGGTAGAGTTTGGCCAAGCTAAGTTTGCATCGCCATAGACAATAGATTTCGAGAAAATGGGTATGGTACGTTTAACCCCGAATGGGTATGGTAGTCTTGATACTTTATTAATTTTATTATTTAAGTACCTATTACTTAAACTTCCAAACTTTTTAAAATTGCTGGTTATTTTTATAGTAAGTAAGTACCTCGTTAACAAAAAATTACTAACATACCTTTTCACCCTTACAGAATGGGGATGAAAAGTAGAGTACATATGACTCGAGAGCAAATGATTCGCTTCGCTCGTGATTCAAAGTTACACCCTCGCCGTAAAAATACTATTTTGCTCCCTTGTTGTCAAAACTGTAAATTTCAACATTCGAGTATCAAAACTGTTTCAGCAAGCTAACCGATTTCTTGTACTTAAACATTGTTGTTTTTCAAAAACTACTGATTGCCTTTGCTGTTTCATGCGCTCGTAGGTATCTATTATTTGGTACATAGCTCCCGAATATCACTTTTATATGGTTTCACCATGACTGTTTATAATATAAATTCAATCGATCTATAAATATCTATTAACTAACATAAGCTGACATGAGGCATCCAATCAAAATGACAGAAATTAGTGTTGCTAACAGTAGAATTCAGCGGGGTTGCCACATGATTAATGGGCAAAGGTACCACTTGATTTTGTTTGATAGGTGACATTCAGACATTACGGGATTCAGCTATTTTGGAATTAGAACGTTTTGAAGAAAAGACATAATGAACTTCAGTTGTTACAATTCCGGCATTATGAGATTCAGTCCTATTGATTAGCTAGACATTTTGGGATTAAGTTCTTATGGACCGGAGGCAAATAAAAATAGTTATATTCATTTTTTGCAGAGTGACATATGTTCTTAAAGAGTAAATATAGCAGGATCAAGTTTTCCTTAAAAAGTGTCATTTTTACATCTAATGCTTTTTTTTCTCCGGAAAAAAACCATGTTAGCCACCGAATTTTGAAATAGCGACACTTCACATTGTTTCTACTATTATTTGTATAAAACCTGAGATTTTAGACAAATAATAGTATTTGTCTAAATCTCAGATTTTAAACAAATAATAGTAGAAACTATGGGATTTGGCGGATACTTTAGACAGTCTACCCTCGAAAAAACTTAATGGGGTATAATCATAATTTTAAGTTCAGTACTTACTGAATAATATTACAATAAATAACACAATAATTAAAATGGCTTTACCAGTTTTAGTTGCTTTATTTCTTTATCTTGTTGCTGTATTTTTTTCATACACCCTTTGATCATATGAAGGGCTTTTTTATTTTCTCTCCTTAGCTTGACCAGTTCGTCCTGAAATTTCGTGAAACATTTGAAATGTTGGCAAATATAGATCTAGATAGTTACTGAAGAGATGAGAAGATTTTTGTATGAAAGCTTTCCATGTTTCATTTTTATGCAAAATGGCGGATACCTTTAGAACTTTTATTAAATCTATGGGTAAAATTATTCCAAACAAAATTGTAGAAATGAAAATTTTCTAAAGTGTTACGTTTCTTAGAAATATGTCGTACCGGTGGCAGCACTTGTGAGCACAAAAAATTTTCACATTTAAGTAGAAACATATCTTACCAGTTCATCATTTTTGACAGTCGCAGCCAGGTAATCGCTATAAAACAAGTAACAAAAGAAATTAATCCAATAAATAAAATATCCAAAGGAAGTTCCTAAAAATCATATAAGTGTCTTAAAATAATATATGCCAATAAATAAATACAAAGCAATAAACAATATCTCACCCAGCAGATTCTGATTCAGCGCATGTATCATCGCCTACTTCCCTCGTTTCGGCAATCTAAAGAGAAAGAAAGAAATAATAAAACCTCAAAAAAAAGCTGGTTTTTAACAACATCATATTATCTGAAATGTTTCTGGCAACTACAGTTTTCCTCATATTACATACCTCTTCTTTTTTGGCGGCTGAGCTCTGGTTCAATGAATTTTCCACACTGTCGTTTGATATGGAACCCTGCACAATAACATGTGTTAAGGGTGCATTATATAATAAAATGGAAAAGATTCAAGATTCACCACCACTTCTATTATTAGATTCAAGATTCAAAGATTCATTTTATACAGATAACACACGGGAGTAGCTAGAATTCTGTGGCGGGTGGGTTGATGATTTACGAAATGATTACATACCTGTTGTTCTAAAACATCGATGGCTTCTGCGGCAGCTGCCAGTAGTTCCTGCTTGTCAGTTAACTGCCGTCGCAGTTCTTCCACTTCCACTTGCAGTCTTACGTTATGTTCAAGTAAGCCCTGCAATTTTATATTTGTGAAAAACTTTTAGGTTCTACCGTTTTGCGTGTACAAAATACTTATAAACATACAGAAAAAAACTAAATATTTCAACTAACATTTCGTGTTAAGTAATTAGTTATCTAAATAAACAGGAACAGTTAAATACTTAGTTTATCAAATAAATAAAATATAAATAAACAATATTAGAAGCAGTGGATGATTTTTACACCTTTTCCACCTATGTTATGTCTGTATAATATTCAAACTCAAAAGTGTTTATTTCATTGAACATATAAAATGATACTTGAACACGTCAATATGATGAATTACATTATGATTCAGTCAAATTGTAATCTAAACGGCCTCTGGTGAGAAAGTTATGGGGTAGTTCTGATTTTTTTCATTCTATATGTATTTTGGGGTAGGTACTGAATCCGAATCTGAGGTTTGCGGAAAAAATTTCGTGGCGGAACATTGAAAAAATTTTCTTTTCTGCTTTTTTTTTATTTTTTGTTTAAAACTCGAAAACTATTAACTTTTAGTAAATAGTCTGTTTGCAAAAATTAAAGTACTTAAAATTATCTACAAATATCACTAATTTTTTTTTCCAGATGAACTGTTCCGTCCCAAATGCGAGGTCCAAATTGAACATTTTCAGCGGTCTCTGCAAAACCCACTTTTAACATTTCAAAACATTATTTTCCTTCTATTAGAATGTTTTCATCTGATAAATTTCTCCTAGTTTTCCTCACAAGTAATTAAAATGAAAACAAAAATGTCGAAATTATACTTACACATTCAGTATCAAAAAAGGTAGGACTCTAACAAAATAGAACTTAAAATATCGTTACTTATGATACTATATTACAGTCAGGCAAAAAAGAGTAGAAATTAAAAAGTGGCAACACTGTAGCGTCCTTCCAAATCAATCTAAGAAAAACGGGACGACACTACAGTGTTGCCACTTTTTAATTTCTACTCTTTTTCGCCAGACTGTATTCATATTACAAATTATAATATTCATAAATTATAAGAACTGTTATTTTTTAGAAGAACCTGGCTGAAGTTCTTCGGTGGCGATTGGTCCTGGTACATATTCTATTTATTCTGGAAAATAAAAGAGATGGTGTTATTTCTCAAGGAAAGATGAGGATTGCAAAATAGATAGTGAGATTAAACATACCTTCCGCATCGTGCTGAGATTGTTCGATGGGATGGTTTCCTGGCTCAGGGTCTCATTGCTCCATCGTCAGCGTCGGGGGTCATTCTACTGGAAAATAAAAGAGGTGTGGAGACATTGACTTGTGATCATATATCAAGGAGAGATGAAGAACTACAAAATAACTTGAGAGATTCGACATACCTGTGTCTCTTTCTTCAGTCTCTTCTACGTCTATGTCAGAGCTTTCTTCTGGGGGCTCAACGTTGTCATACAGTCCTTCGCATGATGTACAGATTGGGGAACAATAAAGACCCGCCTTCCTGCATGTCTTATTACATTACATGAAATGTACCGGAGTATTGAGTTTGAAGTATTGAGAAAGTATTGAGTATTGAGATGTTTCTCATGGCTCTATATGGAAAAAAAGAAACCAGTCTGAATGATTTGGACCCCACATCAAACTCAAAAGTCCGGTACATTTCAGGTAATGTAAAATGAGCTGCCAACACCATAGCGGGCCTCCATTTTTCCCCAATCTGCACATCATGAGAGGGACTGTGTAAAAACGTTGAGCCCCCGGAAGACTGCTCTGACATAGACGTAGAAGAGACTAAAGAAAGAGACAGAGGTATGTCGTATCTCTCAATTTATTTTGTAGTCATTCACCTCTCTATGATCACAAGTAAGTGTCTCACCACTTTTATTATTTTCCAGGAGAACGACCCCCGACGCTGACGATGGATCAATCAGACCCTGGGCTAGCACCCGATGCCATCGAAGAACCTCAGCACGATGCGGAAGGTATGTTTAATCTCACAATCTATTTTACAATCTTCATCTCTCCTTGAGAAATTACTCAGTTTCTTTTATTTTTCAGAACAAGCAGCATATTTACCGGGACTTATCGCCACCGAAAACTCTCAGCCAGCACCTTATAAAAGACAACGGCTGGTACATTTTTTGTAAATTATAATGTATAGTATTAGTAATACTATATTATGATCATAAGTTACGATATTTTAAGTTTTATTTTGTTAGAATCCTACCTTTTTTGATGCTGAATTTGTATAATTTCGACCTTTTTACTTTTTAATTACATGTACAGAAAACTAGAAGAAATTTATCAAATAACAACATTCTAATAAAAAATAAACTTTTGGAATGTAAAAAGTGGGTTTTGCAGACTGCTAAAAATTTCCAATTTTCAACCCGCTCTTGAGAGTGAACGGTTCATCTAAAAAAAAACTTTAAAGTGATGTTTGTAGAGAATTTTAAGTACTTTAATTTGTGTAAACAGACCATTTACTATTTAATAGTTTTCGAGTTTTAAGCAAAGAAACCGGAAAAAAACAGAAATTTTTCTCTTTTTTTGCGATTTTTTCAATGTTCCGCCAAGAAATTTTTTCCGCAAACCTCAGATTCGGATTCAGTACCCTAAAACACATATAGAATGAAAGAAATCAGAACTAGCCCATAACTTTCCTAGCAAAAACACAATTTAACAGGAGTATTAGCACTTTTGACTTTGCGCCTATTCGCAAAGGTGCAGTCTTCCTCAGGAGAAGAATAGGCAAGAAACTCCGAGGGTCGCTTTTTTAAGTCAATCATATACATTTTCTTACTTTTAATTTTAATGGGAGGTTTTCTTTTTGGGTATTAAAAAAAAAAAGTATTTCCCCAGAGCTCTCTAGATGGCGCTGAACTGACTCCGTTACTAGGTGCCAAAGCCAAAAGGCTTGGAGAAAAATATTGCATCAAATATTCTGAGTTTGTTTTGGCTTTCCAATCATCCTAGTTTTCTCGCGCTTTGTTATAATTCAGTTTTGTGTTTTCGTTGTTTTCGTAAAATCGCCTAACTACGTATGGTAGACGTGATATTGATGTGATATGACTATAACGTTTCGTTTTATGATCTCAAAATTACGTTCAAGTGAATTAATCAAAAATAATTTAACGTTCCGTTCCTTGCAGTAACGTACATAGTTTAGCGCCATCTATCCGGCGACAGGGGAAAAAATTAAAAAAAATAAAAAGAAAATCCCTCATTGACTTAATATCTGAATAACTCTGGAGCTGAGTAATTTATTCCCATGTTTGCTTGTCTAACAGATAATCCGAAATTCTATAATAGGTTTTATCTTACTAATACTTATCTTAACTGCGAAAAAATAAAGAAATACAATTTATTATCCAACAGTAAAAGCGCCTCACTGTTGGATAATAAATTGTATTTAGATAGATGTTTGTAACTCCTTCACAGAAAAAAACTAGTGCAATAAATGTTAATACATATAATATTTAAAAAAAAACTTTTTCAAAATATCTTGCGAAAAAAAATATACTTACTATTAAATAAAAGCAAAAAAAAAAAATACTAACTTGTACCGCTGGAGGAGCTCCTGTGCCAAGTTTTTCTTCAAGAAAATATATCCTTAGCTTTAAGTTGAAATTTTCCTTTCGCAAAGCGTTCAGTTGATCTTCGTACTGCTTCATGCTAATGACACTTGCCGAAGTTACATCTGAAGAAAACAAATGAGAAATTAAATAAGTATTACACAAAGTTTTTAAGCAAAATAATAGATATTTTTATGAATGAATTCTCACCATGTCCTTCAGGTACAGGTAGTGTCATTTCCTGAAGCTTCCTTGGACTTGTGCTGCAATTAATTATATAAATACGTGAGTTAGTATCCAATGCATGGTAAATGTTCAAAACAAAGGCACAAACACAAATTATTACTGTTATTGTGCCTTTGTTTTCTACTAATGATAAATGAGATGTGATGACCTATTAGGTAATGATAAAATATCCTATATGCTCGCATATTAGAGTGTTTCTGTTCTTAGGAGTTTATTTCAGTGGGGAGCACACACTCACCTAAATGGAGAAGATATACTACTTCCGTGTTTCGAACCGTGCATCCGCGGGAGCGTTGCCATATTTATAAATTACATAAAGAAAGAAAAACAACCACGAAACTAAAAAATACAAATAAACACGCTGTACAAAAACAAACAATTCAAACACAGCAAGATCACTGACTGCACGACGAATGCTTGACACTATACTGTACTCGATAGATAAGCACAATTTACTCCACTCTCGCACGTAATTTTACAATATTAGGTAATTATGGTAATTATATATTCCAAAAATATATTTTGGTAAGTTTTTTATGATTAATTAAGCACGCGGAAGTTTAATATTAGCACGTAAATAAACAAATTGGTAAATGGCGTTGTAGAACAGTGTTGATAACACTGCGAACCAAATGGTCCAGGCGCTCGTACTGAATATAGGACGGGACTTCGCGATTAGTTCGGGAGCATTCGCCCGCCGCGCGCTGCCCGCCGCCCCCCTCAGCTGCATGCGTTGACACACAAACAATATTGACACGTAACTCCTATCAAATAAGATTCAAATGGCAAAAATGACTTCCTAAAAGAACAGAGGACGGATGCTAGATCGCGGCACAATACACCGAAATAGAAACAAGTTTAGTGGTGCCGCCATTAGCTACCCACCGCTCCAAATTTTCGATTAATTCGTTACCTATATTACTTCCTGCTATAGGAAAGAGTTTATTTAAAAGTCCTGCAAAAACAAAACTTCCTCTTAAAGACGATATCGGCAAAATCATGTAATGAATGACCGCCATAAAAATGGAAAAGTTGAATTGAATTGAATCGAACAGATACCTAAATAGGTAGAATTGCTAAGGCTTTAACTTTTTTTAAATTTAATCACAATATAAACAGACATCATCTCAACATGCATACTAGGCATTTCTATACTGAAAAAGCCTGGACCAATCATTAATTTCATTACACATCACTGTTACAGCAACAGCTCAGAATAATTCTTTTATGCGCTGCTTATATGCTTAGTGGAAGTTGCGGAGACTGATTAAGTTGAAGGTCACGAATGGTAGGACTGTCTCATCCAAACCGGAGCTATTTTACCTATCAATACGAGCAACATGTAGAAGGTACCTTCTGTAATGTAGTCCCAACTCCCAAGGCTACAACTACCCACAGGGCTTGGAACTCCAAAGGCCAAATTGACCCGAAACTATTCCGAACATATCCCGTATTTATTAGATAAGGTTTTCAATCATAATATAATAATCAATGAGCTTAATGATTCCGAAAATATACGAGCGTCTCCGTGCTTCGGAGGGCACGCTAAGCTGTGGGTCCCGGCTGTTGTCGATTGACTAGTCGTTAAAACCAAGTCAGAGGTCATTGTAGGGTTTGAAAACTCTGACTCTAGGTCTAGGGTTAGCCAAGTTCGCCACTCACTTGACTATACCTACACGATAAGAAGAAGAAGCTTAATGATAAGTCAGTGGGTGATCGAATTAGTTAGGTACATTACCTACAATCAGACTTCTGAAAGCATGGCAATTTTACAAGACCAGAATTCAATACCCTCTACATAAATCACTTAAATCAGTCATACTCGAGAACAAATCGCCAAAAGCATGGTATGCTTATCTAAAAAGCGCGAAAACTCTGACATTATCCGCTAGAGCAGTGTTTTTCAACGTGTGGGTCGCGACCTCCTGGGGGATCGCAAAGCTTCCGCAGGGGGGGTCGCAAGTAGGGTGACCATATAGAAATTACAAAGTCCTGAGAAATTGGTCCAAATGCAATGAAAAATCCTGATTTAAAAAAATAATCATGTGGGGAAAAAATCATTCAATATTCGCTTTTAGTACTGCGCGCCACACACGCAACGCACTCACACTTCGCACGGGGCGGTGCGATCGGCTCATTCACACGCGCAGCAAAAAAACGTACCTATGTGCAGAATTTTTCAAAAAAATCATTAAAGAAAAAACATTTACCTACCCGTCACACCAAAAATATCACATTAGATACAGGATTTGTATCGCACGGCGCGTGAGCTGGTGCATGACTTGAAAGTGTTTTCCCAAGACAAATATAAAAAAAAATGATTAGAACAAATTAATAATAATATGTTGCAAAAAAAAGTTGACTAATTGACCATAATTGAATTACTCATAAAGAAGTTAAGTATGTACTTACTATTTTTTGTTTTGTTCTTTTTATGTTTAAAAAAATAATTAAAAAATCAACTATTTTATTTCAAAACCCAAAAGTCCCGAGATTTGCCCAAATTTCTAAGTCCGGCAGGAATCCTGAGAAACGCCTTAAAATCCTGAGATATCAGGACAAGACATGGTAACCCTAGTCGCGAGAGGTCAAGAGAACTACCTCATTAAATAAACAATTAAGTTTTTGTTTTATTATTATAAGATTCAATCTTGACCATAAAGGTCAAAGATGAGGTCGACGATAGAGCGAGTTAACCCAGAAAATGCCTATAAAGGCACTGGTACTCCCACGCACCGACGGAACACAGCAAGCTGTTTGGCGTCGGACTTCGGTAGGAAGGTGGTCGCGAACCAGACGGCCCTTTACAGAGCCTACCACACCGCATGAGACCATAGGACGACACCTCAAATTCAGAAAAAAATGAAGTATCGTTGCTTGGGATGGATTACTAGGAGGCAGGGTCTCATTTGTGTTTCCTTAGTCGCCTCTTATGACACCCACGGAAAGAGATGGGGTGGTGTTATTCTCAACCGAACACCACACGGCCAAAAAGAGAATATATTAACAAAAAGTTTATAATCATAAACATTTGTATGTTCATACTAACAAGTTAACAAAAATAAAATCCCATGACTACTCGTCCATTCTAATGCAAAGGTTGCGCTTGTTATTAATTTCTTCCATCGTAGATCCGTTTTAGCTACATTGATAATTAAGTCGTTTTCCAAAAAAATATTTGTTTGCTTCCTTTTTATTCGGGCTATTGATAAAAATGTCAACTCAAGTCTGCCCAATAAGACACTTTTATCCCCGAGGAGCTTACCCTACTTTATACACCTGCTGTGAGGTTAAATAGAAAAGGTATTATAAATTCATCTCATCAATAATGTTTTGAGCCTCCGTTTCTATGTCAGAGTCGCTGGAATTACATACTGGACTTTTTTTTTAGATTTATTTAAAAAACTTACCACAAAACAATTTAGTAATTCGCGGTAAAAATCACAGATCCAAAATCACCGACGACGTTTTCTTATTATAGTATTTAGTTCCGTAGGCAAAGGAAAGTCAATAGCTAAGACATACAACCAAGTTTTTATACTAAATATTTTTATTAAAAGTAAAATCTCTATGATGTGTCAAATTTTATAGTTAAAATCTACTTGGACCAAGGAAGTTAAGCCTTCAACAGCCTTGTTTTTTTTTCGAAATTATTTTTGATAGAAGTTTTTGTTGAAATTTTGGCGTTCCATATTTAAATGTCATTAATGCCTAAGGGAAGTTCCACACAATTTTATTTCCCTTAAGCTTTAATGGCTCACTTTTAAATATATGTAGAATACTTGACGTATAATACGTGCTCCAGATGCAGGTGGTGTATAAAAATATTGTACGAGTGAGCATACTTACATGAAAACACATTACCTACCTACCCTCCTTTGCGTCGCGCAGTCAGGTAAAAAGCAAAGGGTCGCGAAATATTTTTTCTTACTATGAGAGTCGTGTCATGAAAAAGGTTGAAAAACACTGCGCTAGAGTATAAACTACCACTACCACAGTGATTTTTTCAGACTTTTAAAAGCAACGCGGTTTAGCTATAGAGAGGGACACTTGAGTCTAACAAGAAAAAGTGATTTCGTCAGCGCAGCGTGAATAAGTAGTTATGTATGACCGTGCAAAGGAAAATGGGCAAAATTGTATGACCACCGTCCCCAGGGTGTATAAAGATGTGAAATATGTAATTTTGAAGGGTATGACAATATATTTATTCATTTATTGTTATGCCTTAATAATGGAACTTTTGCAGATAGTAAACTACGAACCATTTTGTGGTACATTTATTCGATTTTGATTCTTACATTTTGTTCCGTCCCCAGTGGTGTATAAGGTTGTGACATGTAATTTTAAAGGTCACACTAATAGCTTACTGAATAATTGAATTCATTTCATTATATTATGACTTATTCATTTCATTATATGACACCCATAACGAGACTCGTACAGGGATTTAACTATGAACCGTTTTATCATATTTTGACTTTTCATACGACCCTATTAGTGCATTAGATTGTGACATATGTTATTTTGAAGGTAATAAAAATAGCTAGATTTCGTTATATGACACCAATAACGTGACGTGACTTCTGCAGGGAATAAGCATATAAGATTTTGACATACATCATTTTAAAGGTCATAATAACAGCTTTACCTCATTACATGACCCCCATTACGAGACTCGTGCAGGGAATGAACTATGAACCGTTTCATCTTATACTGACTTTTGATCCAATCCCAGTGGTGTATAAGCACAGACATATATCGAGATAGACGATAAGAGCGCTTCAAACTGTATGAGAATCTAGCGTGTCGAATTTTTCGTACCTAAGATGACGTCACGAGCGAGATTTAGTGATGGGAAATCAAGACCGCGCGGAATCGATTCAAAGGCACGTATACTGTGTTTTTTATTCTCAGAGCCTAAATTGACATATGCAAATGTCTAATTAACAAACATTCAGCAAAATTACGAGACTTAAAAACTGTGTTTTTATATTAGGTAAAATTTAAAATCGACTTTTTTATATCTAACAATTTAGTGACACAGGAGGAATGATAATCGAGTTTATTTTTTTATAATATGTGGGCTACACACGGCTATCCGTAGGCAGATCCTATGGGTACCTGAATAACTGATGTACATACATACATATTTCATATACATATAATTAGTTTTTTAATGCTGGAGTTATTTTCTAAGACTTCTAAGATGTTGATTAACAGATTGAATTCAACTCAAAGCCATCTCTAATCTAAAAAAATCGTACTTATTGTGTGTTCTGTCAAAATAAGCTTAATTTTCTAAATCAGCTTCTACACAGAAACAGGATTTAAAAGATCTTTTTCACAAAGAGCATCCAACATATTTGTATGAAGTCTGGTATATCTAAACTTCAAGGTGATCACCCGAAGGAGCCCCACTATGGAAAAATGAAATGTTGGCAGCCACTGATGAAACTTGCGGCAATCGATAGAAAAAAAACATTACAAAACGAAAGTATTGATTGAAAAATGTCGAAACATGTATACTTTCGGAAATATAGCTTTGAAAATGAAAAAAATAAAAAATAAAAAGTACTGTTTTACCCAGCGACTGATTAAGAGTACTGACCGCCCTAGGCTAATTACGAGGACGCGCCCGCATGGGCGTAGCCAGGGGGTGTGGGTTTTGGGGGTTCAACCCCCCCCCCCAAAATTTTCAAAATCATAATCATCTTCTTGCCCTTATCCCTCTACGAAACACCGTAAAGTACACTGGAGAGCAAAGAATCCGGGTCACATAAAAATCCTAAAAAACTAGAAAACTAAAAATGCTAGCCTTATAAATAAATTGTGCTTAATAGACCATTTATTACTCCTTAAATGAAAGTATTAAACTTTATACTTATTGTAAAATTATGTAAAAAAAAAACAAATTTGAAAAAGGGAGACTTTCGAAGATAGAACTTTCATTTCTGCATTTACTTTTGCTTTCGTTTCTAATCTGTCATTTAAGTGGGTATACATATATACCATGTTGACAGTGTTCAATATTTATTATTCAAGCTGTAATCATGTCTCTTTCACCTGAAGAATGCACCTGAATTCTCACAATGCTGGAAACTGGCCGGAGTCAGCGCGATACAGCCAGGACTGTCGGTGTGTCGCTGTCAACAGTACAAAGAGTTCTCCGACGTTATGAGGAAACAGGCTCTTACCTACGCAGACCAGGAACAGGCAGAACCAGGTGTACCACAGCACGAGAAGATCGATATTTGGTGAACACAATACTTCGTAATCGCTTTCTCACAGGAAATGAACTTACAAATCAGTTTCGACACCTCGGAGGAAGTAACCCAAGCGCATGGACGGTAAGACGACGACTTGCTAAGGCTAACTTGAAAAAATTGGAGCGTGAGCATTGTATTTCAAGTCAAGACTAAGGTATGCCCAAAACCACTTGAATTGGAAAATTGAAGATTGGTCAAAAGTTATGTTCTCCGACGAATCAAAATTTATGCTCTACAAGCACGATGGAAGACACAGAGTGTATAGAAGACCAGGGGAAAGGTTCAAGGAAGCATTCATCGAAGAAAAAATAGCCTACGGCGGTAGGTCTGTACTTGTGTGGGCCGGAATTTCTTCTGAGAGTCGCACAGAACTGGTGTTCATAGAAAACGGCTCTTTAACTAGCGAAAGATTTGTGGAAGAAATCCTAATGAACACGTTGGTCCATTTATGGTCAATTTGGGTGAGGATGTCATTTTTATGCATGACAGTGCCCGACCTCACATTGTGAATGACTATCTTCATTTGATGAATATAACTCGTATGGAGTGGCCAGCACGCAGCCCGGATATCAACCCGATCGAGCATGCTTAGGACGAGCTAGGGATATGCGTAAAACAACGAAACCCTCCCCGAACCACGCTTCGTGAGCTCAAAATTGCTCTCACAGAGGAATGGGAGAATATTCCCCAAAATCGTATCAGGAAGTTGGTGTTCAGTATGCCGAACCGCGTAAACGCAGTAATGGAAGCACGAGGAGGCATACGAAGTATTAAAATTCAAAAAAATCGTAATGTTATTCAAAAATGTCATGTTTTCTGTTTTTGTTTTATGGCGAGATCAGCATTTTATTTTCTTATGTAATTTTTTGTAAATAAAATGTAGTAAATCATCATTTTTATTACTTTCATTTAAGGGCTATTAAATGGTCTATTAAACACAATTTATTTATTAAGCTAGCATTTTTAGTTTCCAAGATTTTTAGGATTCTTCAAGTGACCCGGATTCTTTGCTCTCCAGTGTAATATCATTTTTTAAGCTGACCTACATAAAGGCAAAGTAGGTACTTTTTTATCGCGCCCCCCCGATCTTCGCTCCCTAGGCTGCAGCCTTATTAGCCTAAGGGTTAATCAGGGCCTGGTTTTACCTCCATCACGGCGTTAGATAACTCTATAGTACTTGTTCTCGAACTGGGCGAAGAAGCGTGGGCAGACAACCAATGAGATGGGCTGACGATTTTGCCAGGATTGCAGGGAAGAACTGGATGCGAAAGACTCAAGATCGAAGAGAGTGGAGTACAATGGAAGAGACCTACACTCAGCATTGGGTGGCCATAGGTTGAGAAGAAGAAGAAGAAGATAGTACTTGTTTTAGCATGGAAACGCATTTTTTTTATATTTTCATTAACACGTTTAGGTAGGTACAGTCCACAGCACGCTAAGCTTGACACTTTGAACTTTGAAACGATCCTGTATTCTATTGCGCGCATTGTATATCGGAGCTCAGCTTAAACTGGTAGTGTAAAGCTTGACTTGCTCTTGACAGTACGGTTGGCTAAAGAACGTCGAGCGGCGGCCACTACGTATGAAAAAGATAGCTATATACGAAGCTTTAAGTCTAATCTTGTCGCACAATAGACATTTTATTACCTGCGCTTTATGTCCTTTGTGTGCCATTTTTATTATATTGTGAGTACAGTCGGCTAAGGAGCGTCGAGCGACGGCCACTCAGTACGAAATGGATAAATCAAATCAAATCAAGTCATTTATTGCCAGGAGTGGTGATACAAGATGGTATAACAACATTAACAATTAAAATTACTTAGATCTGCACGCCTAGCTGGTTTTCATTCCAGCATGCAATATTACAATATTTTAATAGAAGAAAATAAAAGAAACAAATAAAACAGAATAACGTTATTCTAAGTAAATGTTATGGAAGGTAATAATAAATTCAATAGGTATATTAAACATTAATTAATTTGAATACAATTTTACAAATGTCATGATAAAAAATGAAATGAATAATTTAATGTCATAATAAAAATAATATAATTAAATCGTTTAAGTATCGCATGTCAATAAAAATTAATGTAATGTTTAGCAAATTTAAATATGTCCGCTATATACAAAGCCGTAAGTCTAATCTTGTCGCACAATAGACATTTTATTACCTTATTTCTCAACTTATTTTGGTTTGTTTGGTCAGTTTGCCACTGTGCCTTCTACTGTGTGCAGTTTTTAAGCGCTCGTAGCCCAGTGGCGCTCGCTGATCTCAACCGGTCAGTGAGATTAAGCACCGTACACAGAGGCAGGGAACCTGATGGGTGACCAAAGTGGTAATTTATCACGAGCGTTTCTGTGCTTCGGAGGGCACGTTAAGCTGTCGGTCTCGGCTGTTGTCAATTGACTACAGTCGTTAAAACTAAGTCAGAGGCCATTGTGCGGTTTTAAAACTCCGAGAGCAGGGTTAGCCAAGTTCACCACACTTGACTATACATACACGATAAGAAGAAGACTGTGTGCAAGCGATTTATAGTCAACTCTATCTATGAGACGTTTGTTATTTGTTGTTTTCTGTTATTTTGTTGAAAAATAAGTTGAGAAACGAGGTAATAAAATGTCGATTGTGCGACAAGATTAGACTTATAGCTTCGTATACAAGGTATTTCAAAAAACCTAAAAATAATAATAATTCAAAATTAATTAAAATTTAGCTTATTGCAAAGCTCTATTACAAATATGACAAGTATGTTTTATTAATTATAGGAAACTTTCATTTTGTAGATGTCAAACCGTGCAACTGATTACTAGAATTGCGACTTGGGTTTTTTTGAAACACCTTGTATTGTATAGCTATCCTTTTCGTACTGAGTGGCCGTCGCTCGACGCTCCTTAGCCGACTGTACTCACAATAAAATAAAAATGGCACACCAAGGACATAAAGCGCAGGTAATAAAATAACTATTGTGCGACAAGATTAGACTTATAGCTTCGTATATAGCTATCTTCTTCGTACGAAGTGGCCGCCGCTCGACGTTCTTTAGCCAACCGTACTGTCAAGAGCAAGTCAAGCTTTACACTACCAGTTTAAACTGAGCTCCGATATACAATGCGCGCAATAGAAATATAGAATACTCTGTGGCTTTTCGTGCCAGTTTTCGTTTTAGAGCGACAAAAATATGGAATGACCTACCCCCACCCATTAGGAATCTTAATTCGAAGTTTAACTTCAAAATAAAATTTAAGGAGCATTTACTTGCAATACAAAAGTCGGTATCCCAAGAAGCTTTCTCAAACGATAACTGGCACTTCCATCAAGGATCAATTATTTAACAATTGTGACATATTTTGATAATAGTTATTAATTAAATTAATTGTTTAATTTTATTGATATTTCCCTTACACACCGCACCTCACCATCACACACTAGACATCACACATAACCAAACCATAACACGCACAACACAACACAACAGCCTTATTATTTCTACACCCCACGTTCCACTCACAGGCGAAGGCTGAAAATCAGTGTTGCCAGTCTGAAATACAGACTGACAAAAAATCGCTGAGCCCAGGCCTTTTTACTCACCGCAGCATCCATACGCAAATTAATCTGTTTACATTGTATGTATTTTTGTTTATTTTAAATGTGTGTTTTTTTATATCATTTGTCTAAATATTTGTATCTGTGTGCTGCGTGGTAAAATAAACGTTTATTATTATTATTATGAATACAGGACCGTTTCAAAGTTCTAAGTGTCAAGCTTAGCGTGCTGTGGACTGTACCTACGTAACCATGATAATGAAAATAAATAAAAAATGCGTTTCCACGCTAAAACAATTACTATAGAGTTATTTAACGCTGTAAGGGAGGTAATACCAGTACTTTTTATTTTATTTTATTTTTCATTTTCAAAGCCTTATATCTCCGAAAGTATACATGTTACGACATTTTTTCAATCAATACTTTCGTTTTGTAATGTTTTTTTCTATCGATTGCCGTAAGTTTCATCAGTGGCCGCCAACATTTCATTTCTTCATAGTGGGGCTCCTTCGGGTGACCACCTTTAAGTTTAGGTATACCCGTTAGGTTGGATGCTCTTTGTTCTCATGTCCAGTTTAGTCATGTGGTAGTGACGCTGCCTTTAGATTGATGGACCCTGGGGTTCGATTTTTGGTCAGGGTAATATAAGTGTGAACAGTAGATGTTTATTCTCGGGACACTGATGTTGGATATGTTCTAATGGACCAACGACACAAGGGTAAAATTTTGTGTGGCCATTGAGTATGTAACATTTTTGTTCATTTCAAATGACGCACTCGTAGCCCAGTGGCGCACCGCACACTGATCTAAACCAATCAGTGTGGTTAAGCAACGCACACAGAGGCAGGGAACCTAATAATAATATAATATGATCGGTTTGAAAACTCTGACCCAGGGTTAGCCAATTTTGCCACATACTTGACTATACCTACACGATAAGAAGGAGAATGTCAAATGACAATGAGCAAAATGGATCCACCTGATGTCAATGACATGTATGGTTAAATTAAATTTCTGTATATACATTCATTATCATTATCAGAGTCATGCTAAAATTCGTAGTGTTCCCGGAGCAATTTGATTTACTTAAAAGTTTTAATTTCTAGATTAGAAATAGAAGTTTTTAGTTCAAAAGACAGTTTTATTTTGTGTGTGAAATATTATGATTAATTTTCCCTTCCTTTGTGAGCAAGAATAGCAAAGTAAATAAAATGTTTAGTTCACGAATTAAACTTCCATTTAATTATAGTTAAAATCGAAAACTTTATACAACAATATTATTTAACAACTAAACATTTTCTAAATCAGCTTCTACATAGAAAACTAAATGTGACTGTGTCTAGTAAAAAGGACCACTTTGAGGGTAGTCAATAAGAGCGATTGACATAGCTTATTACATTACATTTTCACCCTTAACGACTATCCTCCAAGTGGTCCCTTTTACCAGACACAATCACAAATATTTTACTTAGGTACTACTTTTATAATGAAGTTCCATCAAGGAGTGATATGATAGCTGATAACACAAAGTATACACAGTATTTTAGAAAAGCACGATTGCCATCGCATATCTCTGAAGCCTAAAAGGTGGAGTCATAAACTGGTTCAATAAAATATGTAGTATAAAGTTCTGGCTATTTTATACCACTTGAATCTATGGTCACATTCATTAACATTAGCCTGTGATGACAACTATTATCATGCAGTGCTATCAAGAAGTAACTACACAAAGTGTGTGTACCTGTGAATATGCCAATGTATTTACTAATAGTATCTGTCCATAACTATATAAAACGTTACACACTCAAAGGACCCACATTAAGGTTTTCTCTTGTGTCGTGGGTCCCTCGGAACACACATAAAGACAAACACAAACACCCATAACCCGAGAACAAACATCTGCTTTTTACACAAATATTTGCCCGACTGGGAATCGAACCCAGGGCCCGTCGATCAAGAGGCAGCGCCACTACCACTTGACCAAGGGCCTGATTTTTGAAATAATAGAATTCCAATTCGCATACGAATTGACAAGATTTGTATGAGATTCTCACGCGAATCTTTTCAATTCGTATGCGAATTGGAATTCTATCGTTTCAAAAATATATCTCCAAACCGGTCGTCAGATGTTAGGTTAATGCTAGAAATAAAGTACCTAGACTCACAATCACAAAGGAGAATTAAAAATGGAAGTCAGTTTTTGGTTGGTTTTTGGTTGGTCTTTGGCTGTTATGAACATTAAATCAAGTAGTGTGCAGGGCCTTATACTTTTGATACACAACCCAAACGGTCCGGTCTTTACATCCATTAAACTTGCAACAACGATATTTTGGTCATTTGTAATAACTAATAACTTACCTGACACATGTTTCATCGCTCTTCTCTTCCATCTCTTAGAACACACTTTTCTTCCCTATAAAAATCCCTGTACCTACAAAATTAAGATTTGAATGTTCCTCAGCAAGTTTTACTCAGTAGTATTGAAGACTGAAGGGAAACCAGTGTCAAGGAAAATTTAAAATCGACCGTTTGTTTGCCAGTCAGATTTGAAAATTCTTTCTTTTTTTTTGTTTAATTTATTTATCCTAAAAGGCAAAGGAAACTATGTCCATACAGCCATATCTTCAGTGAAAAATCTTTTTCTTCAACTTAACCTAAGCCCTAAGCTCCTCACGTTCTGCGTAAAATCGGAAAGCGTCTGTTTTACAAAAACTGGCGGCGAGAAGCACAACCGCGAGGATCTTTGTCGGTACCAAACGGAGCAGAAACACTGTTATCACTTGAATTTTTCATCACTATACGAATTTTAGTCAATTTACTGCATAACACACTATCACTATTACACATTAAACAACTTTTTCACGTCGAAAACGAAAATTCAATTGACAAAGCAACCGCTCACGCCGAGTTCCCGCCAAAGACCTGAAAATTCTTTCTTTTTTCGCTACAATATAATTTTTTTTTGTTAAATTTATCTCTTTCGGGAAAGGCAAGGGAAACTATGTCCATACAGCCATGTCTTCAGTAAAAATCTTCTTTCTTCAACTTAACCTAAGCCCTAAGCTCCTCACGTTCTACGTAAAACCGGATAGCGTCTGTTTTACGAAAACTGGCGGCGAGAAGCACAACCGCGAGGATCTTTGTCGGTACCAAACGGAGCAGAAACACTGTTATCACTTGAATTTTTCATCACTACACGAATTTTAGTCAATTTACTGCATAATACACTATCACTATTACACATTAAACAACTTTTTCATGCAGAAAATGAAAATTCAATTGACAAAGCAACCGCTCACGCCGAGTTCCCGCCAAAGACCCCCCTACAATATAAAACGAAGATAGGGGAGGTTAACCAATATCCGGCCGGTTAAGCCCAGCTCTCCATAGGCTAAAAATTCTAGAAAAATGATAAAACCATTATTTTTTCGGATAAAATATTCATATTCAATCAAAAAACGAACGTTGAACTCATTATTTCGGTGAAATTAACAAAAAGACAAGAGGCTCAAGACGCCCTATCTCCAGCCCCGGCCACCTCTTGTCCTATCCCCAGCCAGCAAGCAAAAACATTTACGAGTATGTTGGGATAAAAAATAGTCTTATCAGTAAAGTTAGAAGTTTACTGAAATCTTAGATAGAGAAAAATGCGGAGATATACTATTTTGAAATTGTCGACATGGTTGTCGTTTAGTAGGTTTTTGGCAGTGCTAGTTTCGGAAATCACATCTATTTTGAAATCTAAGATGGCGAATTTAATTTTTTTGAAAATTCTGACATGGGTTTTGTTTCATAGGTTTCGGCAAGTGCAGGTTTCGAAAACATCATCCATTTTGATATCCAAGACGGCGGACCCTCAAAAACCTTTTAAACGACACCTATATTGACATTTTCAAAAAAGTACATGTCCGCCATCGTGGATTTCAAAATGGATGTAATTTTCGAAATCAGCTCCCCCAAAAACCGATTAATCGACATTCAATATTGATATTTTCGAAAGTTGCATTTCTGTTTAACAAAAACATCGAAGTACAAACAATATTTATTGAATAAGATATTTGTAAATGTTAATCATATGTTTGGAAAATTCTACATTCTAATTAGATGTAAATCTTAATAGTTTCAGTTAACATTAAGCAAAAAAACATTAAGTAGTTGCTTACCTTAAAAAAAATTGATCAAATAGGGTGGAAAGTTTTTCGAACTGCACTGACACTTATTTCCCGCCAAATTTCTGAAAACCACTTTATTTTAAAAGTATAGCGATGTTTAGTTTTCGCAAAAAATTAACAGGAGATTTGTTAACATTATACTGTTTATGTTTATAATTGAATGGCCCAGTTCAAGAAGTCCTTAAGTCCATTTTTAATGCTCAGAGAATTCACAAAATGTATTACCGGGGGGCTACCATTTAAGCGAAGTTGACGCTGGGTGAACGAATGGAACGTTGACGATTGCTTCTTTATAAGGAGACCTTGATTAATGATATGAATCAAAAACAGCAATGTACATCATTTCATTCGTTCAATCAGCATCAACTTCGCTTAGGTGGTAGCCCCCCTGGTTATGATATTAAAACGAATAATAAACGAGTTTGTTGATAGTGGTCATAAAGTAAAACTGAGAGGGGCTCTTTCAAATTAATGTCTGATTATAAAATTCTAAGAAAATTTATGGAAGAAAAGTATCGAAAATGTGATTGGACTCATACAAAAATCTTTTGGACTCATACGAAATTTTTGGGATTTCTTTATAGGACTTAGGGTCTTTTGACTGGACTTAGGGATTTAACTCCAAATATTTTAGGACTTAGCGAAATATACCCTAACATGACTTTAAAAAAATCGTTGTTCTTTATAATATTCTGTTTTTAGTGTGGAGAAAGGATAATATCTCACTACTTGCAAAAATCTCGTAATTTTATTGCAAAATTATCGAAAAGCATTCGCTAGTCGATCCGCCATCAAAGCTTCTTTTTTTTGTTTTTGGTGTGGTTTTTTGCAAAAACCGTTAGCAGAAAACCGAGGCAGAAAAATATTTTGAAATATCTGACAGTTTCTATTGACATAAAGACAAGTATTATGAAAAAAAAATGGACTTAGGGACTTAGACCGTATTACACTGCACTGAACCTAAGCACACTTTCCCTAAATCGGGCAAGTGTAATAAGACTTAGGAAGTTAGGCTCCCTAACTTCCTTTTTATATTGAATTCCTTCCCTTATTGTAGTAATCTGTCAGACAAGCACAATCAGTGCATAAGTAGAATGAATATTCATTTATATAATATAACACATTGTCATAGTGACAGTATTTTCCTTTTTGACGTTAATAAATTTACTAACAAATTTAATTTTACAGATGGTACTTCGTACCTACCTTTTAGTCATAGGAGACGTTTAGCTACTCTGGTAGCATATAATATACATAATAACCTGACAAATGTTAGTAATATCATAAATGTGAATACTTTAAACTAACTGCACCGACAATAGGAAGCCCCTTGCCGGACAATCTCAGTTGTGTTGGCGAAGGTCTTTCTAGCCAAGTCATAACGAAGGATGTTCTATCAGTGAACAATAAAAATTGTATTCTCAACTTGGTACATCAAAATTTGCAAGGAATGGAGAACAAAGAATTATTGGTAGAACTATTCATTAACTGTATTAAGATTGACATTTTATGCATTACAGAGCATTGGCTACGTAGTCATCAGTTAATGTTTGGTTTCAATAATCACCAAGTTGCTAGTGCATTCAGCAGAAATATATCCATACGCGGAGGTTCAGCTATATTTGCTCGTAATAATTTAAAGTTTAAAGAACGTAATGAGATAGTAAGCTTGTCTGTTGAGCGCATTACTGAAATAGCCTGTATAGAGCTTGAGCAGCTTATTGTATTATGCGTATACAGACCGCCCAAGTCCTCATATGAATCTTTTAAAAAAATCATGGAGGAAGCATTATTCAAAATCAGTAATAATAATAAAAACATTGCTGTTTGTGGAGACTTTAATGTTGACTTCTCTAGGTAGTAGAATTAAATCTTTGTTTAAGTGCTATAATTTGGTTAATCTTTTTCTGGAGCCTACACGAATTACCGCAACTTCCAAAACGTGTCTGGATAACATATATACTAATTTTAATCCTCTCGAAAAATCAGTTATCCACAAGATACCCTCAGATCACTCTGGACAATTAGTTTCTTTTAGTGCGCTTCGTGGAAAGGCTGTAGAGAGAGGTATCAAATATGTGCCGATTAGCGACACAAGGCTTGAGAACTTCAGAAATAATATGATCATTAAACTACCAGGTCTAAGATTTGATAATAGTGATCCTAATGTACTTTTCAACTCTGTACTTAGATTGTCTAAACTAGAATTTGACACTGTGTTTAAGGCCAAGACGCTAAAGGTTAATGACTCCTTGAAGTTTAGTGATTGGGCGACAGTGGGAATTCACAAAAGCAGAGATAGGCTGTATGATCTTTATGGTGAGAAAGCATATAACAATTCTGAAACTTTTGTTAATTATGTTAGAGCTTATTCTAAAACTTTTAAGCGTGTATGTAAAGCGGCGAAAGCTATGTTTGTTAGAAATAAAATTAAAAAGAGTAATAATATCATTAAGCCTTCCTGGAAAATTATTAATTGTGAGACGGGAAGGGTTAAGTCTCGCAACTTCGATTTTAAACTCATTATAAATGACAAAATTTTAACTTCAGATGTTGCTGTTGCTTCAGAATTTGAAAGATTTTTTACTGACATTCCCGTCTCTACTACTCAGTCACTAGACTCATCTCCCGCTCTCGCTGAATCATTGCTCAAACAGAATGTAGACGAAAGTAAGGTTCCTCTCCGTTTTTCACATGTTAGAATTGTCGACATTCTTAAAACTTTTAAGATGTTAAATATAAAAAAGGCTGCGGACCTTGATGGTCTTTCAGTAAAGGTGATAAACTCCATAATAGATTGTATTGCTCCACACCTAGCGTTTATTTTTAATAAATGTGTTGATGATGGTGTGTTTCCTGATTTGATGAAACATAGTAAAGTAATTCCTCTATTTCAAGCTGGTAGTACATCAGACCCCACCAACTTTAGACCAATTTCAATACTGCCAGCCCTAAGCAAGATATTTGAAAAAAATATCCTTAATCAAATAACCACTCATTTCTACGCTAACAACCTTATGAATATAAATCAATTTGGATTCACACGGGGTCGCTCTACAACCGATGCTGGTGTTGAGCTCATTCGTCATATTTTTGCGGCCTGGGAGGACTCGCAGGATGCTCTTGGAGTCTTCTGTGATTTGTCCAAGGCTTTCGATTGTGTTCATTATGAAACTCTGATCAGAAAATTACATCATTATGGCATAAGAGGAGACGCACTTAGGCTTCTGGAATCTTACCTGAGTAATAGGATCCAGAAGGTTGAGGTTAACGGCACTAGGTCACCTGGGTCCGCAGTCTGTATGGGCGTCCCACAGGGTTCAATCCTAGGACCATTCCTGTTTCTCGTTTACATTAATGACTTACCATCTCTTGTTAAAGACGCCCATGAGATCGTACTATTTGCAGATGACACATCACTCATATTTAAAGTGAAGAGGTACGACTCTGATTATGACGATGTGAATACTGCGATCTCAAAGGTAGTTGAATGGTTTACTGTAAATAACCTTATTTTGAACGAGAAAAAAACCAAATGTGTTAAATTTACCTTGCCCAATGTTAAACAGGTTAATACCAATATACAGGTTAGGAATGAAAAACTGGGCTTTGTGGAATCTACTGTATTCTTAGGAATAACTCTTGATGCAAAGCTTCAATGGGGTCCTCATATTGATAAGTTAGCGAGCAGACTCAGTTCAGCAGCCTACGCAGTTAAAAAATCCGTCAATTATCGGACGTTGAAACCGCGAGAACCGTATATTTCAGTTACTTCCACAGCCTAATGTCATATGGCATTTTACTGTGGGGTAATGCTGCGGATATCAATAAGATCTTTGTTCTGCAGAAAAGGGCTGTTCGCGCGATTTATCAAATGAGACCTAGAATGTCTCTTAGACAAATGTTCAAAGAAATAGATAATTTGACTTTTGCATCCCAATATATATGTGACAATCTTTTATATGTGAAGAAAAATGAACATTTGTTTAAGAAAAATAGCGATAGGCGCAATGTTAATACAAGGACCAAGCATAAACTGTTTGGCTACCACCTAAGCCGAGATCATAGAAAATTGTCTATGGTTGATCATATTGGTACCATGTAAGGTCACGTGACTTATTTCGATGTTGATTTTCCAAAGAATGAATGATGCCCATGCGTACCTATGCGTACCCCATAAAAACATTTTTTTGTAAATAAAGAATGAACTGATGTTTTTTTTTCGCCATCTTATCTCATGTTTATGTTCCATAAATATTGATATTTCTTATTCGTATACGAATATTCCTGAGCTTTCGGTGAACACCAGCGTATGTGGGCAACCACTACTACCTCAAGCTTGTCCAGCAGACTCAGCAGAGGAATAAAAGTGTCCAAAGTGATTTTTAGTCTCGAAGTATGAAGTGGTCTTGGATGCTGCTCGCATACTGATTCCTCGACTTCTCATCGAATACCTGTCATAATGTTTTTCAGCAGTATGAACATCCATATACCTGGAAGATATAGACTTTGCGGATGATCTCTGCCTACTCGCTACTTCACGAGAACACCTCCAGTCCAAGGCCGACGATCTTGCCAATGCTGCTGCTGAAGAGGGTCTGCGCATAAACGGTAATAAAACGAAAGACATGCGCCTTAATACCACTGATGCAACGCCTATCTATATAAACGGCAAAGCAGTCGAAATTGTGAAGCGCTTTACCTACCTAGGGAGCATTGTAGACCCTATGGGAGGTACAGAAGCTGATGTAGAAGCGCGTATCAACAAGGCAAGAGCCGCATACGCACAGCTTAAACCCGTTTGGACGTCATCAATAATCACACAAACAAAAATAAGAATATTCAACTCGAACGTCAAGTCAGTCCTCCTGTACGGATGCGAGACATGGCTCGTCAAGAATGACGTCACCAGCAAACTTCAGGTGTTCGTGAACAAATGTTTACGTCGCATCCTGGGAATCTGTTGGCCACGAACCATCCCTAATGCAAGACTGTGGGAGCTAACTGACCAAAAACCAATGAGCAAGGAGATTCTTATAAGAAAATGGCGCTGGATTGGGCACGTCTTGAGGAGACCAAATAACCATCTGTCTAAACAAAGCCTTATATGGCAAGCTTGTGGTACAAGAAAGCCGCGCCGTCCCCGTACCACCTGGAGACGGTCAGTTGATAAAGAGGCTGCATCAACTGGTCTCAGTTGGAAAGACATCGAAGCTGCCGCCCAAAACAGAGAAGAGTGGAAATCCTTTCTGAGAGCCCTATGTCCCTGATGAGGGATAACAGGATTGCATGATGAACATCCATTGCAAGCTAAATATTACCCATTAGACAGATTGAAACTGTCCAAAAGCAAAGTGAAGTGATTCTACTGCAGAATACTGTCTGTCACAGACTACTTAGAAGGAAGATAGTTTTCTTAATTAATTTGGTGGATACCGGCACTGCACTGGACCACCCCTAACATGACCCACTGACCCTGCAAACTTGAGTTTTCCTAAGATGTCAGGACAAAGCCATCAAACTGATTCAATGAGCCTGAAATTTCACATGTGAGTGAGTGAAGAAATATAAGACGGTAAAACAGAACTTAGATACCACAAGCAAACTCAACTCCTCAATTTTTATCAAGTTACAAAATATATGCTTACGTTCCTTTTAATGTCTTTTCATTTTACATATTATTATATAAGAAATGGTGTGTGTCTATACCTAGCGGTGCCCCGTCACTGGGCAAAAATGAATGCAATTAATAATTAGCTCTAGATTTGTTCCATAACGGTGATATGTTAGACGCACCGAAACAGTGATATACTGGAAAAAGTTCAGTGCATAATTGAAACTATGTGTTTTTGTTTTCAAAACCAATTTCTAGTTTTTCTTAGGAAAATGTCAGGTTCAGTTGTTATTCTGGAGATAGGCAGTGTTCTCTGGATAGGGAATCTAATAAGACAGCATAAATAAATATTTAAGAACTACTTAGTCAGTTAATTTTGAATCGCTGCTTTCAAAACCCAATATATTTATTTCAACAATATCTTGAAAATTACTGAATGTACTTAGTTAATCTTTTAATATGTTGAAGTAAACAAACACATACTAGGTGTACTGAAGCCATTCATATTGCAGAGTGCATACATGTGGTAACCTCATGTGCGGCCCTCTGTACTTTAGTATATAACAATTCAAATTCAAAAATAACTAGACTTACCCTAGTACTTAAGAATAAAAATTTGAAATATTTGGAATAAAACAATTTTTTTTAAAATAAGTTTTTTAATTCATATATGCACTTTAATTCATTTTCCAAAACAAGTCTCAATTCGTAACCCAAATTTCACTGAAATAAAGAATTATGCACAAAATTAACAATATTATAATTTCAGTAAATAAATAAAATAAATAAATAAATATCTTTATTTCACTTTAAACAATTTAAAAGTAAGCGAGTTGCTAGTGTCTCCATTTAGGCTTTTCGCCTGTGTTTGGAGCCACCGCTCTTCGTGAGACCATTCTATTCTTAATTTTAATTTTAAATCTATAGGTACTTATCACAAATTAACACAAAATAAAAATATATATCATAAATTCATAATGTTAGTAAAAGTTGAAAGAGAGTGTAAGTGTGTGTGAATGTGTGTGTGTGTGTGTTACGAGTGTTTATTAATGTAGGTATCTGATATATTCATATGTTATCCGAGGTGGAAGAGCCGCTGAAAGGCCAGCCCTACGACTATGTGTTGGGATCAGTAACAGTAAAATGAAATCTTCAGTGATTCAGTTCTCACCGTACCTACATGCCAGTCATGTTTCACAGCCTTGTAAAACGTGTGGCTCAGGCCAGCAGACCCACGGAACTTAAACAACGAATTTAGGTATTCTATGTATGCCAATATATAACACCTATTGATGCCAAAAGAACCATATACAGGGTGTTAAGTAATTCGATCTTATCCTCTTGGGTGGTAAATAAGCCCATGAAACTGAACAACTTTCCCTAAGAACAAATGCCGAAATACGAAAAAAAATTTTTACTTCCCATACAAATTGCATCAGCTGATAAATCATTTTGTATGGGAAGTCAAAAATTTTTTTCGGATAAGATCGAATTACTTAACACCCTGTATAGTTGCCTTCATAGTTTAAGAAATATAGGTCATTGTTTGTGGGTTGCTTCAAGCGCTTTGGAGCTATAAAACAATCTTGGTGTGCCTGCTGGGCGGAGGGTTCAACGCAGCAGACCAAACATGATAGCAGGCACACCAAGATCGTTTTATAGCTCCGAAACGCTTGAAGCACTAGGTTTGAAACTTTTTTCTCGATGGCACCAATGAAAGCATTTAAGCTTAGAACTAGTACCATGACTCTAACTTTAGCCATTTCCGTGTACGAGAGGTGGGTCTGCTGAGCTGTTATCCATCCAGCAGTCCCACAAACAACGACCTTTATTTTTTAAACTATGATGGCACTAGATATTGTTCTTTTGGCATCAATAGGTACTAGGAAGGCATTATATATTGGCATACATAGAATACCTAAATTAATTGTTTAATTTCCGTAGGTCTGCTCGCCTGAGCTTGTGAAACGGGTAGAGCTTTCAAAGTATCACCGTTGTTTGTGAGCAATACTCCATACTCCACCTAAAATGAAAATAATAATAAAGCTTTATTCATTCCACATGCATTATCTAACATAACATTACATTGCAATTAAATTAAATCAAATCAATTAATATTATTAAAAATGCAAAGTTAATAAATGAAATTAAGTTAATTAAATTACTTAATGTTCTTTTATTTAGATTCTTCATCATCTGTGGACCCTTTTGGGTAAAAGCCTCCTCCAAGTTATTCCACTCATCTCTATCTTTAGCAGCCTCCATCCATTGCTGGCCTGCTACTCTCGCTATCTAGTCGTCTGTTTGCTATGACATGAAAATGGATTTGGTTAATGAAAGTGGATTAATTGATTCTTATAAACTTATTAATTATTCCTGGCTTAAAATATTAGGTTTATTGTGTATTCAAAAGTAACTAAATGGAAAGTTAAAGCTATTGTAGAGTTAATGATGGGGTTTTAGTAACTAAAAACCCCGTCATTAACTCTACAATAGCTGTGCAAATCGTATCCAATGTTTGCAAGTTTCCTGACATGCCAACCTTGGTTTCAGCTTCAATTATACATTTTAAACATTCAAGTACAAGTTTGTTTATGTGGGTAATGTAATGTAATGTTATTGCAATTCGACCAGAATCACGTAGCAAAACATTTAATTTTATTTGGGTACTTACGGTTAATGTTTTTAAGCTCAATACTCCCGCCAGGGAGTATTATGTTCCTTGGTAATCCTACACACACACACTTCTTGGTAGGTCATCAAAGGTAGGTTATGGCAAGCGGTATTCTTTATTTATCCCAATCAGTCAATCCTTTTTTTAGGAATATTATTATGGCGGTCACTGGGTCATGTTACGGGTGGCTCTGTCTTCAAAAGTTATGACAATTGTGCCAATGCCAAGATTGGAATCTACAAGAGATCACGGTGCAAACAATTCTACTCTATTCTTGTGCATATATGGGTCTGTCTTTTTATGTAAGACAATTTTGCCAATGCCAATGTTGGAAACTAAGAGATCACGGTGCAAACAATTCTATTCTTGTGCATATATGGGTCTGTCTTTTTATGTAAGAAAATTTTGCCAATATCGAGGTTGGAAACTACAAGTGAACGCGGAAGAAAATTAAACAAACGGTAAATATTTTTGTTGTTGTCGTTTTTGATTCGCCTTACGATGACAGTCACAGACTATTTAGTTTATTGTTTTATTATTCGCATTGCGGCAGGCAAAGGTTAAGAATCATACAGCCTTGTCATCCTATGCAGTTTATGCGTTTTAATGTGACTGCACGACCGATGACCCATTTTTATTTTTTTAGTTGTTTTCAAAGTAAACAATAAAAATGTCCATAAATCAATGTTAAGGGTAATTAAAATTTAAACATACATTGAAAGGTAAATTATAAGAACAAAGTAAAATAATACTGCAGCATAACAGAACGCACAGCTAAGTAATTTGAATTTGATGTTCACGCAAAATATTGAAGTTGATTCAAAAGTTACCATGGTTTAGTAGCCGTCAAAATCAAAATCAATTTTTTTATTGAATTTTGGCGTACTAGTGTGAAAACAAATGAAAGAACGACTTTCTCATGATACTTGCAGTGCGTTTTGTTTTGCTGCAGTATTTAAATGTATTCGTTGTTTTTCATTACTTATTGATCTTTATTTTGATTAATTTAAAACTAAATGTTAATTTTTAATGTAATAATTATTTTTTTACCTTGAAAACAAAAAATAAATTGATGGGTTCTAATATTAAAACGAATTGTGACTGTCACTGTGTCACTATTGAAAATGTTAAAATCAAGATGTTTTGAAGAAAATTGAGAAGTTTATTTTGTAATTGTAGCATAATTTAACAATATTTTTGAGTTTTTCGTGTAGTACGTGTAGTGGTGTTGAGTCGGAAGACGAATTCCACGTAAAACGTATACTGTTAAACTAACTACTAAAGGTTTCAAGACCAAGTAAGTTTTGTGGTGTTTTCCTATCGCCGTGGATGGAATTTCATCTAGAATCTTTTCTAAAGCAGACTTTCTGAGGCATGGAAAATATTATCGCCGCATTTTTTACGCAGCCATTGGTAAGATATGAGTTATCTATTGTAATATCATTGGTAATCTGCCTATCAATCTTCTGCAGAAGTTCTCGGAAGTTGTCATGGTTTTTTCTGTACTTAGAGATGTGTTGAAAATACCTTCAGTGGTAAAACGCAGGTAGGTAGTTATTCCAAAGTGTTGGTGAACTTATCTATTAGTTTTGTAGGCCTAACACAAAAATCTTAATATTGTTTTACTGAGATTGTTTGTTTGTTCTTCTTTCTTACAATTTCAAGTCAATATAATGGAGCCAAGCCAAAGTGTTATCAAATCTAACATACTTAATAATCATAATAAGCAAATATTATCATACCAACTTTTACATATACTTATCATTATTTATGAACGTACCTATGTCTGTTCTATGACACATTATTTCATCATCACACTATACCTATTCACTTACGTTCAGGCTTCACTCTGCCGGTCTTACAAGAAACAACTTAGAGCTGAGTGAAGCCGTTTTTCTACACACAACACTGCACAAACACACAAGTACGAATTGCTAGGACTTTGCAAATATTTCCTTTTAAAAGTTTTGAAGAAAACTTTAAAAGGAACCTAATGTTAACCTAAATGTGTCAACTCAATTCAAAATATCTTAACTTCATAGAACATTAAATGTTTCGACTGTCATAACATAACATCTTAGTGCTCCAAAGTCATCATCATCCTGACCTGCTAGCGGTGCTCCCTGCTGATCAACAGACGATGCTCTGGTTTATTACAACCATTAGAGTTTCTTTACTTGATGTTGGTCACTTTTTGCCTTTCCCTATTTTAATACTACTTAAAATACTCTGACATTAGCAAAATCACAAAAAATCAAAAATTGAATGAAATTTTTCTAATTAAGTACCTACTTATGTCAATAACATTTGTTTGAGTCTGTCTGTTTGCAAAGGTGCAGTCTTCCCCCGAAAAGAACAGACGGGAAACTTAAAGGTTGTTCTTTTTGTTTTTTCATTACTTCCTATTTTTAACTGATCTGTCTTACTATTTTATTTATTTTTTGTCTCCATCTTTTTATTTAGTTTTTCTATTTTGCTCATCTTCTGTTTGTGTTACCCAAAGATAATATCAACACTAGTATTTTCTGTTTACATTCTTTGTGTTGTAATGTCTGAAGTCATTTTTTTTTTTTTTTATAAAAAACTAGCTTTTCACCCGGGACTTCGTTCCCGTGGGAATTTTCCCGTCAATTTTCCAATGTTTTTAATAGTTATTCTGCTATTCGGGATGGAGAGAAATACAACAAATCAAAAACCATGGAAACCGGTCCAGCCGATCTTGAGTTATAAGTGGTGTAACTAACACGACTTTGTTTTATATATTTAGATGGGTTCGCTCTTGACCACAATCTAGCTTAGGGAAAAGATGTGCTCGAGGATGTAGCGAACTCACCCAGAAGAAGCCTATTCACTCGTACTTTAAAGATATTTGGGTTGTATGAACTCGGAAATACAGACACCGGCAGGGAATTCCACTCCTTGGCAGTGCGCAATATAAAAGATGAAGAATAGCGCTCAGTACGTATCAGAGGGATCTTGACAAGATAAGGGTGATACCCGCAGTGCATCTGGATGTCCGATGGAAAAAAGGGGCAGGCGGAATGAGCCAATGCAGCCTCTGAGCACAGTCTCTGAAGTACATCTTATAAAAAACACATTTAGACTTCTTTTTTTTACAATATGTTATTTCATTCTGAAGGAGATGAAGTTTTCCCAGTTATATCAAATAAGATGAAAAGAATTAATTAATCTGCTTTCATTAACTTAATTTATTTCCAGGTGGAGTGAGTCATCTTAGGTTTTGTAAAGCATGTGCAAAGTAAGCTTTTAAAAGATGACTGGCAAGCTTGACACTTTGGACCGGCCCTGCATTGTATGGCGCGCAGTATAAATCAGAGCTCAGCTTAAATTGGTAGTGTAAAGCGTGACCTGCTCTTGACTGTACGTTAGTGACAGCGCCGCAACAACACCGCGGTCCTATGTCAACATTGACAACGCCATAGGGCGAGCAATTCTTTGCGCGGGACCCTCGCGCAATCAAAGTGAAGTTTCACCGTGAGCCGAGCGCGAGTTTGTCGTTATCGTGGTAAAGTTGCTGAGAAAAAAAAATTCGAACTTTCTCAGGGATGTGGCTGCCTTTCATTAAGATAATTCTTCACGAACACAACTACTGCCATGTATGTACACTGAGAACACCGTCAATGATATGATAATTATTATTGTTGGAAGACTACCAATCAAACCAACATAATAACTTTGATTTATTGTGTATTGGGAACTTCCTAATAGAGTTACATGATTTTAACTAGTTGACAGTAAAGATACATAGTAAAAGGCTCTAGCACCAATCAAAAACTGAATGTATAATTTTTGGAATGATGGGTATTCGAATAAGAACAAAACTGAGAATGATGAGGATGGTTGAGAATAAGATGTATAGAGCCTGGAAAATGAGTGATATCTTTGTTTGGAAAATGAGTGATATCTGATATAATAAGATTAACATGCATATATGAATAAAAAAACTTGTTCCACATAATTTTATTTTATTCCAATAAATTCTCCCAATAAATCACCTAGTAAACTAAAAATCAAACTGTCATAATTCATCCAAGAAAAAAACTGTTGAAAATAAATACAGAACTTTCTCCGGAATGTCCGCAGTCTCTTATAGGTGAAAATCACTTGTTGGAAGATGCATTAGCATTACGTCTTGTGTATACTGATGAAGTCGAAGAGTTGAGTTTCCTCATGGTATCTAGAAGTTCCTTCAGGTGTTTATCCCATCATTTTCTATCTTCACTCACATGTACAAGCAAAAATAAAATTCAGGCACATTGAATCAATTTTGTGACATCTTAACTGTCTGCTGGGAAAACTCAAGTTTGCAGTGGGTCTTTACTGTGCCAGTAGCCACTAAATTGATAAGGAAGATTATGTTTCTCCACAACATAAACACTTCTTCTGCAATCAAATTGCTTTTGTATAGTTTCAGTCTGTCTACTGGGTAATATTAAGTTTTTATCTAGTAGTGGTTGCCCTCAGAAGTACTTAATCACCAACAGATTTTCGTTTTCGCCAAAAATATTATTGTTGTGATTACTGTAAAAACTTCAAATGTTTATCTCCACAGCAAGTTACAATGACAAGAGCCAAGGAGTTTACAAGACTACATACTCTTTGATACAAGAGCGAGATGTGAAATGAGATGGAAGGATGGGAAACATCACGCGGGAAAATTTAAAATACATACAAAAACAAAACTCAAAATTACGAAAAAAAAAATTTTAGTTTTGGAAGGTTTTCTTTCTTAGTTTATATACAAAATGACTTTCTAACAACAAATTTACAAATTATGTATTTTATTAAGCCGCTAAATAATGTTTTTCAAAGGAAAACTTGCGATGTTGACGCCGGAGGAGTCGCCTACTTCAAAAGCGTGAAAATCAATTTCCATAAAGTCGGAAAATCCTTACATGGTACCAATTGTTTCAGAAAAAAAAAAGAGTACGCATGGGATCGTTCATTCTTTCAAGCTTCGACTTAGACGGCCTGTCACGTGACGTGTCATGGCAGCCCAAAGTGAGATTTAATCCAATTTTGTCTTATGCTTCGTATGCTTCAAGATCTTTGAGAGCTTTGAGAACCCAATTTATATTTTTCTGACTTCTTATAGATTTCTTATATCCATATTTAAGATCCCCGACGTCATTCATTCTTATATTTTTCTCACTAGTTCGCAAACAATGCGTCCCCATGGTACCAATTGAATCAGCTTCCTTCCGTCAGCATCAAAATCATCGCGTCAAATTCACGCAAGAACGGTGGTAGCCTCCCTGGATGTACTAGACGGGGGGGCTACCACCTAAGCCGAGATCATAGAAAATTGTCTATGGTTGATCATATTGGTACCATGTAAGGTCACGTGACTTATTTCGAAGTTGATTTTCCAAAGAATGAATGATGCCCATGCGTACCTATGCGTACCCCATAAAAACATTTTTTTGTAAATAAAGAATGAACTGATGCTTTTTTTTCGCCATCTTATCTCATGTTTGTGTTCCATAAATATTGATATTTCTTATTCGTATACGAATATTCCTGAGCTTTCGGTGAACACCAGCGTATGTGGGCAACCACTACTACCTCAAGCTTGTCCAGCAGACTCAGCAGAGGAATAAAAGTGTCCAAAGTGATTTTTAGTCTCGAAGTATGAAGTGGTCTTGGATGCTGCTCGCATACTGATTCCTCGACTTCTCATCGAATACCTGTCATAATGTTTTTCAGCAGTATGAACATCCATATACCTGGAAGATATAGACTTTGCGGATGATCTCTGCCTACTCGCTACTTCACGAGAACACCTCCAGTCCAAGGCCGACGATCTTGCCAATGCTGCTGCTGAAGAGGGTCTGCGCATAAACGATAATAAAACGAAAGACATGCGCCTTAATACCACTGATGCAACGCCTATCTATATAAACGGCAAAGCAGTCGAAATTGTGAAGCGCTTTACCTACCTAGGGAGCATTGTAGACCCTATGGGAGGTACAGAAGCTGATGTAGAAGCGCGTATCAACAAGGCAAGAGCCGCATACGCACAGCTTAAACCCGTTTGGACGTCATCAATAATCACAAACAAAAATAAGAATATTCAACTCGAACGTCAAGTCAGTCCTCCTGTACGGATGCGAGACATGGCTCGTCAAGAATGACGTCACCAGCAAACTTCAGGTGTTCGTGAATGTTTACGTCGCATCCTGGGAATCTGTTGGCCACGAACCATCCCTAATGCAAGACTGTGGGAGCTAACTGACCAAAAACCAATGAGCAAGGAGATTCTTATAAGAAAATGGCGCTGGATTGGGCACGTCTTGAGGAGACCAAATAACCATCTGTCTAAACAAAGCCTTATATGGCAAGCTTGTGGTACAAGAAAGCCGGGCCGTCCCCGTACCACCTGGAGACGGTCAGTTGATAAAGAGGCTGCATCAACTGGTCTCAGTTGGAAAGACATCGAAGCTGCCGCCCAAAACAGAGAAGAGTGGAAATCCTTTCTGAGAGCCCTATGTCCCTGATGAGGGATAACAGGATTGCATGATGAACATCCATTGCAAGCTAAATATTACCCATTAGACAGATTGAAACTGTCCAAAAGCAAAGTGAAGTGATTCTACTGCAGAATACTGTCTGTCACAGACTACTTAGAAGGAAGATAGTTTTCTTAATTAATTTGGTGGATACCGGCACTGCACTGGACCACCCCTAACATGACCCACTGACCCCGCAAACTTGAGTTTTCCTAAGATGTCAGGACAAAGCCATCAAACTGATTCAATGAGCCTGAAATTTCACATGTGAGTGAGTGAAGAAATATAAGACGGTAAAACAGAACTTAGATACCACAAGCAAACTCAACTCCTCAATTTTTATCAAGTTACAAAATATATGCTTACGTTCCTTTTAATGTCTTTTCATTTTACATATTATTATATAAGAAATGGTGTGTGTCTATACCTAGCGGTGCCCCGTCACTGGGCAAAAATGAATGCAATTATAATTAGCTCTAGATTTGTTCCATAACGGTGATATGTTAGACGCACCGAAACAGTGATATACTGGAAAAAGTTCAGTGCATAATTGAAACAATGTGTTTTTGTTTTCAAAACCAATTTCTAGTTTTTCTTAGGAAAATGTCAGGTTCAGTTGTTATCTTGGAGATAGGCAGTGTTCTCTGGATAGGGAATCTAATAAGACAGCATAAATAAATATTTAAGAACTACTTAGTCAGTTAATTTTGAATCGCTGCTTTCAAAACCCAATATATTTATTTCAACAATATCTTGAAAATTACTGAATGTACTTAGTTAATCTTTTAATATGTTGAAGTAAACAAACACATACTAGGTGTACTGAAGCCATTCATATTGCAGAGTGCATACATGTGGTAACCTCATGTGCGGCCCTCTGTACTTTAGTATATAACAATTCAAATTCAAAAATAACTAGACTTACCCTAGTACTTAAGAATAAAAATTTGAAATATTTGGAATAAAACAATTTTTTTTAAAATAAGTTTTTTAATTCATATATGCACTTTAATTCATTTTCCAAAACAAGTCTCAATTCGTAACCCAAATTTCACTGAAATAAAGAATTATGCACAAAATTAACAATATTATAATTTCAGTAAATAAATAAAATAAATAAACAAATATCTTTATTTCACTTTAAACAATTTAAAAGTAAGCGAGTCGCTAGTGTCTCCATTTAGGCTTTTCGCCTGTGTTTGGAGCCACCGCTCTTCGTGAGACCATTCTATTCTTAATTTTAAATCTATAGGTACTTATCACAAATTAACACAAAATAAAAATATATATCATAAATTCATAATGTTAGTAAAAGTTGAAAGAGAGTGTGTGTGTGAATGTGTGTGTGTGTGTGTTACGAGTGTTTATTAATGTAGGTATCTGATATATTCATATGTTATCTGAGGTGGAAGAGCCGCTGAAAGGCCAGCCCTACGACTATGTGTTGGGATCAGTAACAGTAAAATGAAATCTTCAGTGATTCAGTTCTCACCGTACCTACATGCCAGTCATGTTTCACAGCCTTGTAAAACGTGTGGCTCAGGCCAGCAGACCCACGGAACTTAAACAACGAATTTAGGTATTCTATGTATGCCAATATATAACACCTTCCTAGTGCCTATTGATGCCAAAAGAACCATATACAGGGTGTTAAGTAATTCGATCTTATCCTCTTGGGTGGTAAATAAGCCCATGAAACTGAACAACTTTCCCTAAGAACAAATGCCGAAATACGAAAAAAAATTTTTACTTCCCATACAAATTGCATCAGCTGATAAATCATTTTGTATGGGAAGTCAAAAATTTTTTTCGGATAAGATCGAATTACTTAACACCCTGTATAGTGCCTTCATAGTTTAAGAAATATAGGTCATTGTTTGTGGGTTGCTTCAAGCGCTTTGGAGCTATAAAACAATCTTGGTGTGCCTGCTGGGCGGAGGGTTCAACGCAGCAGACCAAACATCATAGCAGGCACACCAAGATCGTTTTATAGCTCCGAAACGCTTGAAGCACTAGGTTTGAAACTTTTTTCTCGATGGCACCAATGAAAGCATTTAAGCTTAGAACTAGTACCATGTCTCTAACTTTAGCCATTTCCGTGTACGAGAGGTGGGTCTGCTGAGCTGTTATCCATCCAGCAGTCCCACAAACAACGACCTTTATTTCTTAAACTATGACGGCACTAGATATTGTTCTTTTGGCATCAATAGGTACTAGGAAGGCATTATATATTGGCATACATAGAATACCTAAATTCATTGTTTAATTTCCGTGGGTCTGCTGGCCTGAGCTTGTGAAACGGGTAGAGCTTTCAAAGTATCACCGTTGTTTGTGAGCAATACTCCATACTCCACCTAAAATGAAAATAATAATAATAAAGCTTTATTCATTCCACATGCATTATCTAACATAACATTACATTGCAATTAAATTAAATCAAATCAATTAATATTATTAAAAATGCAAAGTTAATAAATGAAATTAAGTTAATTAAATTACTTAGTGTTCTTTTATTTAGATTCTTCATCATCTGTGGACCCTTTTGGGTAAAAGCCTCCTCCAAGTTATTCCACTCATCTCTATCTTTAGCAGCCTCCATCCATTGCTGGCCTGCTACTCTCGCTATCTAGTCGTCTGTTTGCTATGACATGAAAATGGATTTGGTTAATGAAAGTGGATTAATTGATTCTTATAAACTTATTAATTATTCCTGGCTTAAAATATTAGGTATATTGTGTATTCAAAAGTAACTAAATGGAAAGTTAAAGCTATTGTAGAGTTAATGACGGGGTTTTAGTAACTAAAAACCAATTAGTATCCAATGTTTGCAAGTTTCCTGACATGCCAACCTTGGTTTCAGCTTCAATTATACATTTTAAACATTCAAGTACAAGTTTGTTTATGTGGGTAATGTAATGTAATGTTATTGCAATTCGACCAGAATCACGTAGCAAAACATTTAATTTTATTTGGGTACTTACGGTTAATGTTTTTAAGCTCAATACTCCTGCCAGGGAGTATTATGTTCCTTGGTAATCCTACATACACACACTTCTTGGTAGGTCATCAAAGGTAGGTTATGGCAAGCGGTATTCTTTATTTATCCCAATCAGTCAATCCTTTTTTTAGGAATATTATTATGGCGGTCACTGGGTCATGTTACGGGTGGCTCTGTCTTCAAAAGTTATGACAATTTTGCCAATGCCAAGATTGGAATCTACAAGAGATCACGGTGCAAACAATTCTATTCTATTCTTGTGCATTTAAGGGTCTGTCTTTTTATGTAAGACAATTTTGCCAATGCCAATGTTGGAAACTAAAAGAGATCACGGTGCAAACAATTCTATTCTTGTGCATATATGGGTCTGTCTTTTTATGTAAGAAAATTTTGCCAATATCGAGGTTGGAAACTACAAGTGAACGCGGAAGAAAATTAAACAAACGGTAAATATTTTTGTTGTTGTCGTTTTTGATTCGCCTCACGATGACAGTCACAGACTATTTAGTTTATTGTTTTATTATTCGCATTGCGGCAGGCAAAGGTTAAGAATCATACAGCCTTGTCATCCTATGCAGTTTATGCGTTTTAATGTGACTGCACGACCGATGACCCATTTTTATTTTTTTAGTTGTTTTCAAAGTAAACAATAAAAATGTCCATAAATCAATGTTAAGGGTAATTAAAATTTAAACATACATTGAAAGGTAAATTATAAGAACAAAGTAAAATAATACTGCAGCATAACAGAACGCACAGCTAAGTAATTTGAATTTGATGTTCACGCAAAATATTGAAGTTGATTCAAAAGTTACCATGGTTTAGTAGCCGTCAAAATCAAAATCAATTTTTTTATTGAATTTTGGCGTACTAGTGTGAAAACAAATGAAAGAACGACTTTCTCATGATACTTGCAGTGCGTTTTGTTTTGCTGCAGTATTTAAATGTATTAGTTGTTTTTCATTACTTATTGATCTTTATTTTGATTAAATTAAAACTAAATGTTAATTTTTAATGTAATAATTATTTTTTTACCTTGAAAACAAAAAATAAATTGATGGGTTATAATATTAAAACGAATTGTCACTGTCACTGTGTCACTATTGAAAATGTTAAAATCAAGATGTTTTGAAGAAAATTGAGAAGTTTATTTTGTAATTGTAGCATAATTTAACAATATTTTTGAGTTTTTCGTGTAGTACGTGTAGTGGTGTTGAGTCGGAAGACGAATTCCACGTAAAACGTATACTGTTAAACTAACTACTAAAGGTTTCAAAACCAAGTAAGTTTTGTGGTGTTTTCCTATCGCCATGGATGGAATTTCATCTAGAATCTTTTCTAAAGCAGACTTTCTGAGGCACGGAAAACATTATCGCCGCATTTTTTACGCAGCCATTGGTAATATATAATAATAATAATAATAATAAATCAATGGCTGCGTAATATATATATGAGTTATCTATTGTGATATCATTGGTAATCTGCCTATCAATCTTCTGCAGAAGTTCTCGGAAGTTGTCAAGGTTTTTTCAGTACTTAGAGATGTGTTGAAAGTACCGTCAGTGGTAAAACGCAGGTAGTTATTTCAAAGTGTTGGTGAACTTATCTATTAGTTTTGTAGGCCTAACACAAAAATCTTAATATTGAATTACTGAGATTGTTTGTTTGTTCTTCTTTCTTACAATTTCAAGTAAATATAATGGAGCCAAGCCAAAGTGTTATCAAATCTAACATAATTAATAATCATATTAAGCAAATATTATCATACCAACTTTTACATATACTTATCATTATTTATGTACGTACCTATGTCTGTTCTATGACACATTATTTCATCATCACACTATACCTATTCACTTATGTTCAGGCTTCACTCTGCCGGTCTTACAAGAAACAACTTAGAGCTGAGTGAAGCCGTTTTTCTACACACAACACTGCACAAACACACAAGTATGAATTGCTAGGACTTTGCAAATATTTCCTTTTAAAAGTTTTGAAGAAACTCGTACTTTAGAGATATTTGGGTTGTATGAACTTGGAAATACAGACACCGGCAGGGAATTTCACTCCTTGGCAGTGCGCAATATAAAAGATGAAGAATAGCGCTCAGTACGTATCCGAGGGATCTTGACTAGATAAGAGTGATACCCGCAGTGCATCTGGATGTCCGATGGAAAAAAGGGGCAGGCGGAATGAGCCAATGCAGCCTCTGAGCACAGTCTCCGAAGTACATCTTATAAAAAACACATTTAGACTTCTTTTTTTACAATATGTTATTTCATTCTGAAGGAGATGAAGTTTTCCCAGTTATATTAAATAATATGAAAAGAATTAATTAATCTGCTTTCATTAACTTAATTTATTTCCAGGTGGAGTGAGTCATCTTAGGTTTTGTAAAGCATGTGCAAAGTAAGCTTTTAAAAGATGACTGGCAAGCTTGACACTTTGGACCGGCCCTGAATTGTATGGCGCGCAGTATAAATCAGAGCTCAGCTTAAATTGGTAGTGTAAAGCGCAGGTCATCTTGACTGTACAGTGAGAAGAGAGTCATTGAAATGGTATATTGTTAAGAAGAATTACACTTATAAAGTGTGTTTTTCACCCCTGATGAAAAAAGAGTGCTGTTAGTTTGTCTGTGGCATCTTAGCTCTTAATCAAGTGGACCAATTTAGATGTGATTTTTGTTTTATTTGAAAGCTGATGTGGTCGAGATGGTTCTTGACAATTATTTTTCTCAACAACTACCTATGCTTAGTGTATGTATGTATGTGCTCAAGAAGGTTACAACTGTGCCTAGTTAACTACTATAAAAACTCTGATGATTTATCAGCAGGCCGAGTACACTCAAGAGCATGTCAAGCTTGACACTTTGGACCGGCACTGCATTATATGGCATGCAGTATAAATCAGAACTCAGCTTAAACTGGTAGTGTAAAGCGTGACCTGCTCTTGACTGTACGTTAGTGACAACACCGCGGTCCTATGTCAACATTGACAACGCCATAGGGCGAGCAATTCTTTGCGCGGGACCCTCGCGCAATCAAAGTGAAGTTTCAGCGTGAGCCGAGCGCGAGTTTGTCGTTATCGTGGTAAAGCTGCTGAGAAAAAAAAATTCGAACTTTCTCAGGGATGTGGCTGCCTTTCATTAAGATAATTCTTCACGAACACAACTACTGCCATGTATGTACACTGAGAACACCGTCAATGATATGATAATTAATATTGTTGGAAGACTACCAATCATACCAACATAATAACTTTGATTTATTGTGTATTGGGAACTTCCTAATAGAGTTACATGATTTTAACTAGTTGACAGTAAAGATACATAGTTAATTTTGGAATGATGGGTATTCGAATAAGAACAAAACTGAGAATGATGAAGATGGTTGAGAATAAGATGTATAGAGCCTGTTACAAGGACTTTGTTTGGAAAATGAGTGATATCTGATATAATAAGATCAACATGCATATATGAATAAAAAAACTTGTTCCACATAATTTTATTTTATTCCAATAAATTCTCCCAATAAATCACCTAGTAAACTAAAAATCCAACTGTCATAATTCATCCAAGAAAAAAAGCTGTTGAAAATAAATACAGAACTTTCTCCAGAATGTCCGCAGTCTCTTATAGGTGAAAATAACTTGTTGGAAAGTGCATTAGCATTACGTCTTGTGTATACTGATGAAGTCGAAGAGTTGAGTTTCCTCATGGTATCTAGAAGTTCCTTCAGATGTTTATCCCATCATTTTCTATCTTCACTCACATGTACAAACAAAAATAAAATTCAGGCACATTGAATCAATTTTGTGACTTTTTCCAGACATCTTAACTGTCTGCTGGGAAAACTCAAGTTTGCAGTGGGTCTTGTGCCAGTAGCCACTAAATTGATAAGGAAGATTATGTTTCTCCACAACATAAACACTTCATCTGCAATCAAATTGCTTTTGTATAGTTTCAGTCTGTCTACTGGGTAATATTAAGTTTTTATCTAGTAGTGGTTGCCCTCAGTAGTATTCACCAACATCTTTTTGTTTTCGCCAAAAATATTATTCTTGTGGTTACTTTAAAAACTTAAAATGTTTATCTCCACACTACAGCAAGTTACAATGACAAGAGTCAAGGAGTATATACAAGAGCGAGATGTGAAATTGTGAGATGAGATGGAAGGATGGGAAACATCACGCGGGAAAATTTAAAATACATACAAAAACAAAACTCAAAATTACGAAAAAAAAATAATTTAATTTTGGAAGGTTTTCTTTCTTAGGTTATATACAAAATGACTTTCTAACAACAAATTTACAAATTATGTATTTTATTAAGCCGCTAAATAATGTTTTTCAAAGGAAAACTTGCGAAGTTGACGCCGGAGGAGTCGCCTACTTCAAAAGCGTAAAAATCAATTTCCATAAAGTCGGAAAATCCTTACATGGTACCAATTGTTTCAGAAAAAAAAAAAGGGTACGCATGGGATCGTTCATTCTTTCAAGTTTCGACTTAGACGGCCTGTCACGTGACGTGTCATGGCAGCCCAAAGTGAGATTTAATCTAATTTTGTCTTATGCTTCGTATGCTTCAAGATCTTTGAGAGCTTTGAGAACCCAATTTATATTTTTCTGACTTCTTATAGATTTCTTATATCCATATTTAAGATCCCCGACGTCATTCATTCTTATATTTTTCTCACTAGTTCGCAAACAATGCGTCCCCATGGTACCAATTGAATCAGCTTCCTTCCGTCAGCATCAAAATCATCGCGTCAAATTCACGCAAGAACGGTGGTAGCCTCCCAGTCGTCTCCACAA
>OX465246.1:9615744-9654596 GCA_949987775.1 Aproaerema taeniolella
CAGGGACACAGCGGTTGACCGTTTTGATGAATTTTGATACTAAGATAAGACCTCAGCTGGGCACGATATAACCTGTAGTCCACGCGGGCGAAGCCGCGGCCGGAAAGCTAGTTTAGGGTCATGTCAAATAATCAGGGTATCACTTAAAGTGTCATTTATTGTAAACTGTTCAAGTTAGATTAACCAAACAAAATCATATTAAATAATAATAAAATAGAATAATGTTTTTTTATTATTCTAACTTGAACGAACAGTTTACAAAATACGACACAAGTGTTACTCTTGATTTTTTTTAGAAAAAAAGAAAAATCGTTATAAAGTTTAAGGACAGGATGCAAGTCAATAATATGCATTTTGTAGTTTAATATTAAAAATGATTTTGTTTGGTTAATCCAACTTGAACAGTTTACAAAATATGACACTAGGTGATACCCCTGACTAATTGACATTATCAAAATATCTAACTCGAAAACAAAAGAAGATCGAAGAATGATATTAAGCATAGTGTTATTAAGGCCTGCCAGTGCACCACCTGAAAGAATGACCAAATCCGTCGTTGGGGGGCCACTCTTGTTCGCTTAGCCTGCTAGACCCTTTATCCAACTTTGATGAGCTAAATTATGAGGACGAGTAGTCCAAAAATATGAACCTGGTCTAATTCTATGCAAGATTAAATGCCCTCCAACATTTATGAAGGACAATCTTCGATATTGTAAGTCCTTTCGAGATATAACCAAAAAAAAAAACGCAAAAATACCCGTTTTGGAGTGAATTTTTTACCCCCCACCACTTAAGCACGCCTCCGCCGGGGAGGGAACCTAGGATAGTCATATTTGGCAACAATGAAGCTATTAAATCAATAAAACCTCTTGTAGGATTTAAATCAGATTCCAATTTTAAGCAAACTGGCCTAATACTACTCTTCTTGGTATATGAGAAAACGCTGATTTCCGTAGTGATGCTTCGGAGCTGAAATTTACATTATTCAATAAATTTTAGTTGCAAATCCGCCTACTGTTGGCGCCACCTGACAACTTTAATAACTCCTACCTATCCCTAAAACGTGTGACGCTTGAGGAATGTTGTCTTAACATATTACGTTTGTGATGGTTCCAGCTATCGATTGATGCTAGTTTCACAAATGGCTGCAACTATAAAAAAGACGAGTAAAGTAGGTGCCAGCTTTTATACAAAAATCTTCTAAGCCCATTACAATAACTTAACACCTGCGAGAAAGCAAAAACTTATTTCTCCCCTTTTATTGTTACACATGCCTAGGAGTTTTCTGTATAAAGGTAGCTTACCCACCGTCAAATATTTTTTTTCCAAAATTCTATGAAACTATTATTTGAAAAAAAAAAGTTATTCTTTGAAACTATTGTTTGAAAAAAGTGATTCTATGAAAGTATTGTTTGAAAAAAGTGATTCTATGAAACTATTATTTGAAAGATGGGCCCTCAATCAAGATGCACACTACAACTGTCACAAAGGAACCCACATAATTTTTTTTTACTAGTAAGTAATGGTTTCCTTTTTTTTCCTTTGGGGGAAGTTGTTCAAGTTCAGTGACCACATCCCCTAATTTTCACTTTTACATGGCTTTTGCAAGCAAATTATCAAGGCTTGTTTAACATTTCTTGTGACCTAAGAAAAAGTGTTGCTAAAGTTTAAATCGTTAAATTTCTATTTATCGTCGAGCATAACAATAGTAATCTCACCCTTAACCTATGTCGTTGGTTATCAAAGTTGTACCGCGGTGGTGGCACCATCAGCAATGTTTTAAAAGTAAAATTACGGAATCATTTAGAATTATTAAAAATATAGCAGTTTTATGATCCCTAGTCTAAATAAAGCGACAAGAGACATGAAAATACCTCGGTATGACACTGAAATCTTTTTAATAGGGTAAAAAAATATCACAGTAACCATAAAGAAGCCAGCGCAATAGACAGCTAACATTCATATATAATAGTAAACTGTTAAACAAGAGGAGAAAGTGACCGATAACCGACGACGGTGGTGCTGTTTGGAGCCCGATTGGCAAGAATGGGAATAGCATTTTTTTCTAAGAGTGATACATAGTACTATCGAAACAAACTCCCGCGCAATTTTCACTTATTTGGAACAGAAGCTAGGGAACGTGTACCCATACTACGTGACCAGTACAGGGGTCATCAAACATACCACACTTAAGTCACACTCACAGGGGCGGGGGGCCTAAGTATTCGTCACGTACAGTCAATATCCTCAAGGATAATCTTGTGCTTTTCGAGCTATTTTCAATTACGGCGCACAGCATTTAACGCTTTTTGAAATCACAGGTAGCTGCGCAGACCACTGTAAACAAAAACAGTGGTCTGCGCAGCTACCTGTGATTTCAAATTGATTTCTACCTTGTTTTTGGTCACAAAAACTGTAATTACTATACGTAAAACTAGAGGGGGGTCTTGACATTTACTTCGGGTGGTCACAATGCTTCACAGGTAAAAATGCGTCACGCAGTATGAGTACGTTCCCTAACCTATGCATAAAAAAAGCTGCCCATGTTTCATTGAATTTCGAAAATGAGAACTTTAAATGGCTTCACTAGGAAATAAAGGATCTTCATACAACTTTTCCTTCCACATATTTGTCTTCACTAATATTATAAAGAGGAAAGATTTGATTGTTTGTTTGCATTGAATTGGCTCCGAAACTAAGTACTGGATCGATTTACAAAATAATTTAACCATTAGAATGCTACATTATCCCTGAGTAACATAGGCTATATAATTTTCTCGAATTCCCACGGGAACGTAGTTCCGGGCGGAATGCTAGTCTATATAAATAAAAATTAATGCTGCTAAGCGCCAAACTTGAAAACGGCTCGACCGATTTGGATGATTCTTTTATGGTTGTGTTCCTTATTGTCACGACCAGGTTTATATTAAAAAAAAACCACTGGAGAGTTCTCACGAGAACGAAGTCGCGGGCGGACAGCAAGTAAGGCAATAAAAAAAAATACTTTATGTTTACTTGTGCAAGTGACAACTTTCTTAGTGAGGTGGTATAAATACATTGTACAACAGAACCCTCGTCTGTCGGTCACTTCGTCACTCGTTGAACAGTGTACTACGTACGTATTGTGTTCAATTTATCGTAGTTTAGGAAATTTTCATCTGTATAGTTCCTAACACTATCGACTCGTTTTAGGTACTTGAGTCATGATAAAAAAAAAATAGGCAGACCCTATCATACGTCTTTGTACTACGTTGACTTAATACTTTTTTAATAGCATTTGTGAAAAAAGAAACTGCTACTAGAACCAGTGCCTAGTTGCAGGATAGGGATAGGAAAACAGGAAATGGACTTCTTGATCTTGGGATAAGTCGTCAGTTCAGTTTCCCGTTCAAGATCGATACTTCCAAAACCCTATAGAATGGCTCATGAATTTTTTTGCCCTCTAAACTGAAATGTGGAATTTATAAAAGCTCACATGCTTGCTGACAATTGTAAGAACTATTCGCTTCTAACTGGGTGCAGGACCACTGACCGTACTTACCAAATCAGTTATTTCGCGGTATAACTTTGTCTTGGTATCTGACACGAAATAATTTTAGGTAGGTATAATTTCGATGAAATAGGTACAATAAGAAAACATTATGTTATTCTAGGCTAATTGTTACGTACATTTGAATGATAGGAAATACTATTTTTGACTATAAAATAAACTTTACGGATTGAAATATCACCTTGTAATAAATCTGTCTTGCTTTCTAATCTTTTTTCTTTCAGCGTTTAGCTCATATTTCGCTATTGCTATCTAGACATTCAATTTTAATTCTACAAGTGAATTAGCAAAAACATTATTGCGATGCCTTGTTCCTGTTTATGTCGTACATTCGGGTCTCCCTTTCACGGACTGTCAGATTCGCTTCTGGAGCATCAGCTGTCCTCAACAGCACTGCGGCGAGTCCTCGGGTAGATCCAGTGAAGGTGCGGTGCTATTGTGTAAGCGCCCACGCTTCAGTCTTTGAACAGATCAGGTCAGTATTCAACGAAAGATTATATAATTAATTCAGCATTTATTTGTAAAATAGGTATTTCACAGTTGACAGATGGGCACCCGTTAAGTTATGTATTTTAGACTTACCACTGCCTTAATATGAACCTAAATTGTAAATTAGTACTTGAAAACACGACCACTTGCAGATTGGAAATTGCACCTGAAAAAATAAAATACGTTAATACTAAATTTACATAAAAAATAATGATATACTTACGCTTCGGTTTTGCTGGTATTAATTTAATAGAACCAGGTTTTTCTATAGGCTCTATAGTTTTTGCTTTCTTCTCTGGAGGAGTTTCATTGTGGACCGGAGATGGCCTTTTCGGTGCCGGCACAGGCACGGGAGGCGTTGAAAGAACCTTTTTATTTAATAATGTAGCCCTCGATGGTGGTGGTTTTATTTCTTCTTCTAGGCCATGTTTTCTAAATTTAGAGTGAAAAGTTTTAACAGTTTTCGGTTTAGGATCGTCAGGTTTTCTAACTTCTATAGATATTGAAGGTTTTTCTTTTTTTACCTCATTCAGTTTTGGAATTTTCCCTAACTTTTGAATAGAGGGTTTATCGTCAGCTTTTGGCTGTTTGTCATTTTCGGTTTTTATTTCTTCCTTTAACTTTTCTTTTGCTTTATCTTTGTCAGAAGAATGTTTACTCTTGTCATCCCTGGATCGACTGCTGCTAGATGAACTCGATTTACTGCTATTAGAACTAGATTTATCGCTTTTAGACTTAGAATGTGATGAAGAATGCCTATCCTTATCCTTAGATCTATCTTTAGTACTACTGCTGCTACTACTACTGTGACGACTGGAACTACTTTTATGACTTTTTTCTTTTTCACTAGAAGAAGAGTGTGACTTGCTAGAATGTTTTGATGAGCTAGAGGATTTTGAACTGCTTTTACCATGTGCTTTTTCTTTACTTTTGCTTTTATGTTTTTCTTTAGACTTCTCTTTATCTGATTGGTCAGATGTCTTGTTACCGTCGTCATCAACTTGTGAAACGACTTGTGTACCATCTTTGACGCTAATCTTAAGAACGGGTAACGTTTCAGGTTCCTTGTTTTCCTGTTTTACTTCAGACGTATTTTTATCGTTTTCAATATTTTCCGATTTAGCACTATTTTCAGTAGGTTTAACACTGCTTTTCTCTCCACTTTCGGTCTCTGAACAAACTTCATTCTTGATATCACCATTCGGTTCTGAATAAGCTTCGGCGATGATTTGAGGTATATCCGTTACCAATACAGGCATTACTTGATCGCCTTTAACAGTCTTTAGCCATTGCTCGACGAGTTTTGATGCTAAGGCTCTGATTGCTAAAAAAGGACATTATTGAATATATTAACACAAACAACAGATAAGAAACAAAGCTACCTAAGTAACGGCTACTACCTACTTGCTACTTCGAAGAACATAGTCAAAAAGTGGAGACTCCTTATGAATTTTTTTTACGGGACATCTTCCGGGACATCACTTAAGTAAATACAAATTTTAGTACTATAGTTGAATTTAACCTTTGTTTTTGTTCGACACGATCTTTAGGACCAAATAAAAGAACCAATTTATACATGTACACATTTTCCAATTTAAACGTTTTTTTTTTTACTGTTGTACTAACTTTTGTATGTACTTAAGTGATGTTCCGAAAGATGTCCCATAAAAAAATGTTGTCATAAGGAATCTCCACTCTTCGCAGTTTAGGTGAATATACAACTTGTTTTTTTTGATATCCCATAACTCTAAGGTCATATTCCATGAATAAAAATAATTTAAAAACTCTAAGGAACATATGTTCTTAAATGGGTATTTTCGGAGATCTCATCAATCAAAATTAAAATATTTCAAAATCTTTCTCCCATAAAATGAGTCCTAGGTTGGCACACTTTTATTAAAAATATAGTTTCAATCATTCATAATTTAGAATGCGACATTGTCATTTCTTACTTAAAGGTGTTTTATAGGAAATTCACATTTTCACCGAATTATTTTGTATGAAAAATAAAAATTTGAAATTATTAATAATTGAAAAATAATGTGTATGCTATTTGATTCGTACACGTGGTCTCATTAATACCCTGGATTTATGGGATATCAAAAGGAACAGGTTGTATAATATTCAGCCTATTCCGATCACTGGCCATTACAATAGCTGATGAAGCGCTCGTAGCCCAGTGGCTCTCGCTGCTCTCAACCGATCAGTGAAGTTAAGCAACGTACACAGAGGCAGGGAACCTGATGGGTGACCAAAGTGGCAATTTATCACGAGCGTTTCCGTGCTTCGGAGGGCACGTTAAGCTGTCGGTCCCGGTTGTTGTCGAGTGACTACAGTCGTTAAAACCAAGTCAGAGGCCATTATGCGGTTTGAAAATTCTGACACCAGGGTTAGCTAAGTTCGCCACATATTCGTACTTGACTATACCTACACGATAGGAAGAATAATAGCTGATCACAATAATTTATTGTTAACCGTAACGAAAGTTGTGCCTTTCCATTTTCACAATCACATTTGCCAAAACCAGCTCAAAAGTACTAGCAGAAAGTAGAGTTAATGGTTCGAGTATCGTTCACGTATTAAAAAATTACCACATACCATACTCAAGGGCTCGTATTCAGATTTCCTCTTTTTGTGTCTCAAGGGGCTCCCCCAACCCCCTTAAGACACACAAACTATACCTACATATTAGCGAGACCCCAGACAAAGACATGTTTTTCACAGGAATTTTATTGCTCCCAGAAGTCGAACCCGAGACCGTCGATAAGAATGCGTTGTGAAATAAATAACTAAAGCGGTCAAGTTTTTTCACCGAGAATATGCAACAGAATCAGCATTTTGTTATCACATGCACTGCAAAAATACAATCCAAATATGAATTCTACTACTATACGTAAAAAACTTACCGTAATGATTTCCATCTTTAGATAACTCTTTTACCAGTTTTGGGCAATTATTCGTTTTTAGACGTTCTATATCCACAGGGCATAATAGCAGTAGTTCAAGCAATTCTCTCACCAGAGGCCAATTTTTTGCTACTATGCTTTCAGTCAACCATATGTGAACAAGGCGCCAGCCTCCGGAGCCCATAAATAAGCCTAGGAGTTCTGTTTCCGTACATTTTAGTATCTGAATATATATACATTTTGACACCAATTTCTTCGAGAACTTAGTCATTAAGCTGAAAAGAAAAAAGAACGAAATATAGTTGAGCTGCTATTCGTTTCCTATCAATCAGTACCCATAAAATGATATTTTAAGCATGCAAAAAAAACGCGGTAATAGCTCAGTTGGTAATGAGCCAGACTAGTTCGGATTTCTCAATAACGATCACTTGCTCAGCGGTAAAGGAAAACGTAAAAAAATAAATAACTTACCATGCAAGCCTCTGTACTTCGTCAGTGCTCTTAATACCACCATTTGGTGCTAGCAACACGCTGAGGCAATTTAGCAACTGTATCGGGTCGATTCGTGGCTAAAACAAAAACGATACTATTAATTTAGTTAAAAAAACATTAATCTGAAATTGGCAAGTAGCTGCAAGCAGATTAAGAGGTTACAGACGTCAGCTAAGTCTGCAAAAATGTCAGAGTTTTTTAAGATACGCTCAGCGAAAACTAGAAGTCTGAACTCCGGTACGTTGAGTTAAAAGAACTAATGTAATTCACTACTGACTTATTTAATAACATTTTAAATGTTTTACGAAATAAAGTTATTTTTGACTTTGTACATGCGTTTTTGTGATCCCTGCTACGAAAATATTTCCTAAAATGGTAACACAGCACTTTTCGAGACAAATCTGTGAAGTTAAGCCACGTACACCTCATAGTGGAATATCATGAGCGTTTCCGTGCTGAGTGCCCGTTAATCTCTCCCAGTTGTTGTCCCAGACTACATTCCTTAAGCAGAGTCAAAGAGGCCATTTGACGGTTTGAAAACTCCAACACCACATTCGCCCCTTTTTATTATAGACATCATAATAAGGAAGGATGTACAGTACATACACTCAATACAAAGTCCGTACATTAGTGCCCCTTGAAAGAACCCCGACGCTAAAGTATGGAGAAAGTGGTTTCAGTCAATTTTGATGAAAAGAGATGTACTATTGAGACCAAATCAACTTAAAATGATAAACCAGACAACAGAGAATGTTTTAGTACATACAGAATATTATTAAGTACCCCAATTTTATAAAATGTATTAATATTGTATACTACAATATTGTATACTATTTTCCTTTTCTTGCTGAGAACACTCACTGGTCGACCGTAAGTATGTAGTATAAAGGCCCCGCCGGGTCAGAAGTACCATCGATTTGTACCATTGATGGTACTACTGACCTAGATTACCACTGATGGTACTGGCGACTTTTACACACTGACAGGCGCCCAAACATTTATTTTACTTATATGTAGTAACTTACTGGCCACTTGATTAATTAAACCTCGTTTTATTTATATCATGACGTTTAGTGACATTTTATTTAAAAAATCTATTCATTGAGATATAAGAGGGGACACCGCGAATCGCTAATTTGTAGCACGGGTTGCGGTGCGCGCACCTCACGTCATTTATTCTGCGTAGATCGCTTGCCGCGACTTGGCGAGTATTGTGATTATATTTAATTCCAAACATGCCTTCGCGTGTATTGAGATACAGTACAAACAACTCGAGAAAATTGAATAAAAGACAAGGAGTGAAGTTTCACCGGTAAAATTATTGTATGGCTTGTAAAATGGGCATTAAATCGTATTTAAAAAAAAACAATAATTTAACCCACACGCCGCACCGTCCGGCCATATTTCATAGATCACAATCTATGAAATCTGTGCAGAGGGGACTTCTATAAATATCTACCTACTCCTCTCTACTCATTTTAACAACAGTTAATTACTTACATAGATATATTGCAGTTAAAATTTTCAATTAGGTAATGCATGTTATACTTAACTTTTTTTTACCCGTCTTAAAAAAAGGAGGTTATCAGTTTGACCAGTATGTATGTATGTTTTATTTAGCTATACTACTTCAAAAAATAATAGATAGGTTAAAAAATAAATAGCGTCGATACAAAATACAAAATAGTAGTAAAGTAGTTAAATTTAATTTCAAATATTTCGTTTTTTTGTTATAAAATATTTATAATAATTTAGTTGGAAGAAAATATTATTTTTTGTTTTATGTGGAAGGAAACTCACGTGCTAAATCTAGTGTTGTTTTTAATGGTACTACCGACATAAGTCTAGGTCAGTAGTACCATCAATGGTACAAAACGATGGTACTTCTGACCCGGCGGGATAAAGGCTTCGATCGAAATAAAAACCATTAATAAACATGTCCGTTTAATATGTTATGGATTTCGGTGTCATGATTAAAAATTACTATGGGCACTAAATAACACGGTTACGAAGTTCTTTATTGAGCTCTGATCGACTGAGTGAAATCACTTTCTTCATACTCTAAATTCGGACTCTTTTGAAAAAGAAAATGCCTTTTCTAAGGTTTCGTTTGAAATCAAAGTAACTTTCCTTTAATTTGCTAAGCAGATGGTCCAAGTATAGACACCAATATTTTAAAGTAAAAATTTTTTATCACAAGTTTTAAACCTATTTTGGCCGTGGTTTTTAGGGTTCCGTACCCAAAGGGAAAAACGGGACCGCTGTCCGTCCGTCCGTCTGTCTCACCAGGCTGTATCTCATGAACCGTGATAGTTAGATAGTTGAAATTTTCGCAGGTGATACATATTTCTATTCGGGCCCTTCTTACCCACTGGGCACTGTAGGCAAGTGCTCAAGGCCCCGCGATCAATTGTCCTCAGTAGATAATTACAATTACTGAAAAAGTACTTGTCCTTACTAATATTATAAATGCGAAAGTAACTCTGTCTGTCTGTCCGTCTTTCACGCCTAAGAGACTGGGAAAGGACATAGGCTACATTTTATCCCACGGCTGGGCACGATATACCCTGTAGTCCACGCGGGCGGAGCCGAAGGCGAAAAGTTAGTTACTTATTAGCTTTTGCAAGCATTAAGCGTCAAATCAACGCAATAAAGGCAGTGCTGAGGGTATGCCCGAAAATCAGGCTTTTTATACGTTTAAATTGTCCTACACCTATTTAAAAATTAATATTCAGTGTCACAGTCACAGGGGCCCCATTATCGTATTATGCCCATGGCCTCCTATAGCTTAAAGACGGCCCTGTTTCTATTGGCCCTATAACAACAAATACTAAAAACCAGAATAAAATAAATATTTAAGGGGGTTCCCATACAAAAAAAAGTGATTTTTTTTGCTCGTTTTTATAGAAAGTCTGTCCGAGTGTATCTCATGAACCGTGATAGTTAGACAGTTGAAATTTTCACAGATGATTTATTTCTAATGGTCTTATAACAACAAATACTAAAAACCAGAATAAAATAAATATTTAAGGGGGCTCCCATACAAAAAACGAGATTTTTTGCTTTTTTTTATAGATACTCTGTCCGAGGCTGTATCTCATAAACCGTTATAGTTAGACAGTTGAAATTTTCACAGATGATGTATTTCGGTTGCTGCTATAACAACAAATACAAAGAAGTTGAATAAATTAGATATTTAAGGGGGCTCCATACAACAAACGTGATTTTTTTGCCGCTTTAATAGGTAATGGTACGGAACCCTTCGTGTGCGAGTCCGACTCACACTTAGCCGGTTTTATTTATGTATGGCATTGGCTTGTTGCCTAAATTAGGTATAAGCATTTTGAATGTCATAAGGTATTTTTTTTTTAGTATAAGATGGGTTAACTCTTGACCGAGGTCAGAAAATGCCTATAAAGGCACTGGTACTCCCATGCAGCGACAGAACACAGCAAGTTAATGTGCCCGTCAGTTTCCACCACATTCTATGTAACACGTCTTTATTTTAATGTTTCTGTAGGCAACAAGGAACCCTTACAGTTTCGCCATGGCCGTCTATTCGTAGTTTAAATAGCAGACTCATGCCGTAAAATATTAAAATAAAATCTTACGTCACATACGCATAAAACAGGGATGATTTTTAAATAGTTTTTTTATTGTGTGTGATATAATCGGATAGCTTTTCCAAAATAACATTTTTACGTTTAAAAGGTCAATGTGCGAAACATTAATCTTTGAATTGGTATTGATATTAGGTAAGCCTTATAGGCGATAGCTCACGAGCGGCAACGGTGACAGCGAATTTTCGTTTACAGCGCGTGGTGGAGTTAGGCCCTTCGCAAGCGTATGCAAAAAATACAAAAACAGCAAGTGTCCATAAAACAGTATTTTAGTCATTCCATCACATTATTTTTAGTTTCAAAATCTGCCTACCGTTGGCGCCACAGGTACAATTTTGATAGCTCATATTTCGGAAACGTGACGGTTTAGGAATATGTCGTTTTAGCAAGTTATCTTTGTGATGGTTTCAACTATCGATTGATGCGTGTCGTAAGTGGCCGCAACTTTGAAGAAGGAAGGTGAGACAGCTTTCACAGAAAAATCTTCTTAACTCTTTGCAATGACTTGACAATATTAATTAATAAAAGCTGCGAGAAAAAAATACATACCTAACCCGTTCCTCTTATTTCGCATGCCATATTAATTTACATTACATTTTCACACATTTTATATGCGTTCATTGTTTTCCTATAAACCGTGTAGGTATCCCAAACAAGCTGCAACCATTCAAAAAGGTTTCAGACTTTTTGCTGGTCGTCTACGCATCGTCCATCATCATTCTGATCAAAATGGTGGCCCCTCATAAAACTTGCACAAATCAATTACAGACTGAAGTTGTTTAAATTAAATAATCCTAGTTTCACTTTTCCAAGATATGAGCTCTCAATATTGTAACAGTGATGAACAGTGATCATTAAAATTATTGAATTAATCGCAAAAATATTGGCTATAAATAAACTTTGTTTAAACCCGTTTTATTTTGTTAGTAAGTAATAAAACAATAAGTTAAAATTCAGTTTTTGTTAATAGTTTAACTACAAAAAATCGCATTTATCAATAAGGGCGTGTCAAAACTGCTCAAAATTTTAATCTTAAAGTACATTCAGGTAAGTGTTGTTTATGTCAATTCATAAACAATTTAGAAAATGTATAACCCCCGACATTTATCCTAATAACTCTTAAACAGCTGAACCAATTTGATAAAATTTAGAGCTAGGAACTATCTCGATCACCTCAGCTTTCAAACAAAAAATACCACATGGATACATATCAAACTTATAACACCGCTCTTTTTTAAACAGGGTTAAAGTCTTCCATATAATAAATAATAGGTATACATATGTACACTGCATATAACAGTCATGTGCAAATATTAATAGGTTTTTGGTCATTATAAGTTGGTTCTATGCTTATTATTATGCAATGTGTAAGTATTATTATTAAGACCGAAAAAATGTATCAGTATCAATAAGGTTAGTAATGACATTGAATAGTAACAGTCAATAGGTCTAGTCTATTCAATGGTTTAAGTTCTTTCTGGGCTGAGAATCATAAATAGGTACTATAGTATAAATAACAATGGCTTTTGTCCTGTACTACAATTAGTATGGGTGCAAACTGGTCGTCAGAGATCAGCGACGACAAGGTCGATGCCGCGCCGCTGTCTCCCCGTTGCAGGTACTCGAGAAAGCGGCCTAAGAGCACACTAACATGATATTGCAACTGATCGTCTTTGCTTACTAACGAATGCAGGTTGCCGGTAAAAGATAAATACTTACCTACGTGCAATGATATTACAATATTGGGTGCTATTTGTAAAAAATATATAGTAGGTATTACCGATTTGATACTAGTCAATTATCGATTTTATATTGAATCAGAATCAGACAGCCAAGCGTCGAGCGATTCTGTTGTGTGCGCTGTGTCCGTTAATTTAGGAATTTTGTTACCAGGTATCGTACATATGCAGTTCAGTAGGAAAAAAATGACAGCTCAATATGGCGGATGCTGCCTACATCAACGACGTCATTTCGTGTCCAACTGCCAATTAAGTAATTACAACATTGATCCCTACCTACATAAATATGAATGGGCAACGAATAAAGGTCGGCGTGTCGGAAAAGGGGCAAACTGACTTTCACTATGTACCTACCTAAATCTTACTTTTTTATCTACCTACTTCCAAGAATTACGTGCGTCTTCTGCGCAGCACTGCACTACACAAAATGGCCGCTAGGTGACGTCAATACAAAAATTATGTATTGATGTGAAGAATTTCTCAATAATAATTTCTTAAATGTCTTTAGAATTTCTTAAACGTAGGTACACATAATGCCCTACAATCTGACAGTTACCTTTCCTATAAGTCCTTTTATACTTATATAAAAACGTAGTTTTTAGGTCATGTCATGGCCTTGATTTTAATAGCATGCTTGAAACCAAAATCCGGAAGATCGGTGAATTCTTAGGTAATAGAAATACAGCAGAAACAAACTTACCATGATGATTATTGTATTACTGGAAATAATAGCTCTCGTTTCCAATAAAAGGCCATGCGCCACACCCTAATTAGGTATGTTGCAAAACAACATGGCGGAGGGGTCGCGGAGAACGGCACATATTGCGTCGTATTATTTCAAATGTCTTTTAGCACGAAAATCACTTATTCTACAGTCAGTTCTTTTGTTCTTCGTTTAACACATAAAAATCTAAAATAAGGGGATCACAGTAAGGCCTGTAAACGTAGAAACCCCAAAATATAGCCCTAATTCAATTCGAATTAATTCTAGCAACAACTAACTGTAATTTCTTACTACAAAAGTATACAATTTCAATAAAATTATAATAATTTGTTACACAATCAGTGAGTTGGCAAATTCCAAGCCAAGGTTAGCGTCGACGACGACGGTCGGTTCTTCCTAACACAACCTGCAGGCGAGAAAGGCGTAGAAAGAATAGTTCATTCGAAACTTCGATTCGATCGACGTCCGACTACACAGCAGTCACACGAAGTGGATACGGAAGTGAATGAAATCAAAAATGGTTTGTATTTATAGCATTGGATGTCATCGAATTTGGCCAGCTGCACGATATGTGACCATCAAGGTAGCGCACACAAATTAAAATTTTCGGTTTTTCGATATGCCCATAAATAGTGTATAAATAATAAATACAGCGCAATAGTTCTCCTAGTTAAGGAAAGACTATTGTGTCGAATAGTGTCGATGTGTATGCTGGTTTGACGTCAAGCTGGCGTACACATGGCCGTCTCCTCGAAAACGCACAGAAGTTACACCAAAAACTATGCATAAATACAGCGACTGCTGTGCAATATTTCATAAAAATTTCTTATCGATTAACAGAGATAATATTCTTACTCTGGCTCAGTGGAAAAATATAAAAAAACTACAAAAAAAAACTAAGCCAAGAAATTAGGTATGTACCTATGAAAGATTTTGGTAAAAAGCCGAGGATAGTGCAAATTGGTGCACCTTGGGGGTGGCCTATGCTCAGCAGTGGATGGACTGCAATAGGCTGATTTCTATGATGATGATGAAGAAATTAAGATTTGCGTGTAAGGCTCCTTCCTTTGCCTATCCTGAAGAATGAAAGAAAACTACTAGATGTCAATATTTGTCAATGTCAGTCATGTCATTTGATTTAGTATGGTGAGGGTCTTTGGCGGGAACTCGGCGTGAGCGGTTGCTTTGTCAATTGAATTTTCGTTTTCGGCGTGAAAAAGTTGTTTAATGTGTAATAGTGATAGTGTATTATGCAGTAAATGAGGGCTTTTCAAGAAGACATTAAAAAAAAAAGTTATTACTTATGACGCCAATAGATGGCGCGCATATCGAGTATTATGTCAAAACCAATAAAAAAATAGATAATGTTGCCAGTAGAGAAAAGCAGGAAGTCGTTGAAAAATCAGCAAAATGCAGAAATACAAAACTCACACAACAAACCCAGCGAATGCAATGCAGACTGCAAAGAGTCAGTCACTGTCACAGGCTGACAAGAGTAGATTACAGTCTTGCCAGACTAGATCCGAGCTTTCGCAAATATTTTCCTATCCAGCATAAAAGTGTCAATCGGAAAAACTCGTATTGCATCCGTTCACTGAAGGATACTATCCCCTTGCAATAACTGGTAGAGATCATCACACCATATTTCACACATTTCAATATATTCGCAGTTTCTCAAAAAAAAAAAAATTGCCTATGAAATAGGAAATTGCCCTCGGTCTTGCAATATTGTTTTGTTTTCTCAAAAAAACAAAACAGATTTTTAAAAGTGAAATTACGTGTTCGTTGTGTGAACTAAACGTGACTTGACATTGACATAAGACTCAAGTGCAGTGCCATCTGTTGTCGACATTATGAAACTTGTTTTTTTCTTAAGAACTGTCAAAATGAAAACCCCTCATTGACTAAAATTCGTGTAGTGATGAAAAATTCAAGTGATAACAGTGTTTATGCTCCGTTTGGTACCGACAAAGATCCTCGCGGTTGTGCTTCTCGCCGCCAGTTTTCGTAAAACAGACGCTACCCGGTTTTACGCAGAACATGAGGAGCTTAGGGCTTAGGTTAAGTTCAAGAAAGAAGATTTTTCACTGAAGACATGGCTGTATGGACATAGTTTCCTTTGCCTTTCCCGAAAGGGATAAACTTAACAAAAAAAAGAGGTCTTTGGCGGGAACTCGACGTGAGCGGTTGCTTTGTCAATTGAATTTTCGTTTTCTGCGTGAAAAAGTTGTTTAATGTGTAATAGTGATAGTGTATTATACAGTAAATTGACTAAAATTCGTGTAGTGATGAAAAATTCAAGTGATAACAGTGTTTCTACTCCGTTTGGTACCGACAAAGATCCTCGCGGTTGTGCTTCTCGCTGCCAGTTTTCGTAAAACAGACGCTATCCGGTTTTACGCAGAACATGAGGAGCTTAGGGCTTAGGTTAAGTTCAAGAAAGAAGATTTTTCACTGAAGACATGGCTGTATGGACATAGTTTCCTTTGCCTTTCCCGAAAGGGATAAACTAAACAAAAAAAAAATTAACAAAAAAAAAAAAAAATTTAGTATGGTGATGGTGTGTGTTACAAAAAAATCCAAAATAAATTTAAATTAGATAAGACTGACTGAAATTTATCTTTTAGGTCAGTGGGTCTTTTTCGGGCCGGAGTCAAAGACAAAATAAATCTTGTATTTGTTATAAAAGTTCGTCAAATATTATACCGTTTATTGTCATTTTCAAAATGTGGACAGACTCCTTGCTTATAGTTTTTATTTCAATATGCACAGCTTTCCTTGGTGAAGGTTAGTATTACCTAATTTTGTATAAACTGAAGTTATTTTTTGAAAATTTTCATAGCATAATCCTATCCTCTCGTAAATTAAACCGCTATATTAAAAAGATGAATCTCTGAACAAAAATTGGTTAGAGGGGTCATCTTTAATTTGCTGCAGCGATATGGCAGCGATTACTACTTCACTCTGGACTGGGAGTGAATGAAAAACTGAGAATTTGGTTACAAAAATTTCGAAAATTTGCTAAGTCCCGTGGGCTGCCCCTTTTCCGACACGCCGACCCCACTAACTCATGTTCCATCTCGTAAACTTCAGAAAGATTGTCAAAAGTGGTGCCAAGTAATTGTAGAACTTCATGCATGACATTCTGCCTTTTTTGAAGGGATTATTTTAATGTATAATCCTGTATTGTTTAGACATCAGCAGATAACCTGATGTGCTGCATTGTGTACATTTAAAACAATAACTAGGTACATTGGAATCAAAAGTGTTACATTATATCAATTTAAGGTATAAAGGCGGACTTATCCCCCTAGGGCATCTCTTCCAGTCCACCTAAAATATAGGCGTGATTGTCTGATTGGAGTGGAGTGATTGGTTAACAACAATCAAGTTAAATATGGAATAAGTGGAAGAAACATGTATTGTTTGCATGCATCTAGTCTGTCATTTATGTAATTATCTTACTATAAAATTCCCAACATTCTAAACAGGTGCACAGGTATTTTATTGTTATAAATAAGTACTTGAATATCTGTACAACTTTTATTGATATTAATATACTTAGTTTATATAGTTTATTTCTCCACAGTACAGTTACAGATAAAAATATACTGCAAAAAATATATGGGAGGATGTTATCAAGGGAGGCCCGTGCCCCAGCAGTGGGGACGTATATGGGCTGATGAAGAAGATGAAGATATGGGAGGAGACTGGGCCTGTGCTAGGTAAAAATCTGTATAATTTGAGGTACCTTCATTTTCTAGGTTTGACATGGATACTAGTCTACAGAACTGAGAAATATCAAAAGTTGAAAGTAGAAGTAGAAAGACAGAGTAAAAAGTGTAAGTGTATCTTTTTCTATTTTTTTAAACTTATTTTCTAGAAAGTGTGCTTAGAATTATTTTAAAAGAATGTTAGAAAGGGACAGAGTTGAGTTCAGATTTGTATATAATCCACGTCAAAAACGTAAGAGTCACCGACTTCAATCCCAAAAAGACAATTTTTTCGAGAGTTTCCCTCAATTTCTTCAGGATTTCACCATCAGATTCTGGTTTCCTTACCATGGGACCACCCTTGGGATACTCCCTTTCCAACAAAAAAAGAATAATCAAAATCGGTTCATAAACGACGAAGTTATCCGCGGACATACATTTAAAAAAAAAATATATATATATATACAGTCGAACTGAGAAACCTCCTCCTTTTTTGAAGTTGGTTAAAAATCAGGATTTTAATAGTAAAGTCAGTAAGCGGGCAAAAATGAGTTGGGTTTAAAAAATTGAATAAAAGCAAGCCACTTCATAACTATTGTTTCTTAGGTTAAAATAAACCGATAAAAATCGGTAGCCCTCGAAAATATCCCCTCTGAATCCGCCCACGTTACTTCAAAAAATATTACTAATTTGTAGCTACCAGGTTGAGTTTCGTATGGTTTTCGTATAATTCAACGATGAGGAATTCATTTCTGGTATTTATTTTTCAAATATGTGCAATGGTTTTTGAAATAATTGCAAACATATAAAATTGTGATCACAAATAAAACCTATTGCAGCCTAATTTTTTTATTTAAAGCGACATATATTTGTTAAAAAAATACCCAAATGTAGCCTATTTAATGTAGATTTATGAAAGTATAACTTTAGACCCCTAGCACACAGTGTATTGTATTTCTACGGCTATGAAAACGCGCGTTTCACGCGTTCACATTGGAACGCAACCTTGTAACCTCAGCACACGGGGCGATCGTGAAACGCGCGTTTACGGCGCGTTAACAGCGCTTATGCAGCGATAAAAATGAGTTTCGAACGCGCTTCACACGCGCGTAGAACACGCGTTTAAATCTATGAAAACGCAAAAATTGGCATCTACGGCGCTGAAAACGCGCGTTTTCAGCGTCGTAGAAATACGCCGTCTGCTAGGGGCCTTAGTAGGGGTTTTCATATAGAAATTATGACACAAAAAAATTTAGAATCCGACGCGGCGGACAGATTATTTGAGAGAAGTAACCTTTTTTTTGTCTCCATTTGTCTTGCAATCTGTCCGGGTTTTCTTATTTGAATCAGAGAATAATTTTATCATCTGCTCATTTTTATGATACCGAAGCGTTTATTTGCTTTCTAATTTTTTTTTTCGGCGGATGAAAAAAAACTATTTTCAAATATTTCCACGAATAATCAAAACAATTTAAGCTGTAAGTTTAAAATTTTGCATAGATGATCTTCAGATATTGTGGAAACTTACCCAAATGAGGTGACACGGAGTTCCAATGGGAACGAATTATAGGGCGTCCATTTTATTGATATGCACTTTTGGTGTTTCAGTCTCAATCCTCTATCTTTCAAGCTATTACAGACAGCGTGTCCAAATTTACGTATTTTGATGGTAACTATCGTATTACAGGGTCTCCAAAAGGTGTCGTCAAGATTTTTTTTTAGATTCCTCACCCCTGGGTGAATATAAGAAAATACCCCATGTATGTTCCGCGATTTTTTGTAGTTTAGAAGTTATGATTTTTTGAAAGCGTTTTTCGAATTTTCTACCGGCGCTATTTTCAAAAATCATAACTTGTCTAATTGTAAGAATTTTCAATTTTTTTTTGTGCAGCATTATCACCTTGAATCACCCTTTCATGTAATAAATCAACTATGCCACAGTCTTCATTAAAAGTTATCAAAAAAACAGTCGAAAGTGAAAATTTTAGGTTTGCGATGAACGGAGGATAATTTTCAAAACTCTTAAAAATACTAAATGGCTGTTTCATAGGTTCAAACTCATTTTGAAAACTTCAATGATTCCTTAGCTTACCTAATAATAAAGAAAAGATTGGTCGTAATGGGCGATTTTTCGATGAAATCGGCGTTTAAACTTAGGTAAAAATGCGCTTAGAAAATTTTATGTTGATTGTTTTAACTTTTTTTCATCTTATTAACCGGCATTAGTGAGGCATATTCTCAAACATTGCAATAATATCAAATGGAACGATCAGTGACACATTTTAGCAAATTGATCGTTGAATTTGATATTTTAATATTTTAGAATATGCCTATTAGTGAGGTTATTAAGATGAAAAAACAAGCTAAAACTATTTTTTCGAACATAAAATTTTCTAAGCGCATTTTTACCTAAGTTTAAACGCCAATTTCATCGAAAAATTGCCCATTAAGACTAATCTTTTTTTTAATTATTAGGTAAGCTGAGGAAACATTAAAGATTTTCAAATGAGTTTGAACCTATGAAATAGCCATTTAATATTTTTATGAGATTTTTGAAAATTATCCTCCGTTCACATCGCAAACCAAAAATGTTAACTTTCGACCATTTCTTTGATAATTTGTATGAAGACTGTGGCATAGTCGATTTATCACATGAAAGGGTGATTTAAGGTGACAATGCTGCACAAAAAAATTTTAAAATTCTAACAATTAGACAAGTTATGATTTTGGAAAATAGCTTTGGTAGAAAATTCGAAATAAGTGTATTTTTCTTTCTGAGCTCTCTAGCAACCCAAGATTCTAGGTACAGTCAAGAGCAGGTCACGCTTTACACTACCAGTTTGAGCTGAGCTCTGATTTATACTGCGCGCCATACAATGCAGGGCGGGTCCAAAGTCCAAAGTGTCAAGCTTGACGTGCTCTTGAGTGTACAGGGACAACGGCACATCATGCTATCCAAAACTGCCAAAGAGCATCGAACCTCTGTGGCTTGCCTAAAGTTCCAAGTACATACAAGTACATAAAAAGTCGCGTTTTTAATGTACACGTATGACACATATGCCAATCGACAGATAAAATAATTACAAACAACAAATACTGATTGACAAAATGTCGTAAGTGATATACTTTCTGAGTAATTTCAGTTTGAAAATGTAAAATATGATTAAAAGAAAATCATCGTTTAAACTGATTTAAAAGTCCATTATCATCATTTTAAAGCATCCCGCGTCTCTACTAGCATTAAATTGGATTCCTGTAATACTAAAATAATGGGGTTGCTTGCAAAAAAAAAAAAAATTAAAATATGTTTTTGGTGAAATCCTAGTACATGTAGTTGTGGGTGGGTTCAGGTCTAATCTGGTCCCCGTACCCTCGGGGGTTCCCCAGGGCTCGCACCTTGGGCCTCTCTTCTACAGCGCTTATATCTATGATGTTGACTCGTGTCTCACATATGCCAATAACTTGGCATACGCTGACGATATGAAAATCTACATGGTTGTAAAAACTGAGGCTGGCTGCGATCTTTTACAACGTGATCTAGACAACTTATTTAAATATTATACTGATAATAAGATCGCAGTCAACATCAGTAAATGTCAAACTATATCTTTTACACGGAAAAGATCTGTTTTGAAGTATAATTATAGTTTTGATGGCGCTGTGGTGGAGAGGGTTGAGGTTGTGCGGAACCTGGGTATCCTTTTGGACTCGAAAATGCTACTGTCTGATCACATCGAACTAATTTGCAATAAAGCCTATGGTAACCTTGGTTTTGTTTTGAGAGTGTGCATGCAAGCCCTTTAAAAATATTTTGAGTTCCAAAATAGTCTATTACGCATACGTGCGTAGTATCTTAGAATACGCCTGCTGTATACGGAACCCTCAATATAAGCTTTTACATAAATAAAATAGAAAGAATCCAAAAGCTCTTCATAAAACACTTAACTACAGACAGAAGCAACGGTTTGCATCATTATTGAAAATTGTCATCGAAACAATCTCCTTAGTCTTGAGGAACGAAGAACTTTGATGGACTTGAGCTTCCTATATGGCCTACTGCGTGATCAAATAGATGCTCCTGAACTTTTAAACGGAGTTGGACTACGCGTACCGTCGTCGCGGCGTACTCGAGTCACTCCTCTCTTCAATGTTCCAGCTCATTCCACAAATTATGCTCAGAACGCAATACTTACTAGACTTCCCCGTACCTTCAATAAGTACAACCGTGTAACCGATATTTTCTTTGACTAAACATATTTTTTAAAGTAAAATTTTTAAAACATTCCTCGGCGACCAAAGTGATTAGGCAGACTATTTTGTACTAATGTTATAAAGAGGAATGATTTGTATTTTTGTATGTGTCGTTTGGGCTTGAAAACTACTGGACCGTTTTCAAAAATTCTTTCGCTATCAGGATGCTACATTGTCCCTGAGTAACATGGGCTATATAATTTTCCCGAATTCCCATGGGAACGTAGTCCCGAGCGGGATGCTAGTATATTATATATATATTTCTACCTCTCTCTGTAAATTAATTCTTATATTCTTTGGTTCGGCTCGTACTCATTCATATACCTATAATTATATATATAAATATGTGTAAGTATATTATTCAATTCATTTATATTTATTTTTTATTCTTCTATTTATATGCGAGATTCTTGTAGGCTTCCAATAAGTAATTATCTTCTTTATGTTACGTAAGCTTTTTGATATTAACCATAGTTAATAGTTATAGTATAGCTGTACGGTCTTGCAAGCAATAAATATTTGGTCGTTATAGGCTTGTATTACGCAGTGCGTGGATATTGTTGGTAGGGCCATGGAGTGCACTTTAACGTTTCCCTTAGCACTAAATAACATTTTACAAATGTAGAAACCTATTATTGGCTGTACCAATTGGAAAAAAATACTTGTAAACTCTAATGTAAACGCTGTTGGTTTCTCAAATAAATAAAAAATAAAATATTCTTTTAATTATATTTTACATTTTCAAACTGAAATTACTCAGAAAGTATATCACTTGCGACATTTTGTCAATCAGTATTTGTTGTTTGTAATTATTTTTTACAGACAATACAGCTAATAATACGAATGCTTGTCAAACACTGAAAAAAAAAGTTATTTTCTTAGGTATTGCCAATTAAAGTCTGTGGTATTTTTTACCCGGTAGCAAGTATTCATGTTTGTAAATACCTAGCGAGTACCGCCGGGTTAAACACTTTTTTGTCTCTTAAATAAAAAAATATAGGCTGCGAAAGGTTTTTTGTGTTTATAATTTTATATTTTTGCGATTATTAAAAAAAACATTGCACGTATGTGTAAAATAAATATCAGAAATGAATTCATCGTCACTACATTATACGAAAACCATACCAAACTCAACCTGATAGCTACAAATGAGTTGTAATCTTTTTTGAAGTAACGCCGGGCGGAGCACCTCTTTGACCCTCCCCCTCCCGGTTCAGAGGGGATATTTTCGAGGGCTACCGATCTTTATCGGCTTATTTTATCACAAGGAACAATCATACCAAGTGGCTTGCTTTAATCCAGTAGAAAAATGTGGTTCTGCTTAATGACTCTACTATAACACAATCAAGTAAACAGAAGAATACAGTTCACAGTGTGATCTAAGCAAATATTAGCATAAGCAAAAGAAGACCTGAAGGAAGAAAATAAAGCCTATTGTAATAATAACAACATGCAGATTTCCTAGTTCATTTCCTTAAAATGCGAAAAACTATAAGTAACAGGTATTTGGCACTTTACCGAGTCTTTAAAGCACATATTCTGCACTATTTTTTTCGTACTTATTGAGTTTTATTATTTTAGTGGAGAAACGAAAAGAAGCCCATGGTGATTCTTTGGACAAGCAACACAAGAAGAAGATTGAACGCGAAGAGGAAAGACTAAAAAACAACAACAGGGATTTGTCTTTAGTAAAGATGAAGTCTATGTTTGCTATTGGTTTCGCTTTTACTGCACTACTGAGCATGTTCAATAGTATGTAAGTACCTACCACTTTTTTGGCTTGGCACTTACTTAGGCCCTTTTTCCATTACGATACGCACAGATTATGCGAGTATCGAAGACTACTGTGGAGTGGAGTATCTCTCCCACATTTGTATGTAGATAGTCTCTTACACTACGCCACCATACCAGTATCTTATACGTCTGCGCCTAGTTTCGCAATAAATATCCGCCATGTGTCGTCACCCGTGCGTCGCGTCTGTTGCGTAACAAGGGAACAAGACATACGAGGAGAGATCAAAAAGTAGTGAGAATGAGATAGAATATAATACAGACCTATATGTGAGGTTTTGTCACAGTTTTATCCCACCTCACCTAAGTCAGTCCGCTTAAGACCATTGCCGTGAAAACGCGTGTCACTAAGAAACGAAAATGGTTAATTGTGCAGTGCTTTCTTGTAAGAGCTCGTCAAAAACAGTTGGGCGAGAAAATGGTGATATTTCCTTTCACGGGTCAGTACTTTTCAACATAAATAACCCCTAATTTAATAAAGAATTAATTAAGATCGGCAGTGGATCAGTATACTTTGTACCATGATAATTACATAGTGAACGTATAGCTAGCGTAAACTTTCATTGCGGGTTTTAAATGATCTGATGTTAATGGTATGCCTTGTAAACACGCAATGAAAATCAGAGCTATCGATACTATTGCATCCACTAAACGTCACGGTAGAAGCATTTCCTCATTCCTCTGTCTGTTTGAGAGAATAGTGTTGTATGTTTTGATTTTTTTACTCGATTCTAACAAAACGAACAGCGGAATGAGAATCGATTTTCGAAGCAGTGGAATGAGGTTGTTTTATGTGATAAATAAACAAAGTCTTTGCATCCAAAGTTCAAGAGGTGAATGGTTGTATTGTCCTTAAATATATTAATTTTAAATGTGTTATCAGTAGAATCCATTTTCAGCTTTCCGAAGGATCTGAAAATTAAGGAAAAGTGGATTGAAGCAACAGAAAATGTAAACTAGTTTCCAAACAAACACAGCAAGATTTGTTTTGTCTTGTATTTTTATTTATATCTTTATTTGTACTGTATTTGAAATAGGTATGTATTTTTTTTTACCAGCCTAGTCCCCACTAGGGAATCCAATCCCGCATCAAAATCGTGATCCCGCACGCCTGCGGGATTGGCGGGATTAAGATTTTTTGATATTTTATTTGTTTTGTTATTTTATTTGTCTTAAACTCACGCTCGTTTTTTATAATAACCAAAGGAATTTTTCACTCGTTTAACTTAGAATGAAAACTTTTACAACAAAAATAATTGTACCTTTGAATCGTACCTTCTCACATAACAATTAAGACACAAATGACACAATAACTTTCTCTAACAATATGCGTGTATTTTTTAATTTTTTTTAAAGTAATATTTTATTTTTATTGGGTTGACTGCAAGAAATCCCCTTGTGGGATAAGTCCGCCTTTGTGTTGTTTTTCTTATACTGTGACTCGTATAACTTATGCTCATGTACAATAAAAAATAACCTACATCGCTAAATAATCGTAAAAAAATATCTACTATGAAAAGTAATTATAAGTATTTTTTTTCGAAAGTTAAAAGTAGCTAACTGAAACGGATACTTTAAACGGCCACGACTATTTTGTGGATTTTAGTATATTTTCATCATAGAACAACATTCTCCAACCAATATAAATACAAGTATTCATTCATTTGAGTAATTTTGTTGTCATGAACTTTGACGTCATATTGACTCTTACCAATAGCAACGCGTTTCGGATATTTAAATTTTCCGCAGTTAAGAAAAAATAATTTCAGACTCAAAAATAAATTATAATCAAAAATATTCAAATAGACATTATTGTGATGTGAAGTTATTTTAAAAAAATGACTCATATCTGAATTACATGTATACTGTTTGATTGTTCTGTTTCAATACCTACAGGATTCACACAACACAAAATAGAAACTCAAACTATATTTAGCTGTAAAATAAAGACGGAAAACAACATAATTTTTTTAAGAAACTCCATAGAAAAGTCACGTATTCCATAGGAAAAGACTTAAAATATTTATTAATGGGGCTTTACTGTCTAATAAATAATCAGAGCATCGTCTGAGCTCATTTTACAAACTTTTAGTTCTTAATTTAAAAAAAAAACGCGGGATGCCGCACGACTAATCCCGCATTTTCAATCACGCAATAAAGGTGCGGGATCCCGCGTTTGCGGGATTGGATTCCCTAGTCGCCACTGAGTGGCACGGGCCTCCCTTCGAAACACGAAGGGGATTTAGGCCATAGTCCACCACGCTTGCCCAATGCGGGTTGGTGGACCTCTCGTCTTTCGAAAATTTTCATGGACGGGCGGGTTTCATCACGATATTTTCTTTCACCGTTGAGCAAGTGATAATTAGAAAACTGTACATAAATCCGAAAAGACGTATTTAGTGGTACAGGCCCGCATCAGGATTTGAACCCACGACCTTCGGATTACAAGTCTGGCTCATTACCAACTAGGCTGTCACCGTATTGCTAAGGTTACTTACTGTTAAATTATTGCTTACGCCTAAAGATGATATCGCTAAAATATAAGTTTTTCTTTACTTTAAAATCATTATTTTACTCTTAATTTTTCGAAATATTACTTACCTCTCTTAGGGCATGTAATATCAGAAGGTTCTGAATTCCGATACTTATTTTCGATATTTGACATCAATATCGGAATTCCGATATTAATATCGGAATTCTACATATTCGTCATAAAGGTTGATTATATGTATACAATAAACAAGGTTTTAAATCAAAATCTTTAATTTGGCACAAGACAAGTTGTTTTGCCGCTAAATTATACCAATTAAACCAACTCAGAATTAACATTAATAATAATAATTGAATATTTAAAATTCTAATTTAAAAAGCTTTTTTTTTCTGTTTATTACAATATCGGGTTGCTTTATTAAATCTGGCCGCTAATAAGGGTTGCCTGCTGCTAAAGATCCGGCTGCAAAATCAGTACGCTCAAAGATTTTTTTTCTAAAATCCCAATTTTTAATGATTATAAGAGTATATAACAAAATCTGGCCGCTAGTATTTTTAATTGATTTTTCGGAATCATATTTCGTTTTGTTTTGTAAATAAAATATCTTCCACTTCACTTATGTAATGTAGACTTTGAAAAAATCGCGGTTGCCGCTGCGCATTTGGCCGCACGACTTCGCAGCCAGGTGTAAACAGGTATGATTTTGGTATAGAATTTCGTTCATCTATGATTTATATTTATATATCAAATAAAAGCTAATTTTCTTCTGTTAAAATATTTCGTTCACTTGTTTTTGAAATAAAGTCACCACTTTTTTTATTAAAAATATAATTTTTCATATGCAACCTAGGACAGCCAGGTAGATCTGTTTCTCTGTACGAGCGAATAAGCAAGAGCAGTGAAAGAGTGAAACAGACTGATTGAGTTGCGTCATAACTTGGACTAACACTTTTGCCAAACACTACCGGCTAAGTTAACAGAATTGCCCTTAATTTAGTTACTCAAATGGAAAACTGTCTGATTCTGATGTTACGATATTGGATCACTCAGTATCGGAAATATAATATCGGAACTTTCATTCCGAGATTCTGTTATTACGATATTCCGATATTCATGCCCTACCTTTCATCGTCTTTGGGCACGTTAAAAAAGCTTAAGTGTGGCATCGAATTTGAATTACTTATGTGTACATCCAAACGTGGTTTGGGCTTCATTGTAAATTTGCATTCGGAACAACAAACAAGCAAACGCCCGTGCGGTGACGCTGGCGGTGACAGCCCGACTGAGTGGTATGACGTAGTCATCCCCCAGACGGTAGGCTAATATCGTGACCTTGAGTGCGTCTGGAGCGGGAGTTTCCATTCTACGCAAGTTATTATTTATTCTTATGCCATAACCTTGCCAGCCGATGCCACGGCACGAAACTTCCTCGGCGTCGGTGATGATGGTCGTTTCCATTGTGAAGATTGCTGTTTTGTCTCGGGATCAAAATGATGGACCCATGTTTCGTCCATTGTTACGAAACGAGACAAAAAGTTTTCAGAATCTTCTTGAAACTTGTCCAAAAATGTCTTCGAAATGTCAAGTCGATTTTGTTGCTGTCTGTTAACATTCTCGGCACCCATCTTGCGGAGACTTTTCTCATATTCAAAGATTGTTTCAATATAGATTGAACACTTCCATATGAAATGCCCGTTTCTTGAACTAAGTAACGGATGGTAACTCTTCGATCGCTCAATACAATTTTCTCGAGTTTACGTTTTCTTGGGTGACTGACGTCGATGGGCGGCCGCAACAATGTTCGTCTTCCGTGCTCGTTCTCCCTACTCGAAATTGAGAACCCACCTTGCGACAGTGGAATACGGCGGAGCAGACTCTCCTAATGTTGCCTCCAAATCGCAATGAACCTCTTGCGGCGTTAACTTTTTCAAACAGAGGTATTTAATAACGGCTCGCACTTCGTTTTTCTCCATTTTCGAGAACACTTTCCGACATGAAGCAAACAAATGACTACATTCAGAAAAAAACAAAAGAGAATCGAAGACTTTTTTTATTTATTAATATTACAAATATCTGAGCTATGCCTGCCAGTACTTTTTTTTCTTACTAAGGAGTATATATGTCGTTCTCACTACTTTTTGATCACTCCTTATACATATTAAAGGAGTATGGGAGTATGTTCAGATAATTTTGTCATATTTTTGGCTACCGATTTTTTTTTTCGCAAAATGGCTCCACACAATTAGACCTATAAATGTTTAAATCGATTGGTGACACTCACAAGAACATAAAAATATACGAAACACTTTCTAAGCGTCACGTTCCGGAGTTATTGTCACGAACAGATCAGCAACTACTTACAAGCCACGGTTATTGTTGTTGTCTTATTTAACCCCCGTCAAAAAGTGTTATAAGTTTGACGTGTGTGTCTGTGGCTTCGTCGCTCGTAATAGATCTGTAGCCCGGGGACATTTATATATATTATTAAAAAGGTTACCGTTTGTCTTTGTGAAATTATTATAGACTAGCATTCCACTCGGGACTTCGTTCCCGTGGGAATTCGGGAAAATTATGTTGCCTATGTGACTCAGGGATCAATGTAGTATCCTAATAGTGAAAGAATTTTTAAAATCGGTCCAGTAGTTTCGGAGCCTATCCGTTACATGCATAAATACAAATCTTTCCTGTTTATAACATTACCTGTTGCTTATTTTATATTATTGTCAATGTGTGCGTGATTTATAGCTTATGGCCGGCGGTTATAGCTTATTATGGTCCAAATAGTGACGTTCAAAAATTTTTTTTAGATTCCTCACCTCCAGGTGAATCCGAAAATACCCCATGTATGTTCCGCGATTTTTTGTAGTTTAGAAGTTATGATTTTTTTCAATTTTTTTACCAGCGCAATTAAAAACAATCGTAACTTCTTTAATAGTAACAATTTTCAAAAAAATTTCCTTACAGCATGGTCAATATGGTCATATTGTATCACCCTTTCATGTGATAAATATACTATGCTGCAGTCTTCATTACAAGTTATTAAAAAAACGGTCGAAACTTAAAATTTTTGGCTTGCGACGAACGGAGGATAATTTTTAAAAATCTCTTAAAAATACTAAATGGCTGTTTCTTAGGTTCAATCAAACTCATTTTAAAAACTTCAGTGATTTCTCAGCTTACCAATCAATAAAAAAAGATTGGTCTTAGTAGGGGATTTTTCGATAAAATCGGCGTTTAAACTTAGTTTTGTGAAAATGCACTTAGAAAATTTTATTAAAAAAAAAATGTTAGGTTGTTTTTTAATCCTAATAACCGGAATTAGTGAAACATATTCAAAAGCATTAAAATAATATCAAATCGAATGATCAGGAACACATTTAAGATAATTTTCCACGTTATAAAAACGTATGAGTCACCGACTTCAATCCCAACAACAGTTCGCAAATGTCACTCATTTATTTTGATGATGTTCTGGTTTGTAGTATCTTTTTGTTTTTGTTGATTTTTTTAAAAGCGCGAATCATTTTCGATAAAATTTATATGGGACAACCTCTTTCGAACAAAAAAAACTAATTTTGAAAATACAGTCGAATTGAGAACCTCCTCCTTTTTTTGAAGTCGGTTAAAAATCGACTAGCATGAAGCTCCTAGTCGAGACGAATCCAATGAGCACAAACACGGCGGAATTGCTTTATTTTATTACAGAGTTCCCATGGCTATTTACCGTCTCCATCATCAGACCCTGAATATCACATAGGATCGGAGTCCTTATTAATTAGACTCAAAAAGATTCAAATTCGATGGTATTACATAATTTTGTTACAGAGATCCCATACTCCTAAACCACTCATCATCAGCTTCATCATCAGCTCAGCAACGTCAGATGGTGACCATTAGATGCAAAAATCTACATAGATTAAGATAATTTCTGATAAACAGTGTATATGCCTACAAAATTTGAGGGTTTCCCTCGATTTCCCCAGGATCCCATCATCAGATCCTGACCTGGTGACAATGGGACCACCTCTGACGTATGACCTACCAAATAAAAAAAGAATTATTCAAATCGGTTTATAATTGCCGGAGTAATCGCGTAACAAATATACAAAAAAAAATACAGTCGAATTGAGAACCTCCTCCTTTTTTGAAGTCGGTTAAAAACTAATCGATAATGATCTATTTTCAAGACGTAGGCCAAATGACTTTTGACTTTGAAGTGCACTTCAACGACATTCAGAATATGCATACTTACTACGTTATTTCTGATCCCTTACTTCAAACTTACTTCCGCATTCTTCGTGGACTCCGATTTGCCTAACGACTTACTTGTGTTTCTGTTATGGACCTTGGTTGCTTACACCCGTATTCTAAGAAGTTAACTCGAAACTTCCTCCACTCAACTTCAGCTAAGGAAATCCTCGAAACGACCTCGAATTTGGTATTCTTAGTTGTCACCTCAAGATTCCTTGAACGTGGCATACAGCTACTCGACGATAGATGGCACTTGCTAGCGTAAATCTTTATTCGATATTAATCTTTAACGATATATTATCATAAAGATTATCCACGTAATCTTCAAAATAATTCATTTTTCATACGAAAATGTAGCATACAACAAGTTCAAGCATCGAATAAAGCGTTAAGAAAATCCTAAAGGTAGGTCGCGAGGTACCTTAATTTTGACAATTGATTACTCAAATCATCCTCGACTCCACTGAGGAAAATTGTAAAGTCGAGGACGGAAATGTCAAATAAAAACGTCAAAATCCTTGACAGAGCTTGAATGTAGTCGAGGAAATCTCGAGTTAACTTATAACAATATGGGTGTTAGGGAATGACCTATGGTTCGGATAATGGTCCCGTTTTTACCCTCGCCGCTGCAGTTGTTAACGATACAGCCTTGCCTCTAAATCACCATTTCCTTGGGCCACGCCGTAGTAATAATGCATTTCGGCGTACTCACTAAGAGTATACTTATTCATAGTGCTGAACAAACGCTATCCAAATTATCTAACCAACCAAGGTCTATATCAGAAGCACAAGTCAGTCGTTAGGCAAATCGGAGTGCAGTGAGAATGCGGAAGTGTCCGCAATAAATGACTGAGGATGTGGTGGAATGGCTTAGACAAAAGGCTGAAATGACTTGAGAGCGAGGAGAGAGGATGGAAAACAATCCTTTTCTTACTGCTCTTTTATTGTATGATATGAATATTCTGAATGACCTTGAAGTGCAATTCAAAGCCATTCGGCCTACGGTTTGAAAATTTGATAATCAAATTGATCAAATTCTACGATCAGTTTTCTTAAATGTGTTACTAATTGTTCAATTTGATATTATTTTAATGAAGTGCATTTTCACCAAACTAAGTTAAAATGCCGATTTCATTGAAAAATCCCCAATTATGACCAATCTTTTTTATATTGTTTGGCAAGCTGAGGAATTACTGAAGTTTTTAAAATAAGTTTGAACTTATGAAACAGCCATTTAGTATTTTTAAGAGATTTTTGATAATTATCCTCCGTTCATCACAAGCCTGATATCTGGCTGGCTGACACTTGTTTTTCAAGATTTCTCCAAAAGTATTGCATCACGATTAGATCTCTGTCACACACGCGTCACATTACTTTTGGTCAGGAACGAATCCCGAAAACCCTTCAGCAGCTGAGATCTGATGTGCTCCGAAAAGTGCAAAATCCGGCTGGCTGAACCATGTTTTTTTAAATTTTTTAGTGAAAGTGTACCGTCACAAACGATGAAAGTTTGCTTGTTTGTCGTCACATACAATTTGCTACCGACAATATGTGAGATCTCTCCGGGCGACATGTCTCAGCTTCCTGACCTACATATTTATTTTCATGATGCTCTTGTTTGTGTCTTATAGTGGACTGTCTTTAATATTACAGATTTGATGGAAGGGTAGTTGCCAAACTTCCATTTCATCCCATATCTTGGATTCAAGGACTCAGCCATAGAAATTTGCCAGGAGATGACTATACAGACTGCTCATTCATCTTTTTGTATATTTTGTGCACCATGAGCATCAGGTAAGACCATAACTTGAAGAATTTTCACTGTGTGCATTCAGATATTTATTTTATTGCAGTACTTACCCACCCGAGAATATACTAAATTTTTTGGAATGGTTTACAAATCCAAAACCATTTGGAGATATATTTATTTGCTACGATATTTTCATAATTTCAACTTAAAACTGTGAAGGATTGTATTTATTTTTAATAAAATGTGATAACCTTTATTTGACCTTTGTGACGTCACACAAGGAAGTAATAACGAAACTTGTGCCAACACTTCATTAAAAAAAGTGTCAATCATAATAATGGGGGCCCGCTAAGTACGTCACCTTTATTCTACGCCAGGCCATTCTTTGCCAAACTTATTCATTGTCATGGCATTTAAAACCATGGCTTTAAATAAATTGGCATCAAATGAAGGAGCCGAGTAAAAAGGTACCGGACAGTTTATTCTCTACTAGCGTCATCTGATGCCATCATGGCATTAGATAAAGGGACCGTTCAATTTTTGTACAACACCGCCAAACGCTGCACACTTTGATAGCTCTCTACATTTGTTGTCTTTGGTTGGGCAGCAAGTCGCGTTCTACAATTTTAATGAGTGAGTCACAAATGGATATGGAGTAATAAGTTCCTTGCAGATGAATGATCGCTATGTTGAGGCGGCTAACTTGGCGGCTAACTTATAGTATGTTTCAAACCAAGAAGCCTCTTGTTTCAAACGCTGTGTGGTTTTATACTCTGATTTGAATTCTATTCACTGATTTGAAAATATTTTGAAGCTATATTCTCTTTTTAAGCTTGTTTTGCAAGCAAATAAATGGTCAGTAGTCAAAATAACTACAAATAAAAATAAGATAGAAGATAATATAGAAGAGAAGTTAATATTCAATGTAGATATATGAAATATCAGAAGAAGAAAATGGTTTGTAAGTTTAAAAAAGAAAAAGTACAGAACAGGACTAGGCAACTATCTGAGAAGACCACGGATATCATAATGGTAAACCATAGAAGACCCATACCTTTACTCATACAGAAACAGAAGAAAAAGATTTTAAAAACTCAAGAGAACAAGAATGAAAGTGCACAAGACGCAAATCCACAAAAAGAACCAAGGGCAGAACGAATTTGTATATAAAAAACTAAACAAGAAATGAAGTGTGAAAGATAAATGAAGGATAAAAGCAAACGCATTAATTAAAGATGACCCACAATCCTATAAAAAACTATCGATAGAGCTCCTCACCTGACAAATCTTGAACGCATTCAGTTTATAGACATACGTTTTATAATCTGTGAATGGCATCAAATAACACCGGCGGCGTACTAAAATTGTGCGGCTCCGTTAACGGAGCTCCGGTATTTAATGCCATCTAGGGCATAATATAACTTGGCATCATATAACGGTGGCATAGAATAACAGGAACGAGTTCTTTTATTACGTCACTGTTATTGATGCCAAAGTGGCATTGTATGAAATGGCAGAGAATATAATTTTCCACGTTAAAAACGTATGAGTCACAGACTTCAATCTCAACAACAGTTCGCACAAAGTAGATATCTAGTTTTTTGCAAATAACTACAAACAGAAATGTCATTCATTTATTTAGATGATGTTCTAGTTTGTAGTATATTTTGTTTTTGTTGATTTTTTTTAAAAGCGCTGAATCATTTTCGATAAAATTTATATGGGACCTCTTCAGGAGTATACTCTTTCGAACAAATAAAGAATTTTGAAAATCGGACAACAGTTGCCGGAGTAATCGCGTAACAAATATACAAAAAAATAAAATAAAAAAAATACAGTCGAATTGAGAACCTCCTCCTTTTTTGAAGTCGGTTGAAAATGTGCGTGCATGTCGCTGCCATAGAAAAAATTGGCTCAGAATAGTAAGGAGTCGTAATCATATGCCAGACTGCTCAGTGTTGCCAGATTTAGAGGTTTTCCCTAAAGCCTAGGAGTTTTTGCAGGTAAGATTTTTCCAGGTTTTGATATCACGAAATTGATCTACTTATTTTCCACTATTATAAGAATAATGAAAAATAGCGAAATCCTTTATGTCCGTAAGGATTGAGGAGCCACATCAGGTTTTTAAAAGCTGATCTCACCATTATTTAGCAGCAAAAGAGCTGATTTTGCAGTACGAATTCTGGATTTAGCAGCAAAATATATCACTAGTTATATTAATTCAAAAGTGGCACCTCAATCTAAACATCTGAATTGAGGAGCCACCTGGAACTCCTTGAGTAATAGATGGATGTATTTGAAAATTTGGCGTCATTTATCAGCAATTATGTATAGTATTTCTAAAAATTTGGTTTCTGTAGCTCGGAAATTACATAATATATAATACTTTTAGTATGGCACCTCAATCGATACTCAAGAGGTGAATTTCCATTGAATGTGAGCGATCAATTAATATATTCGACATAATGATCATTTAGCAGGTGGTGTGTTTTATTTAGCAGTATAGGAATAAAATAGTAAAACAGAGTAAATTTTGTAGGTGAACGAATTTTCTTTGGCTCCTCAATCCTGACGTTCTATTTTTATATGATTGACTGTAGCCACCTGAGATCTCAACGGAACCAAAAGCCGGAGACACTAACGTTTAGCAGAAATGTCTTCTAAATATATCTGTAAAGTTCAGCAGTGTATATATTTTGGATTCTGAAATAACAATACTTAACTATTTCCTAATGAATTCGCTGTGAAGGGTGACCATATTATACTCGTATTAATGAAAGCAGGACAAGCAGTTTATTAAATTTTATTAAATACGGTGAACAGGTTTTGTCAAATATAATTCGCACGAGACATAACCAAAAAAATATAAGTTTTTTAATAGGTCATACAGGGCTTTTTAATAGGTCATACAGGGCTTTTTAAAATGTTTCTAGGGGAAAGGTAAAAAAAATCTAGCGACACTGATATCAGTGTCATTCACGAGAATGTCAAAATGTTGACAGTTTTTTTTTTCTGGCTCTCGGCAGGCAAGACCCAACTGTCATAATTCATTGTGTGACGTCATCGCCAATTTATTTTAAATCTTAGCATTTTAATGGGGCTATTAAATACAATTATAATTTCACTGTTTGAAGTCGGTGCGAAGGCGGCCTATTAAACTTAATTTTCTTGGCACCGACTTCAAACAGATCAGGAGGTAGGTACCTACTACATAGCACATCAAATGATATTGTATTTATTTTTCGCTTTTTTGAAGTTGGTATTTTTTTATAAAAAGTTTTTATTTTTCTCGTTAACCAAAAGTATGGGAAAGAGTAGTGCTAATAGGTATGTAGTAAACATATGAATACCATCTAGCCGAGGCCGCCGGCCAATTTTCATCACCTACTAGGTTCTGAAGGTACTTCTAAAAATTGCCATTTGTCTTGAAGTCTGCGTGCTATAAAAAGTATCGTTATAGTTTCCTTAACGTCATATACAAAAAATGCGAACTGTAAAGCGTCTGGCACAGCCGACGGAGAGTGTCTGGCGGTGTTGATCATTAATTTTTATAATTCATGAATTATATTCTATTAGATAGCAGCCAGACTTCAAGACGAGTAAATTTTTGGAAGTACCTTCAGAACCTGGTAGCTGAAAATTGGACGTCGGCCCAGGTTAGCTTGTATTCATACGTTACTAGTACGTACTAGCACTACTATTTCCCACACATTTGATTAATGAGAAAAAGGTAAGGTCTGGCGGCCCCAGGATCTCCGTCTAAATGTCTTGTGATGTATAGAGTAATTTATACTGTAATGTCATTTTTCAAAATGTTTTCCGTTTCAACGTATCAATGTCCAAACATAGTCGATTTTTATATTAGTTTGCAATTAGTTTTCATGAATAGCTTTGTGGCACACCATTTTGATATTTATGAGTAGCAGTGCACGCGACAGCAATGGCGGCTACCCAGGAACAGATTTTGATATGCCACCGGGCATATTTGATATAACACCCAAATTCGTCAACTTAAATATCTGTAAGTCGTTTTGTTGACTCTTAAATCTCTCAGAGGAGCGGTTTCACACTATGTCCGATCCGAACCCGTGAAAATATGGATACGGAGAAATGTAATAGTATCGGATGACGTAATAGAATAGAAAAAAATCTGTGTAGCTCAGGCCAGCAGACCCACGGAATTTAAACAATGAATTTAGGTATTCTATGTATGCCAATATACAGTGCCTTCCTAGTGCCTATTGATGCCAAAAGAACCATATCTAGTGCCATCATAGTTTAAGAAATATAGGTCGTTGTTTGTGGGTCTGCTGGACGGATATCAGCCCAGCAGACCCACCTCTCGTACACGGAAACGGCTAAAGTTAGAGACATGGTTCTAGTTCTAAGCTTTAATGCTTTACTTGGTGCCATCGAGAAAAAAGTTTCAAACCTAGTGCTTCAAGCGTTTCGGAGCTATAAAACGATCTTGGTGTGCCTGCTGGGCGGAGGTTCAACGCAGCAGACCCACCTCTCGTACACGGAAACGGCTAAAGTTAGAGACATGGTTCTAGTTCTAAGCTTTAATGCTTTACTTGGTGCCATCGAGAAAAAAGTTTCAAACCTAGTGCTTCAAGCGTTTCGGAGCTATTAAACGATCTTGGTGTGCCTGCTGGGCGGAGGTTCAACGCAGCAGACCCACCTCTCGTACACGGAAACAGCTAAAGTTAGAGACATGGTTCTAGTTCTAAGCTTTAATGCTTTACTTGGTGCCATCGAGAAAAAAGTTTCAAACCTAGTGCATCAAGCGTTTCGGAGCTATAAAACGATCTTGGTGTGCCTGCTGGGCGGAGGTTCAACGCAGCAGACCCAACACGATAGCTCCATAACTAGAAGGTAGTTGGTATGAAATCTCATATCAACGTTTAGTGTGTAATTAGTGCCTTAGCTTAACATAAAAATATCTGTTTAATTTGACTTCCAAACATAACAAATAGCCTCTGAAAGTTCTGCATACATTTCAAAATGAATACAGTCGCGTACATAATCAATAGTTTTTACGTAATTGTTGATACAATATGGATTAAATGTCTTTTTTACAAGCTTGTATTTTATTTTCAATGTTCGTAAAGGTGATTTTTGTCCACCAAGTGACCTTTTATGTACTTAGTAAGTCTTCCCCCTTGCCTGCGTGCGGAGTTTATTAGTTATTAGCACAGTTTAAGCGCTAAGTACCTAAATCAAAAATTACGTAGTTTAATTTTGATATATGATAAAAATATATCTTCAGGTTTTATTAGGTGTGCGTTATCGTCTTAACTTATATTCAGAATACAAATATATCTCGGTACTATGTGACTGTGTATAAGATTGGGACTAAAAAATTTAAGAGTTGAAAAATGTTTTTTTAATGGGTAAGTTAATAGCATATAAATTATGTAATTATGAGTTTGGTTTATTTTGTGTTTATTTTTGTCCTTAGAGACTGTATTTTAGAGCATTTAAAGAAAAGCATTTTAATCAAAAAAACATTTTACTCTTGATTTATTTTTGGTTTTTTATTGCTAAACGAATAGATTATACGAAAAAAAAATTATAACGAAGAATTAAAATAATCTAAGTAGAGTTTTTCGACAAGAATGCGTGTGAATTTCAAAATTTAGGTACGAAAAACTTCTATCAGAAAATCATAGATGGCGCATTGCCCCGCACTGTCACCGCGCCACCGCACTGTGCCGCTGCGCCGACGACGCGACGGCGTTTCGAATTTGGATTACTATTTTGTCATTTTACCATTTTGTTTTTTGACATTTTGTCTGATTAGCTTCTAACCGCCGTTTAACCGTTAGTTATATTTTTGGTGAACACGGGCCTTAGATAATTTTTTTAGAATTATGTAATCCTACAACTTGTGATAACAATTTATGCTACCAATGGTATTTTTTACTAAATGGGTCTTACTCATCGCTAGCTAAGTTCTCTTTGTGGTTTTTTTTAACATAAAAAGAAAAGCAAGTAAGCATATCAACTTGAAGTGGCTTTTTAAATTCAAATATACAAGTTCCCGTACATCTGAAGGAACGCTAAAGGCCACAAGTAAAATGATATCGACGAGAATGACCCAATAAAAAGTTATTTTATGTATTTTGATATTTTATACTACCGACGTTGATTGTTATAAATAAATGATAACCTTTCAAACCGTATTTAATTACTCACTAATTAATGTCTCATAACTAATGTTCACTCAACATACAGATTTTAATTTCAACTGATAATTATCACAGCATAAATAGAAAAGAAAGTTTCAAAACAGGTTTAAATTTACAATTTTTATATATTTAACGCTGGTTCTTACCACGATTTGTGAACGATTTGTGATCACCTCAACTAAGCATATAAAAAGTGATGAGAACCCGTGTTAAAATGTATAATTTTTTTGAAAAAATCTTTAAAATCCTAAACTATAGTGTTTTCTTATTATTATCCAAAAAAAGTGGTGAAACATTTTTGACACGATCGGGATTCGAACCCGGAAGCTCGCGCTGTTAAGCCATCTGACGATTTACCTAAACCATAGTCAAGTGCTGAAAGTCATCTACCCTTTATTAGCGCATAGGCCGCGCATAGTCTTAAATGCATTAACAATCTTATTGTGAGACAACGCATCATAAAACAGTAGCGCCATCTATTGGTTTGGGAAAGCAACATGCAGATGCGTAGCCCATTTTTTTTTAAATTTATTGCCTAGTCGCCTTTTAGCTTTTTACAAAATAAGTTGGTATATCTATATAATAGGTATGTAGTTAATTACTATTAGGATACATGAACGATTACGAATGGGGTTATAAACTAAAAGCTCTTTAGAGGTGGCAGCATTGTTGACTGTTCCGTGTCAAGCTGCGGCGCTGTCATTTTATTTAGATTGCGAGCAAGTGTTTTTTATTTTTTTTTGCGGAAATAATTACTCAAATTAAAGTCAAATTACAAAGATGTGTACTTCAATTGAAAGAAGAGTTGAGTAAAAGAAAAGCTACTTTTTTAAACTTTTTTTTTGGAGCTTTGGGGAATACATGTACACCGTATTTTTGCAGTTAATAGTTGTG